>JBBBDQ010001238.1:362500-415000 GCA_037127315.1 Ascarosepion bandense | reverse complement strand
TGGATTTATTCATCGCAATGATTATATATTCTAAATTGAAAATGGTCAAGTATATTGTGAGTTCGATAATGTACTCAAAATGAGACAATCGATAAATCGATTTCCGTCTCAAAAAGCTTTGCAACTGAAAATCTTTTCCTTGAATTCATCAAAGCTTTGACAGTATTTTATGCACACGTGTGTGAGCCTCTGTGTGTGTGTGTGTGTGTGTGTCTGCGCGCGCGCGTACGAGTGGGAAGACGTCTTCGCTTGAAAAAATGTACTATAAATGAATTGTGTATATATATTCCATATATGCAGGTAGAGTCAGACATTTGTGGTTTAAGTCAATGAGAGAATGCTTATCAATTCCAGGTTCCAAGAAATTCTGATCAGAACTTGTGAAAAGTGCCTGGCCGACAAATTTTCAACACTTACGTATATAGTAACCCATTCCAAGGAATCAAGTGCTGCACAAGGTCTTCTTAACGTGGGATTCTCACGTGTACGTATGTCCAAAACCCTGAAACAAATATTTTTTTTCTGATAGTTAAGTCATTAAACAAAACACCCACTGGTGCTGAATAAAGACAGTCAGTTAACTGCCATACGTGATACACGCATGTACGATCATGTCTCGAAAGGCTATAGAACCTAATCTGTCCTGCTGTTTAAACCATAGCTGGAGGGAAAAGAGATGGATTAATACCTTTCCCAAGTGTAGTTGCGCGTAAGTGAATGCAACGAATTCGACTGATATTCGATCTCGGCTCTCCGATTTCTCGTTCTGAAATGATATCCACTGCCTCACAACACACATCCGCTGAGGTAAAACGTCTCTCTCTCTATATATATATAGATATATATATATTTTTTCATTGTTATTATAAGTGGTAAGAGCTGAAAGATGTGCGTTGTCGTGCAGTGGATATCGGCTCGGAACGACAAATCGGGGAGCCGAGTTCGAATTCTATTTGAATTCCTCGCATTCACTTACGCGCAAATACCCTTGAAAAATTATTAATCAGTCTCTTCCCTCCAGTTATGGGTTAAATAACAGGACAGACTGGGTTCTATAGCCTTGGCTGGCAACCAGTCTACCGCAGAAAGTAATGGCAACCTACTGCGGGATAATCTTCTGCCCAGTCAGTCAGTCAGTCATGTCTCTTTCGAGGCTTGATCGCCGAAGAGTGCATAACGTATGGCACTTAACTTACTGAAGATCTGTATGATATACAACGTCTTTTCAATATGGAAAGAGTCGTATTTATTTTTTATCCCTCTTTACTTATTGACTACACACTGCCCCACTAAAAAAAAAAAAAAAAAAAAAACGTTTTCTTTCTTTTCTTTGAAGTCTACGGAATACTCTCTCTTCAATAACATCTTTGGATTGGGTGATTCCCCCCTGCCATTTCAGTCTGATTTTCTTTCTCTGTCTCTGGTCAATATATATATATATATATATATATATGTGTGTGTGTGTGTGTGTGTGTGTGTGTGTGTGTGTGTGCGCGTGTGTGTGCGCGCGTGCGCGTTAAATTGAGCTGTCAATGTTATTTTCATTTTAGTGGCATTTAGTCGACAATCTATCCATCGCACCCTAAGGATAGATAGATACAAACATCAATAAATAGAGATAATGAAGAAATTTAAGCAGATAGATAGATATATCTGAACAGAGATAGATAAATAGATAGATAGATAGATAGATAGATAGATAGATAGATGTGAACAGACGGAGATAGATAGATAGATAGATAGATAGATAGATAGATAGATAGATAGATAGATAGAATACACACATATATATTGTATATATATGTGTGTATTTTATATATATATATATATATATATATATATATATATATATATAATTCCAAGTGAAGAGGACTCAAGGTTTTTTTGTTTTTTTTTAAGTGCTCTGGCATTTATTTTATTATGAACAGTGAATATATAATGAACATTATAGAGCTTAACACACAAAAAAAAACCCACCCACATACATTCACAGTAAACCGAAAGTATTTGTCATTTAAATGTAAATCATCTGCACAACAACACCAACATTGCCTGATGATGAGAATTAATCTCAAAACATAGAAATTTCCATTTCGCAATGTAAAATTGACATAACCATATAATTATATATATATATATATATATATATATATATATATATATATATATATATATATAAATTGCAATAATTAGATTTATTTTTGAATTTGGCTAAGCAGTAACCCTTTCCCTCTTACCTACCTACCTACCACTACTAACCCATTGGTCAAGCTATATACCTCCCACTACCATAGAAAAAATTACTAGTAAGATTCTGACAGCTTTATCCTATAAGAGCCAATATCCCTACCACCCTTCCTTTACTAGCCTATGCCCCCGGCATTAAAACTTTTCCTCATTTTTTGTTTAAACGGGATTGACAATGCATGTTTAAAACTGACATGTTGAAAATGGATATTCCCCCTCTAAATTTTATCTGAATTTACAGATATATATAAATATATATCGTTGTCAATTCCTTAATCAACTAATTCCAGATTCATGCTGCCGAAAAATTAACTGAAAAATAAAGCGAAATTGTTTTCTTTATTTAGTTTTATTTTTTTAAATTAAAATTTCGTTTTACTCAGATAAATATTATCATTTGAAACTGCATCCAACGTGTTCGGGTAAGTGTGTGTGTGTGTGTGTGTGTGTGTGTGTGTGTGTGTGTGTGTGTGTGTGTGTGTGTGTGTTTATCCTTGTGTTTATAGTACGAAAAAAATGAAGAAAAAAGTGGCTATTTGAACTCTTATTAAATCGTAACTTAATAAAAACATTCTCTCGCTCCAAAACATCCAAACAAAACGAACCCATAAATCCTCCACTACCTCTAGACAGAGACAAACAACTTAATCCATCTTCCGAACGACACAGGTAGATGTCAGTCTTTTAAGTGCCATACGTGATACACGATTGGGCGATTATATTCTCTTTCGAGATTTGACTGACTGGGCAGAAGATTATCCCGCAGTAGGTTGTCATAACTTTCTGCGATAGGCTTGCTGCCAGCCAAGGCTGTAGAACCCAATCTGTCCTGTTATTTAACCCATAGCTAGAGGGGGAAGAGATTTATTATATTATTGAGTATTGATTAGTGGGGGATCATTTTATTACTTCATAACAATATACAACTGATACCCCACTTTATGCCCAGTAGAAGCCTTAATCATGTTTTCAACTATTATATTCAGTCAGTCAGTTAAATGCCATACGTGATGCACGTTTTGGGTGATTATGTCTCGAAAGAGACATCACTGACTGGGCAGAAGGTTTTCCCGTAGTAGGTTGTCATAACTTTCTGCGGTAGAGTTGTTGCTAGCCAAGGCTATAGAACCCAATCTGTCCTGTTATTTAACCTATAGCTTGAGGGGGAAGAGAAGTATTATATTATTAAGTAGTAATTAGTGGGGGATCAGTTTATTACTTCAAAACAATATAAGACTGATCCTCCACTTTATGCTAAGTAGAAGCCTTAATTATGTTTTCAACTATTATATTCAGTCAGTCAGTTAAGTGCCATATGTGAAACACGCTTGGGCGATCATGTCTCGAAAGAAACATGACTGATTGGGCAGAAGATTATCCCGCAGACTGGTTGCCAGCCAAGGCTATAGAACCCAATCTGTCCTGTTATTTAACACACAACTAGAAGGAAGAGTCGGATAAATGCCTTTCCATAAGGGTATTTGCGCCTAGCTGAATGCATGGAATTTAATTGGAATTCGAACGCGGCTAAGTATACAAAACGAAATAAACGTTTTTGGTTTTTTGTTTTTTTGTTTTGTTTTTCTTCTTTTTGTCATAGTGCATAAGTGCTGTTACAACAAATTCACTGTCGTACAGTTGGCAACCAAACCGCCTATCCCACTCCATGGTATTGTGGGTGAGGCGAAATGTTAGCAACCCGGTAGGACGAAAAATAAAACCTACAAAAAAGTGTCTCGATAAATTACCGTGGAGAAGGCAAATGAGTCATGCAGAAAGACAAAAAGAGAAAATACTTCAGCGATGGGAAGAATATATCGGAAATCTCTTCAAGGACAAGAGAGAGCAACTGACAGAAATACCGACGAAACCAGAAATATTAAAAACCGAAGCGGAAGCTGAACTGACCAGACTGAAAAGAAACAAAGCAGCAAAACCAGACGATATTATATTAGAGATGCTGACAGCCTTGTACAATTTCGGTGTAGACCAAATTACATAAATAATAAATTAAATCTACAATAATGATCATATACCGGAAGGCCTAAGAAGATCGATTTTCATAGCACAGGTGCAAAGGAACGTGAAGTCCATCGAACAATCAGCTTAATGAGTTAGATAAAAAAAAAAACTCATCGTCAGAATCAGACCAGAGATAAAACAAGAACGTTGTTGTTTTATCAAGGTTATTGGTTGGTTGTTTTGTTTTTATGGCATATCAACCTCGGTGGGTCAATTATTGCCAACTAAATTTTTATTTATTTATTGCTGGTGTTGGGGCGCTCGCCACCTTTCCACGGAAATGGACTATTCGAATCACTATATAAAATAGTAGTGATTATACCTCGAGAAAGGAAGTAAATTAAGGAAGTCGAGCAAGGAAGTCGAGTGAGCGAGTCAGTCGGATATTTCCGGTATTGCACCGAAAGTGTTCTACTAGTCAGTCTATCACGTCTCTACGACGATACTGTATACTAATTACCTTGTTCTGTATTCTACTAATCCTCACCTCTTGTAAATACTTCCCTTTCCTGTCAATACACTTACTTTTATACTATTACGTTGTTTTGTATTATTTCACATAATTCTGTTACCCGACGTAACAGCTGGTAATACCTTTTTCTTTCAACAATTTATTGTTGTTTTTATATAAGTTTTGTGTCTAGTAATACTTTTTCTTTTCGAGTATCAAGATTCATTGGGATTTGTTTTTAAGGTCAGGGTCCCCAAGTCCTACCCTGTTATTTAACCCATAACTGGAGGGAAGAAACGGAGTAATACCTTTCCCAAGGGTACCAGTGCTTAAGTGACTGCAGGGTATTCAACTGGAATTCGAATTTGGTTCACTGATTTCTCTTTCTGAGCCGATATCCACTGCACCACAACGCACATCCATCACTATCCGCTTACAGCACCGGGTATTCCCAAGCGGTCACCCATCTAAGTATTGACTAGGCTCAACGTTGCTTAACTTCGGTGATCGAGCGAGAGCCGGTGTATTCAACGTGATATGGCCCTAAGCACGCACATCCGTCACTAAATGCTTACAGCACCTGGTATTCCCAAGCGGTCACCCATCTAAGTATTGACCAGGCTCAACGTTGCTTAACTTCGGTGATCGAGCGAGAACCGGTGTATTCAACGTGATATGGCCCTAAGCACGCACATCTGTCACTATACGCTTACAGCACCTGGTATTCCCAAGCGGTCACCCATCTAAGTATTGACCAGGCTCAACGTTGCTTAACTTCGGTGATCGAGCGAGAACCGGTGTATTCAACGTGATATGGCCGTAAGCCGGTTTTATCAAGGACACTGGAACAAGGAACGCGATATTTATGCTTAGAATTCGATCAGATGGAGCAATACAGATACAAAAGGACGCCTGTGTTTCATAGACTACGCAAAGGACTAGCATCAAATTTCTTGCATACGAACAGGAAAGGAGTACAGCAAAGAGAAAGTGGTGTAAGACAAATATTTTCGTGGCTTCTGTTCCGACTAGCTTGGCTCACTGTTGCCCCCTCCACAAGAATTTACTCGAGCGACCAGACTGGCAACAAGGTCCCACCCTTTTACAGTTAAATCAACTAAATGCAGCCACCATTTCTACTCCATCAGATTCCTTTATCGTACTTCCGGCCTGTGGAATTCCTTTCCGTATACTTGGTTCCCTGGCGGCTACAATCTCGAAAAATTTAAATGCAACGTCAATTCCCATCTCTTGTCCACTTGACTCCATTTCTTCTCTCGTCCTTTCCCATCACCTCTTGTCTCTTGTTCTTTTCCTTTCTCACTTTACCTTCGCAACTGTCTTCACACTGGCATTCCCATCCTTCTCTTGCCCTTTCTCCGAGACCTCTTGTCACTGGTTCGTCTTTCTCTTCGCTCTCCCCCTGCTTAATCTTTTACTCTTCTCTTATGTAGCCTCCTACGCACCAGTGGCGGTACCACCTTGCTTGGGGTGAAACGATAAAAAAAAAAGAAGACAATGATGTGCCTTCTCGCCAGATCTATTCAATCTATACGGCGAGACAATTCTGAAAACTTAGAAGTCGAGCCAGGATTTTTCATTGATGGCAGCAATGGGAACACTATAAGATACGCAGATGATAGTGCTGATAGCAGACACGGAAAGGAAACTACAAGATCTTCTACAGAAGGTAGCGAGTGTGTGTCTTGATTTCACCGCTTGGCGGAATACAGCAGCCACTCTTTTTTTGTGGGATGGACGAGTCTTACTAACATTGTTTAACTTTAGTTTTAAAATCATATTGTATTTTAGTTTGTTTTTTGGGTTCATCCCCCTCCAATCTTCTCATTTTTCATTAAATCTTTTATAAGTTATTAAGTTATTAATATTATGTTAACGTCCTTGTAACCTCTCTGAAGATGGTTCATGTGAGCCGAAAGCTTAGAACCAAATTAATAAAAAATTATCCAAATGTTGGAGAATTTTTGTCTTTATTTTCAAATGAAATTAAAGCCAAAATACGATGTTTAGAACGGCTCATGATTAAACATAATAGACATTCATTGTCTCTTATATTTAACAGTATATGTTTAGAAAATTATCTGCTGCCTCGATACACTATATATATAACTGTAGAAACTCAAACCAATGCTACATTCCTAATAAATGTTTAACGAAATCCCTGATATATATGTGTTCGATTTCATCCATGGAGAATCCCAAAGATGAGAAAATTTATATAGGAAACACAATGAACATATTTAAAAAGCGCTTTTATAATCACCTCTCATCCTTCAATAACAAGGAAAAACAAAACATGACGTCTCTTTCCAAATACTTTTGGAAGTTAAAAAATGAAAATAAAACACCTAAAGTTAAAAGGAAAACATTCAAACAAGCAAGAACATCTAAATCAATAAAGGAACCATGTTTCCTTTGTCTTCAAAAAAAAATTGAAATCATTAAATACATGAATGGCAACAGACTTTTAAACCAGAGGCACGAAACCACGGTAAACTGCAAACACATTAAAGAACTAACCTTACAACCATGCTAAAAAACACTACAAAAGCCAAAGTTAGGACCCCTTAGAGACGATAAACCTTTACAATATCAACAACACTTTTACGTCAAATTTTACCTATTCCATAACACCAACTGTGATCTATTTTAAAGTTATATAGAAAAAATAAGATGTAACCGTAAATTCTACTCCAACAGCTTCTTTTCTCGCGCTTCCCGCCTGTGGAACTCCCTTCCACAAGTCTGCTTTCCCGACAGTTACAATCTCCAGGTGTTTAAATGTAGGGTCAATAGACACCTCCTATCACACTAACTCCCAACTATTCTCACAACACTCTCATCTACCCAACCCTCATTCTCAGTATCCTTACCCGCCTATCACCCACCCTCTGACATTTCCTATATTTAATCAGCCTTTCTCCACCCTACGTAGCCCCCTGCGCAGTAGTGGCAGTGACATGCCTTGCTCGGGGTGAAACGCTTATAAAAAAATTTTTTTTTAAAAAGTGATTTCCTGAATTTAAAATTAAGATTAAATTCACAAAATTAGATTAATTATAAAAACTGAGTTTAAATTTTTAAAAAATAGTGTATAGTTGTACAATTAAATAAGAAACATAGGTCCAATAAATAATAACTACTATTCACATCTTATCTCATCTAATCCTATTCTTCCCCACCCTTACACTTCCTTACTCTCCTCTTCAATAAACCTGAAGAAAAAAATCCGGCCACTACACCATAAAAGCTATACAATATCTTAATGTTAAATCTGTCTACAAAATTCCCGGCAAGTTCATTAATCAACTCTATCCCCCACAAACTCCCTCTTTTCAAAATACCAACGGACAATTTACTAGGCTTATCTTCTCAGCACTAACCCTCCCCAACATCCCACACACAATTCGCCAAATATAAGAAAAGAGGCTTTCCATTCCTTTCCACACCACCTGATGAGACATTGTCATTTCAATGTCGAAACAAAATGTACACTTTGTAGTGGATAAAAATTTTTACATGTTCTAAACTATAATTTATAATAAATATTCATAGTTCTATATTATATATCTAGCACTATTTTAAATTAATGTTTCGAACGTTGTAAATTTTTCTTCGTTCTATATATATATATATATATAAGGAACGAAGAAAATACTAACAGTTTCCACTTCTGCAATATATGCATTACTTTTCAGGAATGAATGGAGTTCTTTCGGTGACTGGTGTGTGTATACACTGCTAAAATACAACACGTTAAAATTTCCCTTCTCTGATTCCTATGGCTTAGTGGGTAGCGGCTCCGACTGACACCAAATCGGTCGAGAAGTGGATGTGTCTAGCCACACTGATGAGATGCGAAACGGGCGTGTATATATATATATATATATATATATATATATATATATATATATATATATATAAGATACGAAGAAAATATTCGCAACGTTCAAAACATTAGTTTAAAACAGTATAAAAATAGAGTAATAAATATTTAATATAAATTATACTTTAGAACATGTACAAACTAAAATCTACTACAAAATAGTACATTTCGTTTCGACATTGAAAGAACAATGTCTTATCAGGTAATTAATAATAATGGTAATAAACGTTATTTTTTAAAAGAAAATTTTAAAAAACTCACTTCCTTTTATTTTTGAAAATCTTTTTGTACGAGGTAAGAGGATATTAAAAAAGAGGAGAGGAAAAAGGGTAAAAATATGAGAAAGCAAAACGAGAAATCAAAAAAAAAGGGAAAGAAATAAGAAAGAGAAAGACAGAGAGGAAATAAAAAGAAAAGAGAAAAACAAGAGAGAAAGAACCGAGAGGAAAGTGCCAATGGAAACGGCTAAGAGAGAGAAACTCCAAATTTAGGTAGGAAGTAAATCATAGACAGATATAGTTATCTATTACCTGATGTCTGGGCTTAACAATGAAGAAAAAGTGAGAAAATTCACAGAGGGAAGAAAGTCGAGAGAAGACAACAGAAGCAGCAAAGAAAATGAAATTTCAAACTTTGGCCGGTAGTGAACTGCAGATAGATACAGACATTCGTAACATTGTATAAGATTAAATCTTTTGGTATTAAAAACATGATGAAATTACATGCGCAAACATAGGAATTATTCATAAAGCGAAAATCTGAGGACATTTAAAAACACAAAACGATTATATAAATTCATTAGCGCTGATATAATAAATTGGAAAAGTAAAATAAAATTTTTCCTCTTTGTTAAAACCAGAAAAAAATAAGTAAAATAAACTTTTTTCCTCTTGGTTAAAACCAGAAAAAAATAAGTAAAATAAACTTTTTTCCTCTTGGTTAAAACCAGAAAAAAATAAGTAAAATAAACTTTTTTCCTCTTTGTTAAAACCAGAAAAAAATAAGTAAAATAAACTTTTTTCCTCTTTGTTAAAACCAGAAAAAAATAAGTAAAATAAACTTTTTTCCTCTTTGTTAAAACCAGAAAAAAATAAGTAAAATAAACTTTTTTCCTCTTGGTTAAAACCAGAAAAAAATAAGTAAAATAAACTTTTTTCCTCTTGGTTAAAACCAGAAAAAAATAAGTAAAATAAACTTTTTTCCTCTTTGTTAAAACCAGAAAAAAATAAGTAAAATAAACTTTTTTCCTCTTTGTTAAAACCAGAAAAAAATAAGTAAAATAAACTTTTTTCCTCTTTGTTAAAACCAGAAAAAAATAAGTAAAATAAACTTTTTTCCTCTTTGTTAAAACCAGAAAAAAATAAGTAAAATAAACTTTTTTCCTCTTGGTTAAAACCAGAAAAAAATAAGTAAAATAAACTTTTTTCCTCTTGGTTAAAACCAGAAAAAAATAACTAAAATAAACTTTTTTCCTCTTGGTTAAAACCAGAAAAAAATAAGTAAAATAAACTTTTTTCCTCTTGGTTAAAACCAGAAAAAAATAAGTAAAATAAACTTTTTTCCTCTTGGTTAAAACCAGAAAAAAATAAGTAAAATAAACTTTTTTCCTCTTTGTTAAAACCAGAAAAAAATAAGTAAAATAAACTTTTTTCCTCTTGGTTAAAACCAGAAAAAAATAACTAAAATAAACTTTTTTCCTCTTGGTTAAAACCAGAAAAAAATAAGTAAAATAAACTTTTTTCCTCTTGGTTAAAACCAGAAAAAAATAAGTAAAATAAACTTTTTCCTCTTTGTTAAAACCAGAAAAAAATAAGTAAAATAAACTTTTTTCCTCTTTGTTAAAACCAGAAAAAAATAAGTTAAAATAAACCTTTTTTCCTCTTGGTTAAAACCAGAAAAAAATAAGTAAAATAAACTTTTTTCCTCTTGGTTAAAACCAGAAAAAAATAAGTAAAATAAACTTTTTTCCTCTTTGGTTAAAACCAGAAAAAAATAAGTAAAATAAACTTTTTTCCTCTTTGGTTAAAACCAGAAAAAAATAAGTAAAATAAACTTTTTTCCTCTTGGTTAAAACCAGAAAAAAATAAGTAAAATAAACTTTTTTCCTCTTGGTTAAAACCAGAAAAAAATAAGTAAAATAAACTTTTTTCCTCTTGGTTAAAACCAGAAAAAAATAAGTAAAATAAACTTTTTTCCTCTTGGTTAAAACCAGAAAAAAATAAGTAAAATAAACTTTTTTCCTCTTGGTTAAAACCAGAAAAAAATAAGTAAAATAAACTTTTTTCCTCTTGGTTAAAACCAGAAAAAAATAAGTAAAATAAACTTTTTTCCTCTTGGTTAAAACCAGAAAAAAATAAGTAAAATAAACTTTTTTCCTCTTGGTTAAAACCAGAAAAAAATAACTAAAATAAACTTTTTTCCTTTGGTTAAAACCAGGAAAAAAATTAAAAGTAAAATAAACCTTTTTTACCTCTTGGAAAAAAATTAAAACCAGAAAAAAATAAAACTAAAATAAACTTTTTTTCCTCTTGGTTAAAACCAGAAAAAAATAAGTAAAATAAACTTTTTTCCTCTTGGTTAAAACCAGAAAAAAATAAGTAAAATAAACTTTTTTCCTCTTGGTTAAAACCAGAAAAAAATAAGTAAAATAAACTTTTTTCCTTTTTTCCTTGGTTAAAACCAGAAAAAAATTTAAGTTAAAATAAACCTTTTTTCCTCTTGGTTAAAACCGAAAAAAATAAGTAAAATAAACTTTTTTCCTCTTTGGTTAAAACCAGAAAAAAATAAGTAAAATAAACTTTTTTCCTCTTGGTTAAAACCAGAAAAAAATAACTAAAATAAACTTTTTTCCTCTTGGTTAAAACCAGAAAAAAATAAGTAAAATAACCTTTTTTCCTCTTTGTTAAAACCAGAAAAAAATAAATAAAATAAACTTTTTTCCTCTTTGTTAAAACCAGAAAAAAATAAGTAAAATAAACTTTTTTCCTCTTGGTTAATCCCAGACGCCGCGTGACCGATATCTGTATTTGAAACCTGGTAAAACTCATAATTCTTCCAGAATTGTCTTACTATTTGAAACTTGGATTTATATCTTAGTCTGCAAATGAAATACAGCATGGGTTTCTAGGAATATTTAGCAATGATGCAATGGAACCAGTCATGATGAAAAATCACCATCAAATTTGCCCTGATCAGAAAGAAAATATGGATTTTAATTTTTTTTTTTGTTACAAGTTTGAAATATTAATGAAAAATTCTAAAAACTGTTATACGATTTCTTCTTCTTTTCTTTTCTTTTCTTTTCTTTTCTCCTCCTTTTTCTCCTCCTTTTTCTTCTCCTTCCTTCCTCCTTCTTTTTCTTCTCCTTCCTTCCTTCCTCCTTCTTTTTCTTCTCCTTCCTTCCTCCTTCTTTTTCTTCTCCTTCCTTCCTCCTTCTTTTTCTTCTCCTTCCTTCCTTCCTCCTTCTTTTTCTTCTCCTTCCTTCCTCCTTCTTTTTATTCTCCTTCCTTCCTTCCTCCTTCTTTTTCTTCTCCTTCCTTCCTCCTTCTTTTTCTTCTCCTTCCTTCCTCCTTCTTTTTCTTCTCCTTCCTTCCTCCTTCTTTTTCTTCTCCTTCCTTCCTTCCTCCTTCTTTTTCTTCTCCTTCCTTCCTCCTTCTTTTTCTTCTCCTTCCTTCCTCCTTCTTTTTGAGTAATGTTCCATCCTTCTACTGTGCTGACCCAATGCATGTTGGTAAGGGCGGATGTGACTGTGGCTTGTTCAGTCATTTATTTAAGTTTAGCTTCAAACACAACCATTATGGCAATCGCATATCCTAAAAGGAACTATTGAGAAAATTCAATAGAATAATCGATACTTGACTTTATTGCCCACGCCTTCAAATAAAGCCAAGCCTATGAAAGGCTATCTATTAGGTCAACTCATAGGTAGGTTGAGTCATTAGGATGAGTCATAAGTAATTTCCGTTTTGGGAAACCAATTGTAATGCCGAATGCATCATCCTAACTAACAGTTCTTTAAATAAATCATGACATATTTAATCACAACAGGCGATGTGTTGCTTCCAACAATATTCAAGCTTACCTGCTGCGTCAGGTGGAGATCATCATCTTTCAGTGCGTATGAGAAAAATTATACTGTGAGGTGACCGGTCCCGGAATATAATGTCCTGTATCCCCCTTCATTGCTCTAAAACGGTAAACCAGAGGTAGACATCGGGGCCAGTACGACCGACGGTCGCGGGGACTGGGCAATTTGGGGGCTTTGCTCGTGCGCACGCGTTCGGGCTACCCACCCTAAACTTTGACCTTGTATCGCATTTTGCTGTAGTTGGGGGGGGGGGGGGAGCTGGTGAACATCCATACAACAACGCAAAAAGCACTGAGAAAAAAAATATTAACAACCTACCACAAAAGATGAGCTACATGTGTGTGTGGTAAAATTATTCTCTTAAGCTTCTTAAAATGTAATAATGCATATTTATACTTCCAACAGCTGGAACGCGTCCCTATCAGTTTGATTGAAAATCACCTTACATTTGTCAATAGGTTAACAACACAGCAAAATATTGGACACAAGTTTGGAACACGACTGGTCTGTTCTATCCAATTCATCATATTCCCTTGCTTTATTACCTTTCTTGATCTATCCAAAAAACTTTGATGAGGAGAAAAAACTTGAGCTCCAGGACCATGGATTAGTTTTAAGGCTTTCATTACACCCGAGCAACGCTGTGCTATACTGCTAGTCTTTTATATTTAACATTGTGCGTTGTGGTATAATGGACATCCGTTCGAAATGAGAAATCGGAGAGACGTGTTCGAATTTTTTTTTTTTTTTTTTTTTTTTTTTTTTTACTCATCTCACCCCAAGCAAGGCATTCTACTGCAACTGTTGCGCAGAGGGTTACATAGGGGAAAATGATGAGAGAGATGGGTTAGTTATAGAAAATGTCAGGAGGAGGGTAATAGACGGATGAGGATACCGAGGATGGGTGGTGGAGTAGATGAAAAAAGAGCTTGAGAGAACGGATGCGAGTTAGTGTGATAGGAGATGTCTATTGACCTTACATTTAAATTACTGGAGATCGTAGTTGTCGGGGAAGCAAGCATGTGGAATGGAATTCCACTGGCAGGAGGTGCGTGAAAAGAAGCTGTTAGAGTAGAAATTGCGGTTACATTTTATCGGTTTCACTGTAAAAGGGTGGGACCTCGTTGCTAATCTATTAGTTCGTGTAAATTCATACCTAGGGGTCACCAGTGATCTAAGTTCATTGGAACAGAAGCCGTGAAAGTATTTATAGAAAAGGCACAGGGAAGCTACGTCACGCCGGTGAAAGAGCGACTGCAGCCGAGCTGCCAAGTCTGTATCGATCACATAACAGATTCTACGGTGGATTTTGTCAAGAACCCCGAGGTGAATAACAGGGGCACCCGACCAGATGTGGCAGCAGTGTTCAATACACGGGTGGATGGTAGATTTATATATGTGCAGGATGAACTCAGACGGGAAAAACTTCCTGGTCCTGCACAGTGAGCCGACCTTCTTAGTAGCGGATTTAGCAATGGAATTTTCAGATGAATTCATATTCGTTGCATTCATTTACGCACAAATACTTTTGGAAACGGTATGAATCCACCTCTTCTTTCTCCAGCAAGACAGATTGGATTCTATAGCCTTGTCTACCGCATTAAGAATTCGGGAAAATCTTAACACCACATGCGGTCGGAGACCACTTGTCGAATCAGGACAGATTGGGTTGTATAGCCTTGGTTGGCAACCAGTCTACTGCAGAAATAAATAGCAACCTACTGCGAGAAAATCGTGTCAGTCATGAATCGAAAAAGCCATGATCACCCAAGCGTGAGACTCATTGTATTTTATTCAAATTCTAACTTCATTGGTCAGCACATGTGTGGCCCCTCATTTGAAACCTTACATCCTCGTTGACGATGTCTGTGAGACTCTTCATCTTACCGCTTGGTGTCATGGCCGTTGATTCGATCGGAGAAGACCTCCACCCTGACCGTTCACTTCAGTTTAGCAACAATAATCCCCACTCCGCCATCAGCCTCATCGCTGCACTGGCCGCGTAAATAGTTATGGAACATAGTCGTCCCCTCCACCCTGAGCTCATTGGCCGTTGATCCTATGAAACGATTCTTCCGCCCTTAGTGAGGTTTTGCTAGGTATTTTCTTGTTTCTCCTTCTTAATTTTTTCCCCTTTTTATGTTTTTCGTTTAATTTTTGGTCTGCCTTTCACATCTGGCTTTCTTCTTTTTTACTTTATTTGTTTTTTTTCCTTCTCTTCTTTCCTTTTTTCTTCTTTTTACTTTCATTGTTTTATTCCTTCTCTTCTATATTTCTTTTATTCCTTCTCTTCTATCTTTCTTTTTTTCCTTTTCTATCTTTCTTTTTTCCTTCTCTTCTATCTTTCTTTTTTCCTTCTCTTCTATCTTTCTTTTTTCCTTCTTTTCTATCTTTCTTTTTTTCTTCTCTTCTATCTTTCTTTTTTCCTTCTCTTCTATCTTTCTTTTTTTCTTCTCTTCTATCTTTCTTCTTTTCCTTCTCTTCTATCTTTCTTTTTTCTTCTTTTTTACTTTCTTTGTTTTTCCTTCTCTTCTATCTTTCTTTTTTCCTTCTCTTCTATATTTCTTTTATTCCTTCTCTTCTATCTTTCTTTTTTCCTTCTCTTCTATCTTTATTTTTTCTTTCTTTTCTATCTTTCTTTTTTCCTTCTTTTCTATCTTTATTTTTTCCTTCTCTTCTATCTTTCTTTTTCCTTCTCTTCTATCTTTCTTTTTTCTTCTCTTCTATCTTTCTTTTTTTCCTTCTCTTCTTTCTTTATTTTGCCTTCTCTTCTATCTTTATTTTTTCCTTCTCTTCTATCTTTCTTTTGTTATTTCTTCATTGTCTTTACCTCCTTTCTTTTCTTTCATTCTTTTTCTCTACATTCGCTTTGAGTGTATTTATATTTTTATCCATGATTTCTTAAAAAAAAAAAAAGAAAAATATAGTTTAGTTTCTGTATTTTAATTTTTCAAATATAAAAAATAAAAATTTAAAAAACGATTTTTTTCTTTTTCATTAACTTTTAAAACTGTAATATAATTCTTATATTTATAAGTCTACGTTTCCACAAAATAAGAAGTAAAACCAGAAAAAAAAACTTTCTCGTTAACATAACCATTGATTTTTTATTTTTATTTTTTTACGGCTTATCGACCCTTTGTGGATTATGTAAGACAAAATATGCTTCGGATTGTAGGATGTTGCTTGCAGTAAGTGGGGTTCCTAAGCGGTCCCTCGTCTTAGTACTGGTCGGGCTCGACGTTGTTTAACTTCGGTTAAAATGGGGACAAAAAAGAAGTGAGTAGGAGAAAGAAAGAAAGTAAGAAAAGGGCGAGGGTAAAAGATATGAAAAGATAACAAAGAAAAAGTAGGGGAGACGAAAGAAATGGTGGGAAATGAGAGATAAAAGAAAGAAAGAAAGAAAGAAAGAAAGAAAGAAAGAAAGAATATACAAGATTCAAAGTAAAGGAAAGAATCCTCCTTCCTGACCCACACGCGCACTTACGTACACAGATGCTTTTACACGCTTACGTACACATAAGACCATATTACAAGAAATAAAACAATTATAACTTCAGAGCCAGCAACCTGAAATATATATTTTAAAAAAGTACACGTTACACCTCGCTTACGTCACAACACTCACTTTTTCCACAAAACTCGCTAATTGTTTCTACCTACCCTGATGATGACTTCAGAAAGTTTGGGTCATGTTTCTAGTAACTTTATTCCGAAATGAACTTCGGGCAATTTCTGACGGAATTTTCTCTTTGGCCGAGAAGGAATATTCGTAATTTGGAAAAGTCGATCATTAAAATTAATCAATATTATTTGTGTCAGCGTCATATTTTTCATTCTCTCTTAAAAACACTTCCAAGGTATTTAAAAAGAATGAAAATTTAAATAAACGTCACCTTTCATAAGGTATTTTATAGTATAGTCTAGCAGTATAGCCCAGCGTTGTTCGGGTGTAATGAAAGCTTTAAAACTAATCCATGGTCCTGGAGCTCAGACTCTTTGGACGTTGGTACGAAAGACTAAAAAGCAATAGTTGTTTCCAGTTAAATCGAAACCGTAGACTGAAAGAAAAATGAATGGATGTAAGTCAAATTTTGATTTCCTGGTATCGATATCAAATAAGTTTTTTTCTGTCGTAGACTGAGTTTTGAAGGCTAAATAAGTCCTCTGAGTAAATGGTATCATGGCTGAGATTAAGAACTACAATTATACCTACTTAGAGCCATACCCGAAGCAAAAACTAAAATAAAAGGGCTGAAAAATACAGACATTCAGGCAGATAAACAGGCGCACAAACAAACATCTTGCCTTTTATTTATATATATTATCGATTTTCTGCACTCTTGTAAGAACTGCAACCTTGAAACTTCTGAATATCATTTTTTATGTTTTTGTCTATGAGTGTATCAAATTTGATTAAAATCCGACCACTTCTTCTATAAGCCGATTTTTTCGATTATCGATTTTCGATATTTATCGGTTGTACCTCGGCACAAAACCTAGCTAAGAACACTCGCAGACGCTTATAGTACAACTGTGTAAATTTTCAGCCGTTCAGTCTATAGGTAACGGGACACACACACACACACACACACACACACACACACACACACACACATACACACACACACACACACAAACACGCACAGACACACAGACACAGACACACACACACACACACAAAATTCCATTCATAAATAAGTTTAGATAGAGATTAGTCTTAAAATCCGTACTATTAAATGCTAAATGGAAAGGTGTGACACTGAGATCCGAAGATATATTGGCATGGCCAAGGATGAATTTCAGATGCTGAGTAGAGTATTGAGAAGGAAGAAAATTTCGCTGGAAACAAAGAAGTGAGTATTGGATTGTTATGTGATGTCTGTCCTTCAAATAGGGTAGAGAATGCTGGACAATCTCGTTAAAGATGAAAGAAAGACTTGAAGGAACCAAAATATGTGGTTCTACAGAAGGATGTTGAGAATACCGTGAACCGAACATGTGAGCAACGACGAGATTTTGGAGAGCATGGAAACAAAAAGGAAACTGATACTTAACATCAGGAAAAGACAGCTGAAATACCTAGGACATGCAATGAGGAAGAAGGGCTTGGAGAATCTGATACTCACAGGTCAGATAAAGGGAAAGACAGACAGGGAAAAGCAACGCGTGACATATTTGATGAACTTGAGCAAATGGATGGCAGAGCAGGGTTTGGGAGGGGTAACAGGAGAAGAGGTGTTAAAAGCTACAAAAGATAGGAAGATGTGGAGGGCCATGATCGCCTACGTTCTGAAGGGACACGGCACATAAAAGAAGAATGAAAAAGTGACGCTTCTTTTTATTTGGGGGTGGGGTGGAGGGATATTTTCCGATTGCCACGACTTTATTAAAACAACCCTCTTTATTAATTTCACAATTTTGATCTTTTAAATGATTTTCCAGCCTCCCGTTTATTGCTTATTGGGGAAAACTTAAACGACCTTCACTTGTATTAGGTACTCAAAGTATACACTAACATATATATATACTCTAACATATATACACACACTTACTAATTCACTTCCCCTTCACACACACACACACACACACACACACACACACACACACACACACACACATACACATATTTTCAAGTAAAAGAAAAATTAAATATCAAGGAAGTGTTTTTTTGTGGTGCAGTGGATATCGGCTCTTAACGACAAATCGGGGAACCGAGTTCGAATTCCAGGTAAATTACTTACATTCACTTACGCGCAAAAAATCTCGGGTAAGGTATTAATCCATCTCTTCCCTTCAGTTATAGGTTAAATACCAGAACAGATTGGGTTCTATAGCCTTGGCTGGCAACCAGTCTACCGCAGAAAGCAATACTGTGAGATAATCTTCTGCCCAGTCAGTCATGACTCTTTCGAGACATGATCGCCCAAGCGTGTATCATGTATGGCACTTAACTGACTGACTGACAGTGTTTTAACAGAGGATGAAACACATGACGCTGGAATTCGAATGTGCATTGACATAGCGAAAGATGCCTTCTAAAGGTTAATCAAAGTATTAAGAAACAGGAAATATTTGTTATAAATAAAGAAAACAGTACTGAACTGGTACGTCATATCAGTCATCCTATATCGTAGTGAATGCTGGGTAATCACCTCACAAATGAAGGAGAGACTTAAGGGAGCAAAAATGTGGTTCTACAAAAGGATATGGAGATTACCAATGACGGAATATCGGATTAACGAGAACGTTTTAAGGGAGAATTAAGCAAAAAGGACACTTAAACTTAAAATCAGGAAGAGACAATTGAAAATTTTTTGACACATAATGAGGAAAGAGGGCTTGGAGAATTTAATACTCACAGAACATAGAAGAGGAAGAGGAGGAATAAATAAATATATTATTTATATATATATAAGAGGAGGAATAAATATATATATTATTTATATATATAATAAATATATTATTTATATATATATACTCTAACATAAATATATGTTAGAGTATATATATATGTTAGTGTATACTTTGAGTACCTAATACAAGTGAAGGTCGTTTAAGTTTTCCCCAATAAGCAATAAACGGGAGGCTGGAAAATCATTTAAAAGATCAAAATTGTGAAATTAATAAAGAGGGTTGTTTTAATAAAGTCGTGGCAAGAGGAATAAATAAAGGGAAACAGTACACCCAAGTACTTTGTGGGTTAGGATAGATACAAATGATAGGAAATTGTGGAGAGCCATGATCATCCAACCAAATCCTGAAAGAACTGAATCAAACTGGATTTGTAGATAAACACTCGTTGGAATAATACTCACCTCAAAAATACATTTTTACTTAATTTTCTCAATCATTTCTTTATAATAACTTTTAAAAATGTTCTTTTTTTTTTAATTCAAAGATAAATATTTTCATTTAGACCCCAGTTTAATAACATTTTTATGAACTGAAAAAGAATAAAAAAATAATACTATTATAATTATAATAATAGCGCACAGCAGTCGTACCAGTCGTTATTGGAACACCGGGAACTGTCACGAAAAAAAAAAAAAAAGAAACAAGCTGGAAATCGACGACAGATGCGAGAACATCCAAAATAACAGTAAGCATCCTGGATATTAAAACTGAATAGACATCCTGTCACTTCACTATCCTTGTAAGCCAACAATTACGACTACTAACATTCCAGGTGGTAACACTCAACAACAACAACAACAACAACAAAAATAATATTAACTGGATTTAATATAAGTTTGGGTGGATACTGGGGTTCGTCAATTTGTACCCCTGCGTAAATTTGGAAAGCAGCTGTCTAACATATTGAGTCAATAATAATATTGACAATTTTCCGATTGAAAATTTATACCATGCGAACGAAGATAATAATAATAATAATAATAAGAAGAAGAAGAAGAAGAAGAAGAAGAAGAAGAACAACAACAACAACAACAACAACAACAACAACAACAACAACAAATAATAATAATAATAATAATAATTAATTATGTTCCTTTCTGTAAGCCCAACGCTTGTTTTTTTTTTTTAGAGTTAATAAAAATCATCGTTTGTATAAAAATCCAATATCCTGTTTGACACAAAATGCGAATAATGTATTCGATAAATTGTATTAATATTCATACTTTATGTGATTACTCTGAAATACAAACGGGAAAGAAAATGGAAGTGAGTGAGAAAGGAAGAAAATCTTTTCTTTTCTCCCCCCCCCCCCACTTCCTTTCTTTCCTCACGAAGGTCATGTGACAAGAAGCAGATGACGTAATGAACAACGAAAAATTCACATATACGCACACATTGCACGCGCACATTTATACTCGGTGGTAATATATGAGCGGGGAAGTGTTTTGCCTGTGTGATTCAGCTGTTTGTCAGGCAATAAAATAAAGAAGTCGGCGGACAGGCGATTTGATTATGTATTGAAGATGATAAGCAATGTACCTTGAAAATCGGTTCGTATTTGCGCATGCGTGATTTTAATTTGGCTTTCGCAACAAGAATGAGGTAAAGCCTGATTGAAGTGAATATTATAGTGTAAATGAAAAAAAAAACGTCATTATAATTAAGAAACTTAATTTTATGTGAACCAGGAAAGAGGGGGAGATGTGATTTTCTTTCAAATCCAAACCGACTGAAAGAAGAGAAGACGATATGGTACTTACACGATTATCCGGACACCTTAGGAAAGGGTTTGAAAAAAAAAATGAAAACAAACAAAAATGAATAAAAAAATAATAATAATTTTAAAAAATTGATTTAACATTTATATCATCAAAAAACATTTTCTAACGCATTGTTCAAGTTTTTGTTTTTTAAATGAAAAAATACGTCAGTTTTTTTTTTTTTGTTTTTTTTTCTATTTCCTGTTGGCCTCGTGTTGATCCCTAAATCCCTAAGCTGGATTATAGATGTATTTCCAAATGTGTAATATCGAAAATCTAAGATAAGACAGATTTTAGCGAAAACTACAAACAAGACTCAGATTAAAAAGTAAAACGGTACTTAATCAAAAAATATTTATTTTTCATCATTTCATAATGTGTTTAATTTGTTGTGTTGCTTCGTTTTGGTATAATTAGAAGATAACACAAACTTGAATTAATGATGTTTATTTTTGGTATAAAACTTAGGTCTTTACATCAAGTTACAACCTTTAAATTTTGTGTGTGGATACAGGAGCAGACTAGCTATATTCTCTTCACTGTGGGATGCTAGTAGTCAACGAGCCTATCCCTTCTGGACTCTAGTGGTCAACTCACTAACGTCTTCCTCTTTTCAAATCTCCTACACAAAACTACTGTCCTTAACTCCTACTTCTTACTCCTACTCTTACTCCTACTCCTACCAAAAGAAACGGTTCCTTATTTTGCCGCCCAATTTTGAATTCTTGGCGTTAGTGTGTCTATCTTTTTCTATTTTTAGAACACTCGCCATTTTATAAACCATAACAAATTCATACAATGTTAAATCAAATTCCTGACTTCGCAATGAAAACTACTAATATTGATTGGTCTACTCGTAAAAAATAGGAAATACTTTTTTAAACAATTTCTGTAAATTAGCATCCATTATACCTTTCTCAAGTCACGTCATTTGTCAGAATCGACTAATATCGATTTTTTATCATTTTAGAAGGACGAGCCTATTTATAATATAGATTATCAAATCAATTCTTGCTTTCTTAAAGAGTTTTTTGTACTTTAGCGTTTATTTATAAACTAGCAGTATAGCCCGGCGTTGCTCGAGTGTAATGAAATCTTTAAAACTAATGCATCGTCCTGGAACTCAGACTCTTTGGACGTTGGCACGAAAAACGTAGGTTGTTGAAAGCTTGATCTCGAAGCCGTAGAACTCACTAAAATGAATGGATGTAAGTCAAATTTTGATTTCCGGTATCGATGTCAAATAACTTTTCCGTCGCAAACTGAATTTTGAAAGCTAAATAAGTCCTCTGAGTAAATGGTATCATGGCTGAGACTAAAGACTACAATTATATCTACTTAGAGCAAAACCCGAGGCAAAAAATAAAATAAAAGGGCTGAATATCGGTTTTTTATCAGATTCGATACAATATCGGAGGTATCGATTTCCAACATTGGAGAAAATGAGTCGTTTGAGAAAATCTACTAATGTTTGAGACTAAAAACTATAATTTTACCAAGTTAGAGCAAATTCTGCAGCAAGAACCACGATAAAAGGGCTGAAATCCTGATCTTAATCAGACCTGATTGGATATCGGGGTATCGATTTCCGATATCGGGGAGAAATCGGATAAAATAAGTAGCCCATGATCTAAGTGGAAGCCTAAAGAATATTTGTGTGAAGTTTGGTGAGAATCGGATAAAAATTGTGGATTTGTATAAAGGACATGCAAACAGACACATACACAAACATCTTGCCTTTTATATATATAGATGTTATTCGAAACTGTACTCTTGTCATTGATAACTGCGAACTACTGACTCAATTCAATTTTTCATAATTCGTCATAGTACACAGATATCAATGTCGTAAGCAATAAAGGTAAAAAAAATGTATAGTGAAAAGAGAAGCTCAAAAATGCCATCTACAGATCGGGAATACTAAAATCAAGGAGGTGCAGAAATTTAAATACCTGGGAAGCGTTCTGACAGAGGACGGAAAGTACGACACTGATATCCGAAGGCCAAGTACGCATTTCAAAAGCTAAGCAGAGTATTAAGAGACAAGAAGACTTAGTTAGAAACAAAGAAAAGAGTACTGAAATGTTATGTGATATCTTTTTATAATCATTTCGCCTCAAGCAATGCAGTTTACTGCCACTGGTGCACAGGGGGCTGCACAGAAGAAAAGTTATGAGAAAAAGTGACAGGTTATAGGGGGTTTTGGGAAGTGGGTAATAGAAGCATGAGAATACTGATGAGAGAGGAGTACCCTGAGAAAGTAGTACGAGAGAGGATGCAAGTCAGTGAGATAGGAGATGGCTATTGACTTTAAATTTAAATTTTTAGAAATTGTAGCTGTCGCGGAAGCAAGTAAATGGAGGGAAATTTCACAGGCGCGAAGTGTGAGAAAAGAAGCTGAGGGAGTAGAATTTGCGTTTACATTTTATTGGTTTCACAGTAAAAGGGTGGGACCTAGTTGCTAATCTGGTGGCTCGAGTAAATTCATATATAGGGGTACCAGAGAGCTAAGTTCACCGGAGCAGAATCCGTGAAAGTATTTGTAGAAGAGACACAGGGAAGCTACATTGTGCCAATGAGAAATTGACTATATCTGAACTGCGAAGTAGGCATAGATCACTTTACAGATTCTCCACTGGATTTTGTCAAGGAACCCTAGGTTATGGTAGCAAATGCTGGACAGTCTTATCAAAGATGAAGGAGAGACTCAAAGCTACAAAAATATGGTTCTACAGAAGGAGGCTGAGGACAACGACAAAGTTTTGGAGAGGAGGAAACGAAAAAAAATTATAATTAACACCAGGAAGAGACAGCTGAGGTTTCTGGGACACGTAACGAGGAAGGCGGGCTTGGAGAATCTAATACTCACGGGACGGATAGAGTAAAAGCGATACAGGGAAAAGCAACGCGAGACATAGTTGGTAGGCTTGAGAAAGTGAAGGGGGCGAGGTTTTGGGGAGATACTAAGAGAAAAAGTGTTAAGAGTGATAAGAGATAGGGATAAGTGGAGGTCCATGATCACCTACGTCCTGAAGGGACACGGCTCATAAAAGAAAAAGATTGATGTAAATCTTTTGGTGCGGTGTCGCTAATATATCGGACTTTTAGCGGCATCTACTGCGAGGAATCTTGAGTCTCTTTATCGGGCCAGAAATTTTTTTCTCGTCAGAATTAATCATGCTTTTTTATAAATCTATCATTTGTCCATGCATTGAATACTGTTGCCATATCTGGTCAGGTGCTCCTGCTATTCATCTCAAGGTTCTTGACAAAACACAAAGAAGGATCTGCAATATGATCGGTCCTGACTTGCCACCTCGACTTCAGTCACTTTCTCCCCGAAGGGATGTGGTTTTTCTCCAAATATTTTCATGGCAACTGTTCTGACGAGCGTTTTCTCTCTGGTGCCCCGACCACGTGAATTTAAGCGCACTACTAGGTTGACATTTCGGTCCCGCCCTTTTACAGTTAAAAAAGTTAAATTCAATCATCACTGCTACTTGAACAGCTTCTTTTCCCGCACTTCCCGTCTGTGGAACTCTCTTCTATTTACTTGCTTCCCTGATAGCTACAATCTCCAAAAATTTGAATGCAACATCAATTGCCATCTTTTATCTTTTCGAATTCCGTTCATTTTTTATCCTTTCTTCAAAACCCACTCTACCAAGCCTTTTTCTCACTGTAACCCATTGCGCACGATTGGCAGTCTCGCCTTGCTTGGGGTGACATGATTAAAAAAAATAACTGACAAGCATAAACTCTGGACAGTTCTTTCAAATTTTGGATCCCTATATATATATATATATATATATATATTTTAATCATCTCACCCCAAGCAAGGCATTCCACTGCCACTATTGCGCATGGGGCTACATAGGGGAAGGTAAAGAGAAGGAGTGGTTAGACATAGGGAATGTCAGGAGGAAGGTGACAGATGAGTAAGGATACCGAGGATGAGATGGGAAGAGTGTTTGATAGAATGGGAGCAGGTTAGTGTGTTAGGAGGTGTCTATTGACCTTATATTTAAACTCCTGGAGATTGTAGCCGTCGGGGAAGCAATCGTGTGGAAGAGAATTCCACAGTCGGGAAGTGCGAGGAAAGAAACTGTTGGAGTAGAAGTTACGGTTGCGTTTTATCGGTTTCACAGTAATAGGGTGGGATCTAGTTGCTAATCTAGTGTCTCGTTCAAATTCGTATTTAGGGGGAACCAGTGATCTAAGTCCATCGGAGCAGAAGCCGTGAAAGTATTTATAGAAATTTATATACATCATCTTATTAGAAGATTAAAAATTAAAGAAAAATTTAAACAGACAAACCTTGTTAGTTAAATCAAATCAAACCTGTTTGGATTTATCGATTTATTGGATTCGCTGAATTTCTTGAACTTCTTGGATTATCAGATTTATTGGATTATTGGATTATTGGATTTATTTGGTTTATTGGATTTCTTGTATCGTAAATATCAGTCAGCCAGTTAAGTGCCATACGTGATACACGCTTGGGCGATCATGTCTCGAAAGAGACATGACTAAACTGGGCAGAAGATTATCCCGCAGTAGGTTGCCATTGCTTTCTGCGGTAGACTGGTTGCCGACCAAGGCTATAGAACCCAATCTGTCCTGTTATTTGATTCATGGCTAGAGGGGGAAGAGATGTATTATATTTTTAATTAGTAATTAGTGGGGGATCATTTTATTACTTCATAACAATATAAAACTGATCCCCCACTTTATGTCCAGCAGAAGCCTTAATCATGTTTTCCACTATTATATTCACTCAGTCAGTTAAGTGCCATACGTGATACACGCTTGGGCGATCATGTCTCTCTCGAGACATGACTGACTGGGCAGAAGATTATCCCGCAGTAGGTTGCCATTGCTTTCTGCGGTAGACTGGTTGTCATCCAAAGCTATAGAACCCAACCTGTCCTGTTATTTAACCCATAACTGGAAGGAATAGACGGATTAATACATTTCCCAAGGGTATTTACGCGTAAGTGAATGCAATGAATTCAACTGGAATTCGAACTCAGCTCCCCGAGTTCTCATTCCGAGCCGATATCCAATGCACCACAACGCACATTCATCGTAAATATACTTTATGTATAACAAAGATTGATGCTGACAACCTTACCCTCAGTCATCCAAAAGATGAACTCCATCAGTCTGTGAACAATTTTGCCATGGCCTACCATCGCTTTGGGTTTCATCAAGAAGACCAAGATCTTTGAACAGCCAGCCCCAAATACCATCCTACCAGATTTTGATATTACCATCTCTGATACAACTCTCTAACAGCTGAAGCATTTTCCATTTCTAGACCGAGTTTTATCAAACATCAGAAAAGAATGTGAAACACATACATTGAGCTGCACAGAGAGCATTTGGAAAGCTAACCTAATGCGTCTGCAACAACAAGGATCTGAACTTTACAAAATTATGGTTTATAATGCTGTTGTCATTTTAACTTTGTAACCTAGACTGTGAAACCTAGACTGTGAAATCTAGACTCTGTATCATCGCGACATCCAAAAATTACAACGCTTTCATGAGCAAATGCTTCGTGAAATCTTGAATATCAAATATAAATGTTATGCGATCAACACCGAAGTCCTGGAAAGAGTCAACAATCAAAGCATCGAATTGTTAATCATGAAACACCCCCTTCGATGGTGAAGGCATGTAGCAAGAACGGAAGAGTCAATGTTTTCACGTGAAGTCATACTCAGTGAGATTACTCCAGTGAAAAGACCACGAGGTTGCCCTCTTCAAAAATACAAGAACCAATTTAAAACAACACTGAAAACCACTGGACTTGAGGCTAAATAGTTTGAAACACAAACCTGAGACCGTATTAACTGGTGGCGTTCCATCACCATCGGAAGCAAAAAAACTTCGAATGTGACACGATAACTAGGCGTATATTAAGGTGGATTTGTAAAATATGTATTTTATTATAATAGATTAAAATAGAAAATGGTTAAGAATAGAAAATAGTTTAGAAACATGTGTTTCGTTTAACAAAAGTGAAAAAGAAGAGGAAAAAATAAATAAATAAACGCTTTTTCTTTTATAAGGAAATTTGTGGAAGAGGAAAGGGTATCAGATTAATGTTAAATCCTACCAGTCTTCCGGTAAACATTTGACTAAGTGATTTGATGTGATAAAAAGATAAACTTTTACGAAATAGATTTTCGGAGTGACTAGGTCAAAAACTGTCTTGACCACACATTAAGAATTTTCCTTACTCCAGGCAATAAAAAAACGCCTGGTTACAAAGTGTCAGGGCTATAAAAACATCCCGCGGCCTTCACAGGACGCTCTATTAAGATAAAAAGATAAAAAAAATCCTGGAAAATACCGGATGTCTGCCGGGATGTTTACACATCAAAAGAAGGAAAATTTAAGTACCTTGAAATTTTGGACTTACAGTCGCCAATGCTTATCGCCCGGGAGGTCTAAGCATTTCCGGATTAATTTAAATAAATACAAGTGATTTTTCCGAGCTGATCAGTTAGTTGAGTCAGTTGAGTTAAGTTAGTTGAGTGAGTAGAAACTCCGTTCGTCTTGAGTCGGTCGGTTCGGATTTGATCTCCATTAATTAGAGTTAGAGCTGAACGTCACATCGCCTGCCCCCAACCGTAAAGACTAACTCTAAACGAAATAAAGCATCGTTTCAACTCATCCAAGTTGGGGAAGTTCGTTCCTTATAGTTTAATCTTGTACCCCCAGCTTGAGGCTCCGACTTTTTCAACAAACTTCCGGCAAACATCACAACTTGGAGAACGGCCGCCGGAGAAATTGTTCGGACCGTCCACTGGGGTGTTACACGAAGCCAACAGATGAGAAAAGAAAGAAGTGAAACGACAAGCGGGAAAGGCTCGACAAAATTTATCTCGTTCTCCATCGAATTTACTATGCAGTCAATGTCATCGGCTATTCCGATGCCAGAATTGGTAGATGTAGTCATCAATGCCATCATCATAAAAGAAACGATCAGCAAAGAAGAAATTACATTTTGCGGTACAAAATAAAGACAACGACATATGGAACATTTTTATATTTCTTCTTTCCAGCAAAAAAAGAAACGTAAGAATACTAGAAAAATTAAATCAAAAATTAATAAAATCTTTCTTGTCGGTCGTTTTTTAACGAAACATGTTTAAATGAAAGATTGCATCCCAAGTATATATATATATATATATATATATATATATATATATATATATATATATAAAATCTCTCTCTATATATATATTTATATATATATATGTATATATATCAAAATTATATTATAATATATATACATATGTATAAAATATAATATTAATATATATATATATATATATATATATATATATATATATATATATGCAACCCTGATATAAAAGAGTTGTCGGAACCGGATAAAGTTCTCTTTTATCCGGATTTATCTTATGTACTGGTTTCGTCTATTTAATATACATTACCACAGTCTCTAATGTAAGACCAGATAATACCTCTCTTATATCGGGCTTTATATTATATCCGGGTCTCTTATATAAGGGTTTATACATATATATATATATATATATATATATATATATATATATGATGCAGCGAAACAGGTTTGTATGTGGATGACTAATATATTATACTCTCATTATGAGTGAGCTCTCTAGAGAAGAAAATTTTTAAAAGTTTCCACTACTGCGATATATGCGTGACTCTTCAGAAACGAATTGAGTTCTTTCGGTGACTGACGTGTGTATACACTGCTTATATACAACACGTTAAAATTTCCCATCTCAGCTTCCATGCGCCTATGGCTTAGAGAGTAGAGACTCCGACTGACACCAAATCAATTGAGTTTCGATCCCGGCCAGAAACAAGTGGATGTGTCTAGCCTCACTGATGAGCTGTGACACAGCGAAACAGGCTTGTATGTGGATGACTAATATATATATATATATATATATATATATATATATATATATATAGGGTAGGTATAAATGAAATAAAATTCCATATACAAAAAACACTATTCCTAAAAAATGCTCAATACAAAGTGGAGCAAATAATATTTATTTAAAATTTATAACATAAATATATTATAATATCACTACAAAAGTAGCTATTTTGTTTCGACATTTCTTGTGTCTTATCAAGTGATGGTGCTGATTTCCAGTTGAAGAGCTTTAAACGTTCAAAACTAGCCAAACCCTTCAATCAGGAAGACATTGTTACATAGTTTGTGGTGACCAATCAAAGGGTCGAACTTGTAATTCCCACCGTGCACCTTGTTATCTTTGTCTTAATGAGAAGTTACAAATTATCGGATTTAAAGACAGGATTAACCTGTTAAACCAGAGGAATGAACTTACTGTTAACTGTAAATATAGTTCATTATTTAATTTATAATATGGGTAGTAATATTATGAATATATATAAAACATTTTCACTAATATCAATTGTTATTTACCCTTATTTGCTGTGTATCTCATCTGACATGGATTATCATATTAATATTTGCTAAGTATTTGATCTACCATAGGCTGTCAAGTTATAGAGCTACTAGGTATCTAATCTAACATAGATTATCATGTTAATATTTGATAGATTTTAATATGTGAGAGTGCGTGTGTACGTATGTATGTATGTATGTATGAATAGAATAAGTAAAGAATAAGTAGAAAAAGTGTCTTTAAGCTAACATGTTTCACTTTAACAAGCTTCGTCAGAGATTTTTTTAAAGACGAATGATTTAAAATCTAAAATCTCTGAAGAAGTTTGTTAAAGTGAAACATGTTTGAGTTTGAGTTTTGTTTAACGGCATATCAACCTTTGTGCGTTAATTCCAAAAAGGTGGGGTTTTAAGGTATTTTTTAAATGTTCATTATAATAAGAAGGTTGATTTAGTCAGATTTTAATGACATTTTGTTTTATTTTAAAAACTGTTAATAAATTTTTTCATTCAAAAATGTATTGTTGGTTATCTATATAACCACATATGAACAAGCAAATAATTTAATAATTTAAAAGTTCTTTTACACACACACACACACACACACACACACACACACACTTTTATAATTAAAAATTTTTTCAAAAGCTTTGGATAATTCTTATATAATTTGAGTTCTGAAAAAAAAATTATACGAACACACGAAATATTATATAAAAAAATTAATGATAATACCTTGTCTGCCATTTTCAGTGAAACCTTTATATATATAATGGTAATAAATCCTGGAAAACATTTGGTAAATAATCACAATGGATCCTAGTAATATTAGATTAAATATTAAAACTAATCCAACAGAGACCTCGATGTAAGTTTAATTTCCAGAGCAAATATTTATTGATATTCATGTGTGTGTGTGTGTGTGTGTGTACATTAATATAACTGTATACCGGTCCAATTAAAATTATGTACAACAACTAGTTAACATGTACGGTGTAACCCTGATATAAGAGAGTTGTCGGGACAGGATAAAGATTATCTTATATCCGGTTTTCTCTTATATCCTGGTTTAATCTATTTTATATAAATTACCACAGGCTCTAATTTGGGACTAGATAAAATATCTCTTATATCAGAGTTTCTCTTATATCAGGGTTATATTGTATATATATACATGCACAGGATCGATTTACTATAAAGTTGTATGAAAAACTGAGCCTCCCGCTAAAATTGTTTAAATATTGAATTTTTTCCAAATTTTCTTCGTCAATCGGAAAGTTTAGGGTTTAATCGATAAAATTGCACTGAAAAAGTAAAAAAAAAGTTTGATCATCAACAAATTTACTGGTGGTGGTAATGTCGTACCGGCGAGTGGTTCCAAAATGGAGGATCGATTTACAATAACGTTGTATGAAAAACTGAGCTCCCACTAAAATTATTTAAATATTGAAATCTTTCCATTTTTTTCTTCTTTTTTTTTTTTGTCAATCGGAACGTCTAGGGTGTAACTGATAAGATTGCATTGAAAAAAGTAAAAAAAAAAAAAAAGAAAGAAAAACAACAAATTTAAAGGTGGTGGTAGTTTCCTTCAGGTCTGCCAAAAGGTGGTGGTAGTTTCCTTCAGGTCCGCCTCAATGATTCTCAACTATTTTCTTTTCTAGCGCCCATTATTTAGCTATTTGCTCGGGTTAGCGTCCCAATGTGTAAATTACACTGGCAAATAGTGTGCAGTTAATAGAACACTGATTAATGACTTGTTTACGTCTTGTTGCGTTTATAAGCAACATTCACCGGAAGTAAATTTTGAAGAAAAAGCCGAATGACGGTTTTTCAGAAGCCAGACTTTGGCTTCTGAGATTTTTTCTTTTTTTTTTTTTTTTTTTATACCTATAGACATATATTAATTGCAGACAAATGCTTAAAATTAACAAAAGGGGTAGACCGGTGGTAGCCACCGGGACCAACGCGACCGACAGTTGTGGGGACTTTACAAATTTTGGCCTTTGCCTGTGCGCATGCGTTGGGCTCCCCACACTAAACTTTGACCTTGTGTCGCATCCACGTCTTACTGGGTGAGAAGGACGAGATAAATACAATCTTTTCATGTGTTAACTTTGCTGGACGACTTCTTCATAGTTGAAGAGAAGACTTGAGACAACAGAGATGTAGTTCTACAGAAGGATAATGAGCATGCAGAAACTTCTCAGTCAAACCCACTACTCAGAACTGGTATTTTCAATGACCAAATATTCTTTTGAGGAAGTGGAGAAAACCAAGATCTTTTCAGAACCTTTTCTCATTTATATCCTATCTCACTCTCTCTCTCTCTCTCTCTTTCTCTCTTTCTCTCTCTCTCTCTCTCTCTCTCTCTCTCTCTCTCTCTCTCTCTCTCTCCACATGTATTATTATTTTATAATCATTTCACCCCAAGCAAGGCAGTACCGCCACTGGCGCTCAGAATATTACAGTGAGAGAGAAGGAAAGTGAAAAAAAGAGGGAACAAGTTATCGGGGATGTTGAAGAGAGGATAAGAGAAAGCTGGGAATCAAGGAGATAAACGGAAAAGAAACGGATACAGTAGAAATGGCGGTTACATTTGACTATTTTGACGGCGAAAGGGTGGGACCTAGTTGCTAATCTAGTAGAATGAGTAAATTCATGTGGTTAGGGCACCAGATGAGGAAGCTCGTCAGAGCAGAAACCGTGAAAATATTTGCATAAAAGACAGTGGGAAAACACATTCTATCGATGAAAATGTGACTGAAGTCGAGTTGCTATACCGGGATTTGGAGCTAGGGCTGTAGAGGATCTGTAAAAAGCCTTTTGTTTTTGTTTGTTTTATTTTCATTAACAGCCTTCCAAAAGAGGTGGTCGATGTCTCAAAGTTGACAACAAACTTACTAGAAAAAAAATAAAATAAAAAGAGGCAAAGGATAACTGAAGCAAATCAGTCCTTTAATTACCAGTATATGGATTGTGTTTGACGCTTGAATGAACGAATAAATGAAGAAAAAAAAGAGTAAAAAAACAATAGGGGACAAAAAAGAAAAGAAAACAGAGTTAATGTCCAACTGAATAAAGGCGAAGAATTATTGCCGTGGTAAAAACAAATGCCATAATTTGGTTGTGAAATGAGGAATCTAAGACGTGCAGAAAACTTTGGAAGCTGACAAAGGTGTGTGGAAGATAAATTCTTTTAATTTTATAAGTTATCTAATCTCATGTATTGAAGTGGTGATTTTTCTAAATGTAACTAAGATATGGCATAAGGCCGAAGTTACGGAGCACCTGGTGAGGTTCAAGGTCACTTCTCGACTGTAATTGTTCTGGTGTCAACCATTATTCTACATCAGGCTGCCAACGCGTTTTAGTGTGTGTAGACGGGAAACCTACTCAGTGGAAGTTCAAAAGAAAAAAGAAAAATGGAAGCAAAAAGAAGAAAACGAAAACATATTTTTATGCAAATCCTGTTCTGGCCTGACTCATAGTTATGCCTGAGTTGGAAGTTTACATCAAGAAAATTAACATGATAGACACATGCGCACAATGTGAGGAGAAAAGGATGTCACCTTTGATACTGATTTTTAATGTTACTTTTTGCAAGTGTTATTGTTGATTCTTTTTAAGTCATATTATGTAAATGGTTGTAAGGTGACGTGGGTATTATGGAGAGGTTTTGGTCATGCAAAAAGCACTTAAAATGTTCATGGGTGAAAATTTTGAAAAAAGGGAAGAAAATAGTATTGTATACTCGCTTGGTCGGTGTGGAATGGTACTAAAGGCCCTTTATGATTGCCAATGAAAACGATAGCATTTTGTTGAATAGTAAAATAATATCTTGGTCGATGTGGAATTTAGCCAAGAAATGTATTTCGCACATGGCAACTCAAGGATATGTCGCTGGGTGCAGACCGCAGCAGGCGAACGCAGGTTTTGTTTTGATGAGCGTATGTCAAAGGGGTCAGAGCCCGAGATGGTACGGAGTGCACTAGAAGTGTCCCTTGCCAAGTGTCAAAATGGGTACAACTATTTAAGTGACGTCAGCTGTCAGAGAGAGACAGTTTTAGAGAGTTTAATCAAGCAGTTTGCAGACTGTAGTTCGGGAGGAAGAAGTCAAGCGAGCTAGGTACAACGATCGCTGCTCTAGTATGCGCGTGAGCCTAATCTCACCAGATCTGACCCACCCACTCTACAATACGGTCAAGTCACCGAAGAAAAGAATGGAATAAAGATATAATTTCGTCTAAATTATGCACAAATGAAAGTAACAGTGACATCACGTTTTAACAGATATATTTGCCAACGTTACACAAAAATATCTTGAAATTGTAAAGAGTAAATTTATTCAATAAAATCACCATTGGCTTCAACCATGCAGTACTGATTACTATGTCCTCAATATCTATATCTATAGATGCTCTGCAGGGTGCGATGGATAAATTATCGTCTAAATTACACAAAAATGAGAATAAAATTGACATCTCATTTTAACAGATATATTTACCAAAATTACACAAAAATATCTTGAAATTGTAAAGAGTAAATTTATTCAATAAAATCACCATTAGCTTCAACCATGCAGTACTGATTTCTATGTCCTCAATGTCTATATCTATAGATGCTCTGCAGGGTGCGATGGATAAATTATCGTCTAAATTACACAAAAATGAGAATAAAATTGACATCTCATTTTAACAGATATATTTACCAAAATTACACAAAAATATCTTGAAATTGTAAAGAGTAAATTTATTCAATAAAATCACCATTGGCTTCAACCATGCAGTACTGATTACTATGTCCTCAATGTCTATATCTATAGATGCTCTGCAGGGTGCGATGGATAAATTATCGTCTAAATTACACAAAAATGAGAATAAAATTGACATCTCATTTTAACAGATATATTTACCAAAATTACACAAAAATATCTTGAAATTGTAAAGAGTAAATTTATTCAATAAAATCACCATTGGCTTCAACCATGCAGTACTGATTCCTATGTCCTCAATGTCTATATCTATAGATGCTCTGCAGGGTGCGATGGATAAATTATCGTCTAAATTACACAAAAATGAGAATAAAATTGACATCTCATTTTAACAGATATATTTACCAAAATTACACAAAAATATCTTGAAATTGTAAAGAGTAAATTTATTCAATAAAATCACCATTGGCTTCAACCATGCAGTACTGATTCCTATGTCCTCAATGTCTATATCTATAGATGCTCTGCAGGGTGCGATGGATAAATTATCGTCTAAATTACACAAAAATGAGAATAAAATTGACATCTCATTTTAACAGATATATTTACCAAAATTACACAAAAATATCTTTGGAATCTCCTGCAACACTTCTGGACGGTTTCTTTAGATCTGGACTGCTATAACTTTTGTCTTCAGTTCATCTTTGGTGTTACAAGAAGTTTTGTCGGTCTCTCGCTTAACTGCACCCCACACATAATGACCAAGAGGGTTGTAGTCTGGGGAGTTAGGTGGCTAGATATAAGGGGTGATGTGGCCGCAGAAATTGTCTGACAGTCATGACTGGATACTTCTGCTTGTGTGGCGTGGTGCAGAGTCCTGGTGCCAGACATACAGTCTTCTAGAAATCACTCTCTTGTCCCAGGACAGCAGTACCTCCTCAAGGCATTTGACGTCGACCTCCGCGTTGAGTCTGTGGTCCTCATTAACAAATTCTGGAGTTATTTTATTATCCGAACGATCAGAGTGAGTTTCCGAGCTGCCCCGTACCTTCATAATCACCTTAGACTCATCTAACTCTTTCTGAATCCTCTACACTACCCTTAGCTTGACACCCAAACGCCTTTAAATGTTTCTGCTGGGGCTGCCGACAAGAATACCAAGCAATACAGTACGCCGTTTCCAAAATCCTAGTGGAGCGAATTGCATTAGAGTGTTCTTTTTCTCATTGATGAGGCTGTTATGGTGCCCTATCTACATTGGAATGAACTTTTCCTCCTTCATAAATACTAACCTGCGAGACTTCCTAAAGAAGGCAGTCGAGACGCAGTGTAACTTGAGAGTTTGGATGGATAATTCTATCTGTTGACTAATAACACTTATTTTGTATATGCGTTCTGTTATTCCAATGCACTGATTCAACCTACCTTCTTTTTTATATGTCTTTCTTCCTGGCCCTAACAGGCCACAACAGATAGATAGATAGATAGATAGATAGATAGATAGATAGATAGATAGATAGATAGATAGATAGATAGATAGATTATTGACCGAGATAGATAGATAGATAGATAGATAGATAGATAGATAGATAGATAGATAGATAGATAGATATGAACAGACTGATATGGATAGATAGATATGAACAGACTAAGATAGATAGATAGATAGATAGATAGATAGATAGATAGATGAACAGACTAATATAGATAGATATGAACAGACTAATATAGATAGATAGATAGATAGATAGATAGATAGATAGATAGATATGAACAGACTAATATAGATAGATATATATATGAACAGACTAATATAGATAGATATGAACAGACTAATATAGATAGATAGATAGATAGATAGATAGATAGATAGATAGATAGATAGATAGATAGATAGATAGATAGTGTTATGGTGGCCTATCTACATTGGAATGAATTCTTCCTCCTTCATAACTACTAACCTGCGAGACTTCCTAAAGAAGTCGAGATGAACCCATCTCGCCTCTCCCTTGCTATGGGGTGTTTGGGGTGGCTTAATAATTATGGCCGGTAGTGTACATCAATAAAACATGTCAGTTTTAAAAGTGGTTGAACAAAAATAAAATACAGAATCTATTCACTCGATTTATGTATCCGTACAAATTGCATGAGTTTAACCATCTAAATCCAAATCCCCCATGACTTATTTGAGTCGTAGGGGCACCAGATGTACTATAGCCGCAGTCGAAGGGGTTTTATTTTTTTAGGCACGACAGTCTGACGGAGCCCAACCCCCTGTTCTAATACTTTTGCCCAGTATTGTATATCAATCCTAAAATGTATTAAATTAATATTATTCGCATCCTAATACAAAATAAAGTAAAGGATATACATAAGTTAATCAATATGCTTATATGAAGAATTATTAACTATATTCTAAGGTGAACATTTTTTGCAATGTTTACAAGTGATAGTAATTTCATTACATTTATAGATCCTTATTTTTAAAATTTTCCATTTTATTGTGGGGGTTTTATTGGTTTCCTTTATGAACCAAAATGTATTTGGATAGGGATGTTCAATTACGGTACTTATTATTATTAAAGGAAGAAATATGTTGATAAAGCCTTTGCTGAAACGAATTTTTAGTACTTCTCACATATTTTTTCTTTTATTACCAGGTTTTACAGTAGAGGAAATAGTATATTGATAAACAATAGATTCCGTAAAGCATTTATTTTCCAACGGACATTCTATAGGGTTTCAGTGTCTAAATTATTGATTTCAGTTTTAGAATTATTCTTATTTTCATTTAGGTTCATTTTTTATTTAAAATGCTATTATTATGGTTTTTATATTTTTTCTATATTATCAGTACAACTATAACTTAATTTTAGTGTATTTTATTGCAAATTTTGCTTACTGGATTTTTGTTCGGAAAATGTTTCTCAATTAAAGCGAAAAATTCTTGGCCTAAGAAGATTTTCCCGCAGTAGGTTGCCATTTCTTTCTGCGGTAGACTGGTTACCGACCAAGGTTATAGAACACAATCTGTCCTGCTATTCAATAGCTGGAGGCAGAAAAGATGGATTCCCACCTTTCACAAAGTATTTGCACGTAAGTGAATGCAACGAATTCAACTGGAATTCGAACTCGGCTCTCTGACTTCTCATTACGAAGTGGATATCCATTACACCCCAACACAAGGCCAATATAGATCCAAATCAATTATACCGATATATGGTAAGAAAGAACGTCGTTGTAAGATAAGTAACTCAGCCATAACTGATAACCGCATCACCTACCTTATGTGTATGTACAATACCGGCCATAATTATTAGGCCACCCCAGTTTTTTAAAAGAAATGATGTATTTCATATTATTTTTAATATTTATTGCCAAGTGGATAATTCTAAATGAAAATATAAAGGTTCTTTTGTTATTACTACTTTGCAAAGTTTTACAAGGCAGCCAGGAAGCCTTTACTTCCGCCAGCCAATAAGAAGAAGAGATTAGCATGGGGAAGAGAGCACAAAAACTGGACACCAGAACAGTTCATTTGATGCACATGTTATTGTGAAGTATTAACAAAAGAACCATTCATTTTTATTTAGAATCATCCACTTGGCAATAAAAACTAAAAATAGTATGAAATAGATCATTTTTTAAACACTGGCGTGGCCTAATAATTATGGCCGGTAGTGTATTCGTTCGTAGGCTTCTGTGTACATTAAATGACACAAACACATGTAAGTCACTCATACACACCACCCACATGTACATCTATACATTACATACGTACATCTAAAGTGACACCAATTTATGATATATTATTTATTAATAATTTATTATTGTTTACGTTCTTTACATTGTTCGGACTGTTGTCCTCATCTTTATTGCCATATTCACGAATATTTCAGTGGTTGAAATTTCGAACCGAACCCTTTATTTCGATCAACGTACAACGGACGAAATGTCAAGAATATGGCAATAGAAATGAAGACAACAGTCTCAACAATATAAATAATGTAAACATACTGCTTGTGTAGTATACACGTGCTATAGTTTCTCTGTGTGTGACGTGTAAATATGCATATATAATTTTGTGTATGACTTAGCGGTATAAAACTATCTCTGAGAACAAAGCATGTTGTTTGTCATCCCTTTTCTTTCTGCTATTCAGTTCAGTCCGTGAAAAAAGGTGTTATTACATCACGGATATAATAATGCCCATTATGGGAAAAATTCAAACTGTGAAAATATTCCTTTCTTCTATTGTTCACCTAATGTCCGTTACACTGATAAAATATTCCCTGGAAGTTTGGAAGTACCCACGTCTGCAATCGTTTGCGTTTCGAAACAAATTCGATTTACTAAGTAGTCGAAAAATATCATTCTTCATGTTTTTGGAAGCGATGTTAGTGCACCAGTAATATCTTCCTCGGTTTTCAGATGCCACAGATATGACAATATTTTGCATAGCATGCGAACGATAGAGGGTTAAATGAATATTATTTTATATTTTTGCAGAGGAAAAAAGTTAACTAAAACCATTTTAATTTTTACGGAGAAAAAAATGATTAGAGAATTTTTTATTTTATTCGGACGAGAAAGGGTGAAAGAAAACGATATTTCTTTTTATTGTTCTTTTTGTTTTTTGGAAAGAAATTCGTTTTCCCAAGATTGCAAATTGGTTAAAAATAGAAATGAGCTAGAATCGCAATTATGGTTGTTGTTACTCAGTGAAAAATATCTGGGCTTTTGGAGGTCGAATGTCAAGCGGCCTTGTTGAAAGAAGTGAAATATACTAACATTGCGTGCAGGCGAAAAGAATTGGAAAGAGAAATTTTATTTTAATAAATTTTCGGTGAAACTCGGCGAAACTACAGCCGAGATAATTAGATGTCAAAGACACCTTTTTTTAAAATCATATCACCCCCAAGCAAGGCGATAACGCCACTGATGCGCAGGGAGCTACGTAAGAGTAAAAAGATTGGAAAAGAGAAAGCCGGAAACCACATCCTAAACAGGAAACAAGGGATGAGCCTCTTCACCTGTTCAATAGACGTGGGTGGAGTGTGAACCGGGTGATAGTTTCTTGTTGAAATAAGTGTAACAGACCAGTATTACGTAAACGAAAAACAATTGAGGAAGAAATTTTTATTTTTTTATTTTATTCTTAGATTCTCGGGTGGAACTCGGCTAATACAGCTGGCATGATTAGGAGGTCAAAATGTCAAATCAGCCTTGATTAAAGACAAAGACAAAAAAATGAAAGGGATTTTATTCAGATAGAAATTCGACGAGAGAGCAAAGGTTAAATTGATCTTGTTGAGAGAAGAGAAAAAGACAATTGTTAATTACTGTGAAAATTACCATTTTAAATTTCCCTAAGACAGATTACAGTTGAAGAGATCAACCCAAAGACCAGCTGCTGCGTCAACGCCATCAACGACCGACGAGTTTGGGCTGACGGCTTGTTCTCAGACCAGGATCGACCCTGATTAAAAAGGACAACAGGCCACGAAAGCTCCGATACGCCCCTGTTACACATATTCTGAATTTCAATTCTTAGATTATTGCATTTACTTTGCTGGACAATTTGACTGAAATATTTGCATCAAGAGGGATTAGTAGTAGTGTGGAAGTAGAGGTTGGTTTATATTTATTTATTTGGCCTTGTGTGAAACATAAACAAACTCTCTACAACTTATAGGTTTATTCGTAACTAGCAGTATAGCCCGGGGTTGCTCGGGTGTAATGAAAGCTTTAAAACTAATCCATGGTCCTGGAGCTCAGACTCAGCCTAAAGAATATTTGAAATAATAAAATAATTGCGACAATTTACCAATTGCACCTAGTATATATATATATATATATATATATATATATATACCAGCAGTATAGCCCGGCGTTGCTCGGGTGTAATGAAAGCTTTAAAACTAATCCATGGTCCTGGAGCTCAGACTCTTTGGACGTTGGCACGAAAGTCTAAAAAGCAATAGTTGTTTCCAGTTAAAACGAAACCGTAGACTGAAAGAAAAATAAATGGATGTAAGTCAAATTTTGATTTCCTGGTATCGATATCAAATTTTCTGCACGATTGTAAGAACTGCAACTTTGAAACTTCTGAATATCATTTCTTATGTCTTTGTCTATGAGTGTATCCTTCTATAAACCGATTTTTTTGATCATCGATTTTCGATATTTATCGGAGGTACCTCGACACAAAACCTAGCTAAGAACACTCACAGACGCTTATAGTACAACTGTGTAAATTTTCAAGAAAATCAGTTCAGCCGTTTCGGAGTCTATAGGTAACGGATACACACACACAGAGATATACACACACACACACGCACACACAGACAAAGTTCTATTTTTTTTTTTTTTTTTTTAATCATATCACCCCGAGCAAGGCGGTAATGCCACTGATGTGCGACATAGGAGTGAAAAGATTGGAAAAGAGAAAGCCGGAAACCACATCCTAAACAGGGAACAAAGGATGAACCTCTTCACCTGTTCAATAGACGAGGGTGGAGTGTGAAGTTTAGATCATCAGAAGGTTATTAAAAGGTTGATTAGTAGAAGAATAAAAGTATACCTTGTTGGAATAGCATAAGCTATCCACCCCATTTTTAGGCCAATACATATTTGAATAACCCAATAAATAGCATTAGACTGACCAATCACGGTCTTATATTGTGTTTTCTGTAATTTCATTGGTTAGAATAGACTTTGGCGCCAGATTTCAATAGGTCCATCTGGAGCCACTTTTGGTTTTGCAGAAAGTATAAGAGGCACGGATTTTGGGTTGACCTTTAGTGAACTTCGATCGCCAAACGAATCCACGCTAGTTAACATCATCACTTTCAACCTTGTCGCACTTCACTTTCACGCGCATAATCAAACACTCAATCTTTCTACAGTGGATTCATGGTTCATGGTTAGGATTCATGGTTCACTCATCATTTTCAAATAATCGACAAGAAATTTTCATCAGATAAGAACTTTGCTTAATTATATCAAAGTTACAATCACTGACTATTTTCATAGTTCAGATTAATTTCTTGTAAATTACTATCAATACGAACACTCATACTTTATCGCAATCCGATATCTTTGAACGATAACAACAATTATTTAAACCTATTCATTATTGTACCGATTACATTCCTGTAACATGAAAAATGAATATTGAATAATCTTACCATACACGTTAAAAGATAAAATTGTATTTCATTGAATTTCTTTGCAAGGTACGTAATATTCATACTTTTCTGCTATCAACATTTTGTGTAAATATTACAAACTCTAACTACGTCCACTTTGGATGGATCTTTATTCATAGAGACTCTGACGAACTTGTACCTTTCATTATCTTAAAATTACAGTCGAACCTTCATTCTCGACTATTCATTTATTATCTTAACCTTTCGCCATTTTGACACAACTCGTCGACTCATTTGTGAATTGCATTTCATTTCAACTGTTGTTATCATTCTTATATAAAATTGTTTGTTATATATTTGCATACCAAATTTGTTCATCTTGATTATTTCGACATCTTGCTTTCGTATAACATTTGTGATACTCTTAAATTGTTGTGGATTTTGGGAATGAACACGACACAGCCTAAACAACACTGAAAAATTCCGATTCATATATTATTATTATCATTATTATAATTTCGACCCAGTCAAAACCGCAACAACCTTATGTTTAAATAGAAATTTATTAATAGAAAAGAATAACATGAATTGATAGAAGTTAATGTTCACTGAGAAAAAGTATTGAGAATTTAAGGATATCAAGAGTTCGTAATAGTAACTTGTGTGGCTGTAGACAGGAACGTATGTATGTATGTATGTATGTATGTATGTATGTATGTATGTATGTATGACCGTTATCTGGGTTATATGGGTAGGAATGTCTTTGAAGTATTCGCTGTAGTCTTACAGGGTTCCGTTCGGTTATCAAGTATAAGAAAAGGCAGACGGGTGAACGATGAAGGGGAATGAGGTGAGAGAGAAAGAAAGAGGTAATAATAACGATCGCTTGACGTTTGTCAAAGGTACGTGCTAATTACGCTCATCTTCTTCTCTCTGGTGACAGTCGAATTTGCTCCGGCTTTTATTTTGTTTGTGGGGCTCGAAAAAGTCATTTGGGAATTCACTCCCGGATGTGATTTTGGCTTTTCTATTGGACGATGAACAAACTTCGCGTCGGCTCGCGAAAACGGTCCGTAATAATAATTTGTTTCTGATAATTTCAGATTATTTGAATTTTGTTTTTAGATGTTTCCTAGTTTTCTATTGGCCAAAAACATTTCGCATCGAGGTGTGAAATTTCACGAGTTTTGTTCTGGATTCGCTTTATGTGTGCTAAACAAGGTTTTCTAAATTCGAGTAAATTCGTTTATTTCTAACAAAATCAATGAATCAGTGCTTAGCATTTGAATTATAAAATCTAGAACTTGTTTTGTTCACTACAGTAGTAGCAGTAGTTTCTTATATTTATCTGAATTTATTTTTGATCACTTATGAGTGAAAGTGTACATGTCCAGGGCACAATTGAAGAAAAACAACTTCATTTCCCTTCTGCCTAACAAGCAGGCACATTCAAGAATCTTAAATTGTAACAGCAATGCCATCTTTTGCATACCCCGCGGACAGGAGAACGCTGACTGCTGGGGTTGGTTTGACAAAAACGGAGGTGAAAGGCATAATTTTGCTTAACGGGGTTAGGGTAACCTCGTAAAAGAAGCTTATCAACGACGACATATCACGCTTACTCTCCCCATCTTACTTACCCTACTCTTTCCTGTCATGGACAGGGAGTCGTTGGAAATGAAAAGAGGGACACGCACTTATTTACACATAACCCGAAAGGAAAACACATTTTCTAGTGTGCCTGCTGTTAGTGTTATAAGTGCTACTAAAACAAAATGTAAAAATTTCGGAAGTAGATTAAGAAAGAAAATAATAAGTACTTTGTTTAAAAAAAGTAATGTAAAAACCTTTCGATGAGATATCTTATTTGCAATTACATTTTTTAAAAATTATTATATTTAGTAAAAAAAAGTGTTTTTAAAAATATTTTCACCATTTTTGCTTTAAAATTAAAAAAAAATAGTTTTAAAATAACCTTTTTAGTTTTTTACTTCAATCTAATCTAATAATTTAATTTTTAATTTCAAATTTTTACTTTATTTTACTTATTTTTATGAGGGAGTAAAATTAATTTTTTTAAAATCTTGGTAAATTTTTATGTTTTTGACTTTTCCTGTATTTTTTTACCTAAACATTTTCAATACAACAGATACCTCCGATTTTAGACATCGACAATATTTTATACCCGAATTTTCTCTCGTCTTTTACAAACCTTTACCACGACGAGAAAATTAAATTAACTAAAGTTTTAACTTCATTTTTTGACGAAGCAATATTTTTTATCGCTAGGTGTCGTTTTATTTTTTAACGCGCTGTAAACGTTGATATTTTTTCAAACAATTTTTCCATGACAAACACGTATCTACTTCCATTGCCATTAAGTTTTCATTTTTTAATTTCTTGAACTAGCCTCATATTATGAGCCCCACTTTTCATTTTAGAAGTTATATGTATCAGAAATAAAACGGTATTGTAAGTGTCCGATATGTAATCATCATTTCTTTAAAACTATTTTTCAGCGTATATAACCTTATGAAATTTAATTTCATATGAACAGTCTCAGATTCTGTAAAAAAAAAATAATTAAAATAAGCAAAATTAAGCAAAAAATTATAAGCAAAATTAAGGATCCAGCCTAACTACTTTCCTTTAAAAAAGACATGCATCCAAAATTTGGAATTTGGATGCATGGTTTTTGGGATTCCAAATCTCAGTTAACTCAGTGTATAATTATTTTTTTTTTTTAAGTACTTGAAATTTTAAAAATTACAGTTTACGCCCGGATTATCGGGCCTGTTTGAGAGAAAAGAAAATTGAAGCAATTTATCGTCTGCTTAATAAGTAATAACACGAAACAATCGAATTAGATTTCCTAAAAATAACAATCCCAGAATAATGTTAAAAATCCATCAACTTAAAAAGAAATTGCTAATAAATATTGATTGACTAACCCTACCGTTGAAAGTGGCAGGCTGGCCAGGGTGTTCAGCTTGTCGATGGCAAGTGGACCCCTGCTGGAGTGGGCCTCCTATAATCAAATAAAAATGTTATAAAGAAACACAGACAACTGCTTTAGTAATAAAAACGAATAAGAACTTCAGTTATAATTTTACACTCGGTCAGTCACTAAACTCAAAATTGTTAAGTTCTTATTCCGTTTTAGAGTAGAGTATGATCGTTTACGAGTTGGTATCTTGTCAGTGTGTGTGTGTTATTTAAACAATTAAGGAAATTTCATAGATAAATTTTTAATTATTATAAAAACTGTCTGGTTTTCTTCACATTTCTCAAAAAAAAAAAAGTAAATGAAAATGACAAACTTAGACTATTATTTATGTATTTATAATTATCTATATTTTAAAAAGGATTAAAAAAGAATATTCTGTTTTGTTTTTTTTACACTTATTTTTTACCATACGTGGCCATATGTAAAAGGGTGATATCACAGAAATTGTCTGACATAACTGGGTTCTCCTACTTGTGTGGCATGGTGCAGAGTCCTGTTTCCAGACATAAGGTCTTCTAGCAGCCACCCTCTTGATCCAGGGTAGAACTACCTTCTCAAGTCACTTGAGGTAGACTTCCATGTTGAGTTTGGGGCCCTTTGAGAAGATGAATTGGTGTTAAAAAATAAGTGTTAAAAATTGTGAAGAGGGGAAAGGGGATTATTTATATATATTTATTCATATATATATATATATATATATATATATACTATAGTCATCCGCAGACAGATCTGTTTTGCTGTATTACAGCTCATCAGTATGGCTTAGACTCCAGTCACTTCCTAACCCAGGATTGAAACCCAACCGAATCAGCATCAGTCGGCAATTCTACCCCTAGGCCACAAGTGTCTGGTAGAAGAAGGCAGGCTTTTTAGCACATATAAACACACCCAATAGCTAGAGTGCTCCAATTCATTATCGAATGAGCGGTGCGTACTGTTTACAAAGTCTCTCACCCTTCCAAAGTGCTCAATTAGGGTGTGAGAGCGTAAATACTATAGTCATCCGCAGACAGATCTGTTTCACTGTATTACAGCTCATCAGTACGGCTTAGACTCCGATCGCTTCCTAACCCAGGATTGAAACCTGACCGAATCGGCATCAGTTGGCGATTCTACCCCTAGGCCACAAGTGTCTGGTAGAAGAAGGCAGGCTTTTTAGCGCATATAAACATGCCCAAGAGCTAGAGTGCTCCAATTCATTATCGAATGAGTGGTGCGTAAATGCCGGAGTAGCTACTGTTTACAAAGTCTCCCACTCTTCCAGAGGGCTCAATCAGGGGGTGAGAGCGTAAAATTATTTTGTGTTACTAATTAATAAAAATTACGATTGAAATTATATAGAACTGCAGGCAATATTCTATCGTGGTTTTGAACTATCTGCTAATGTTTAAATTGTACAGTAAACCAAAAAATATCAATCATTTTAAAATTTAAAAAAGTAAATGAAAAATTCAATAACATTCTGGATGTATGTTTGGTACCTAGTACCAGTAATAGATACAATACATAGCCGAGTTTGAATTCTAGCTAAATCCATTGTATTCACTTACGCGCAAATACCCTTGGGAAAGGTATTAATCCGTCTATTCCTTCCAGTTATGGGTTAAATAACAGGACAGGTTGGGTTCTATAGCCTTGGTTGGCAACCAGTCTACCGCAGAAAGCAATGGCAACCTACTGCAGGATAATCTTCTGCCCATTCAGTCATGTCTCGAAAGAGACATGGTCGCCCAAGCGTGTATCACATATGGCACTTAACTGACTGACTGAATATAATAGTGGAAAACATGATAAAGGCTTCTTCTGGACATAAAGTGGGGGATCAGTTTTATATTGTTATGAAGTAATAAAATGGTCCCCCACTAATTACTAATTAAAAATATAATACATCTCTTCCCCCTCTAGCCATGTGTCAAATAACAGGACATATTTGGTTCTATAGCCTTGGTCAGCAACCAGTCTACCGCAGAAAGCAATGGCAACCTACTGCGGGATAATCTTCTGCCCAGTCAGTCATGTCTCTTTCGAGACATGATTGCCCAAGCGTGTATCACATATGGCACTTAACTGACTGACAGTACACTGCAATTTCTAAGAAATACACATCTTTTCCACAAAAAGTGTAATTGTGTCATTCTCTATTGTTAAAAAACTGAATGTCATATCTCCTCTGGTATACAGTCACTTACTGAAAACACTTAACATCTGGCTCTGAATTGGATTTCTACATTCTGTCTCAGGAACCCATTAAAATAGACTCCGAATTTCTCTTTCTAAATACTGTTGTTTGATTGGCCCATAACTGGAAGTGTTATGCTGTTGCTAAACTAACACCATAAATTTCTTCTTTCCTCACACATATATGTGCAAATATTAATCAGCGAATAAGAACCCTGGTAAACATACCGGGGGGGGGGGGGGACAAAACCTGAGAAATCTAACAAGCCTATATAAATCTTCAAGAAAGTTGAATTTGTCAGAAGGGCTTATCTGCCTTATCTTCTCACCCACCATCACATCAAGTCTTTACTCCTCTTCCTTACACATTGTCAACAAGGTAGTAACAGCCCATCAATGTCACAATTACTACTACGGAAGGAGAGAGAGAACATCACAGAGCTACCGACTACCCACTTCACCTTTTGGGCAACACATATTTGTTCCCTTTCCTCTTCTCTCAACTTTTCATCCTCTTCTTTCTGAGGACAATTGCTTTAGGAAACCAGACATATTCTTGTGAACATTATATATAATTACAGATGGCCAGCCTAAAACAAATTCATACCAACATCTGACGCCAACTGGCTAACAATTAAGAACAAGCAAATCCACAAATAACTCATCTGTATTTATCCAATAAATGAGATAAATTTACATCTACCTTTGTCATAATCCACACACTTGTTTATAACACTTTGTTGTTGTTTTTTTTAAATTCATTTTATTCACTAGGAAGATTAAATGAAGGCATTGTAATGGTGGGTGGATCCTCTTTGTCTCCTGGTGACCAATATTTTTAGACTCAGTCTGCCACTTGTAGTGTCATAGATGCACAAGAGAAAAATCAATGATGTACAAATTGTCTTTATAAGAATAATATCCCTGGGGACCTGCCTCCTGAAGCAGTAACTCTCCTTCTGGAGAGGTCTGGGTCTACTGTGTCCCAAAAGAGAAAATGCCAAGGGAGCTTGGGTCATTTTTGCATGGTACTTATAGGATACAAATCCTATATCATCCATCAACTAAAACACACAAAGTAAAATTTCACACCCTCAAAAGTGGATTCAAATGACTAAAAGCATTTTGGAAAAACCCAGATCAAGGAGTTTCACAAGTCAGTGTGAAAAGCAAAATTCTGGATGCTGATGGATTAAAAATAGGAAATTGATATATAACATCTTTTCACACCTAGAAGTGAAAATGCTTGCTGGAGCCAACAACATGATAAACTTCACTATTTAAACCATATTGGTGACCAGTTAAATTCAGTCCAGCATGGGAGCAGTTAGCTGACAGACCTCATGGCAATGTAAGAAAAGAAATTTCAAAGGCAGTTCAAATGGGAGTGGTATCTGATAGCCTCTCACAATGTAAGGAAGAAACTTCAAGCTGACTTGATCACATCTCACTATACTCTGCCAAAGAGAACAACAACAACAACAGGACACACTAAGTACTATTTCTTTATTTCTTCTTTCTCACCCTGTCACTGACTTACCAAAAAGAGGACTGAACATGAGACTTTACATACTGCAACTGTCATTACACACCAGGGACACTTAGCTACTTGCTACTATCAAGCCATGAACTCTTAACTTTTGTGGACATTTTAAATGCTTACATTTCTCTTTGAACAATTTTAACTACAAAACTACATGTATTTTCTCAATGAACATTTTCCTTCTCACAAATATGTTATAGTGTTCAGTTAACGAAATTTCCCTTATATTTGTCTTTTAACAATTTTGTCATTCTGTTAATAAATCTTTGCTTTAATGTAAAAACAAAATATTTTATCCTTTCACATTTCAACATCCAACCTTCAACCTTCCGATATTTAAATTGTGGGGACTTCGGTCATATTTGGCACAAGGCCAATTTACCAGGCATAGTCAAGGCCCATACATACTGCAGTTAAAACAACTTTAAACTTTGATATTATGTTACATTCGGTCGTGACCTGATTGTGTGGAAAAATAAAAAATAAAATTTTATAAGAATCATATCCTAGACTGACTTTCATTGAGAACCACGTCGGTCTTATGATGAGGAATTTTAGTATTTGAGTTTAATCAAAATGTTTTAGTGGCTTTATCACCTTCCTCAGGGTGAAATGATACAAAAAATGTCCCCTTTTATAGGATCAGAATAATTCTTAGCTTCAACAACTCCATAACAAATACTGAATTTAACCCCATACCAATTAAGGGCTCAGAATATGAGGTTAATTTTAGCTAGGAGAATACAAGCGAAGTAAATCAATATTTCACATGCTAAAATGATTGAAATGCTTAACTTAACAATAATTATTTTATGTCTTAATTCCCCATTTAGCAATTAATGAAACATTATCGGTGAATACGAAATATTATCGAAATAGATAGATAGATAGATAGATAGATAGATAGATAGATATGAACAGACATAGATAGGTAGAAACTGACTGTAATAGATAGATAGATAGATAGATAGATAGATAGATAGATAGATAGATAGATAGATAGATATTAACAGACATAGATAGATAGAAACCGACTGTAATAGATAGATAGATAGATAGATAGATAGATAGATAGATAGATAGATAGATATTAAGCAGATAAAGATAAATAGAAACTGACTGTAATAGATAGATAGATAGATAGATAGATAGATATAGATAAATAGAAACTGACTAATAGATAGATAGATAGATAGATAGATATAGATAAATAGAAACTGACTGTAATAGATAGATAGATAGATAGATAGATAGATAGATAGATAGATAGATAGATAGATAGATAGATAGATAGATAGATAGATATAGATAAATAGAAACTGACTGTAATAGATAGATAGATATAGATAAATAGAAACTGACTGTAATAGATGATAGATAGATAGATAGATAGATAGATAGATAGAAAATGACTGTAATAGATAGATAGATAGATAGATAGATAGATAGATAGATAGATAGATATTAACAAATATAGAGAAATAGAAACTGACTGTAATAGATAGATAGATAGATAGATAGATATAGAAAAATAGAAATTGACTGTAATAGATAGATAGATAGATATAGAAAAATAGAAATTGACTGTAACAGATAGATAGATAGATATAGATAAATAGAAATTGACTGTGATAGATAGATAGATAGATCGATAGATAGATAGATAGATAGATAGATAGATAGATAGATAGATATGAACAGACTCAGATAGATAGATAGATAGATAGATAGATAGATATGAACAGACTCAGATAGATAGATAGATATGAGCAGACAAATATACATAGATAGATAGATAGATATGAGCAGACTAATATAGATAGATAGATAGATAGATAGATAGATAGATAGATACATATGAGCAGACTAATATAGATAGATATGAGCAGACTAATATAGATAGATAGATAGATATATAGATATATAGATATGAGCAGACTAAGATAGATAGATAGATAGATAGATAGATAGATAGATAGATAGATATGAGCAGACTAATATAGATAGATAGATAGATAGATATGAACAGATTAATACAGATAAATAGATAGATATGAACAGACTAATATAGTACATTGATATGAACAGACTAAGAGAGATAGATAGATAGCTAGATAGTTATGAACAGACTAATATAGATAGATAGATAGATAGATAGATAGATAGATAGATAGGAGCAGACTAATATAGATAGATAGATAGATAGATAGATAGATAGATATGAACAGACTAATATAGGATAGATAGATAGATAGATAGATAGATATGAGCAAACTAATATAGATAGATAGATAGATAGATAGATAGATAGATTGATTAGATAGATATGAGCAAACTAATATAGATAGATAGATAGATAGATAGATATGAGCAAACTAATATAGATAGATAGATAGATACGAGCAAACTAATATAGATAGAGAGATAGATAGATATGAGCAAACTAATATAGATAGATAGATAGATATGAGCAAACTAATATAGATAGATAGATAGATATGAGCAAACTAATATAGATAGATAGATAGATATGAGCAAACTAATATAGATAGATAGATAGATATGAACAGACTAATATAGATAGATAGATAGATAGATAGATATGAACAGACTAATATAGATAGATAGATAGATAGATAGATAGATATGAGCAAACTAATATAGATAGATAGATTGATAGATAGATATGAGCAAACTAAGATAGATAGATAGATAGATAGTTAGATAGATATGAGCAAACTAATATAAATAGATAGATAGATAGATAGATAGATAGATAGATAGATATGAGCAAACTAATATAGATAGATAGATTGATAGATAGATATGAGCAAACTAATATAGATAGATAGATAGATAGATAGATAGATAGGAACAGACTAAGATAGATAGATAGATAGATAGATAGATAGATAGATAGATAGATAGATAGATAGATAGATAGATAGATAGCTATGAACAGACTAAGATAGATAGATAGATAGATAGATAGATAGATAGATAGATAGATAGATAGATAGCTATGAACAGACTTAGATAGATAGATAGATAGATAGATAGATAGATAGATAGCTATGAACAGACTTAGATAGATAGATAGATAGATAGATAGCCATGAACAGACTAAGATAGATAGATTGATAGAGAGATAGATAGATAGATAGATAGCCATGAACAGTATAAGATAGATAGATTGATAGAGAGATAGATAGATAGATAGATATGAGCAAACTAATATAGATAGATGTATAAATAGATATGAACAGACTAATATAGATAGATAGATAAATAGATATGAGCAGACTAAGATATATAGATAGATAGATAGATAGACATGAACAGAGTAATACAGATAGATAGATAGATAGATAGATATGAACAGAGTAATAGAGATAGATAGATAGATAGATAGATAGATAGATAGATAGAATAATGAACAGAGTAATACAGATAGATAGATAGATAGATAGATAGATAGATATGAGCAAACTAATATAGATAGATAGATATATAGATATAGAGCAAACTAATATAAATATAAAGATAGATAGATAGAGCAAACTAATATCGATAGATAGATATATAGATAGATATGAGCAGACTAATATAAATAGATAGATAGAGTGATAGATAGATAGATAGATAGCCATGAACAAAGACTAAGATAGATAGATAGATAGATAGATAGATAGATAGATAGATATGAACAGACTAACATAGATAGATAGATAGATAGATAGATAGATAGATAGATAGATATGAACAGACTAACATAGATAGATAGATAGATAGATAGATATGATAGACATAAGATAGATAGATAGATAGATAGATAGATAGATAGATATGAACAGACTAACATAGATAGATAGATAGATAGATAGATAGATAGATATGAACAGACTAACATAGATAGATAGATAGATAGATAGATAGATAGATAGATAGATAGATAGATAGATAGAACAGACTAACATAGATAGATAGATAGATAGATAGATAGATAGATAGATAGATAGATAGATAGATAGAACAGACTTACATAGATAGATAGATAGATATGAACAGACTTACATAGATAGATAGATAGATAGATAGATAGATAGATAGATGATATGAACAGACTTATATGGATAGATAGATAGATAGATAGATATGAACAGACTTACATAGATAGATAGATAGATAGATAGATAGATATGAACAGACTAAGATAGATAGATAGACAGATATGAACAGACTAATATAGATAGATAGATACATAGATAGATAGATAGATAGATATGAACAGACTAATATAGATAGATAGATGATAGATAGATAGATAGATAGATAGATAGATAGATATGAACAGACTAATATAGATAGATAGATAGATAGATATGAACAGACTAATATAGATAGATAGATAGATAGATAGATATGAACAGACTAATATAGATAGATAGATAGATAGATAAATATGAACAGAATAATATAGATAGATAGATAGATAGATAGATAGATAGATAGATAGATAGATATGAACAGACTAATATAGATAGATAGATAGATAGATAGATATGAACAGACTAAT
>JBBBDQ010001238.1:352500-360000 GCA_037127315.1 Ascarosepion bandense | reverse complement strand
TAGATAGATAGATAGATATGAACAGACTAAGATAGATAGATAGATAGATAGATAGATATGATAGATAGATAGATATGAACAGACTAACATAGATAGATAGATAGATAGATAGATATGAACAGACTTACATAGATAGATAGATAGATAGATATGAACAGACTTACATAGATAGATAGATAGATAGATATGAACAGACTTACATAGATAGATAGATAGATAGATAGATATGAACAGACTTACATAGATAGATAGATAGATAGATAGATAGATAGATAGATATGAACAGACTAAGATAGATAGATAGATATGAACAGACTAATATAGATAGATAGATACATAGATAGATAGATAGATAGATATGAACAGACTAATATAGATAGATAGATGCATAGATAGATAGATAGATAGATATGAACAGACTAATATAGATAGATAGATAGATAGATATGAACAGACTAATATAGATAGATAGATAGATAGATAGATAGATATGAACAGACTAATATAGATAGATAGATAGATAGATAAATATGAAAAAGACTAATATAGATAGATAGATAGATAGATAGATATGAACAGACTAATAAGTAGATAGATAGATAGATAGATAGATAGATATGAACAGACTAATATAGATAGATAGATAGATAGATAGATAGATATGAACAGACTAATATAGATAGATAGATAGATAGATAGATATGAACAGACTAATATAGATAGATAGATAGATAGATAGATAGATATGAACAGACTAATATAGATAGATAGATAGATAGATATGAACAGACTAATATAGATAGATAGATAGATAGATATGAACAGACTAATAGATAGATAGATAGATAGAAACAGACTAATATAGATAGATAGATAGATAGATATGAACAGACTAATATAGATAGATAGATAGATAGATATGAACAGACTAATATAGATAGATAGATAGATATGAACAGATTAATATCGATAGATAGATAGATAGATAGATATGAACAGACTAATATAGATAGATAGATAGATAGATAGATATGAACAGACTAATATAAATAGATAGATAGATGGATAGATATGAACAGACTAATATAAATAGATAGATAGATAAATAGATATGAACAGACTAATAGATAGATAGATAGATAGATAGATATGAACAGACTAATATAGATAGATAGATAGATAGATAGATAGATAGATGGATAGATATGAACAGACTCAGATAGATAGATAGATGGATAGATATGAACAGACTCAGATAGATAGATAGATAGATAGATGGATAGATGATGAACAGACTCAGATAGATAGATAGATAGATAGATAGATAGATAGATAGATAGATATGAACAGACTCAGATAGATAGATAGATAGATAGATATGAGCAGACAAATATAGATAGATAGATAGATATGAGCAGACTAAGATAGATAGATAGATAGATAGATAGATAGATAGATAGAGCAGACTAATATAGATAGATATGAGCAGACTAATATAGATAGATAGATAGATATATAGATATATAGATATGAGCAGACTAAGATAGATCGATAGTTAGATACATAGAGAGATAGATAGATATGAGCAGACTAATATAGATAGATAGATAGATAGATAGATAGATAGATATGAACAGATTAATACAGATAAATAGATAGATATGGACAGACTAATATAGTACATTGATATGAACAGACTAATATAGATAGATAGATAGATAGATAGATAGATAGATAGATAGATAGAGAGAGGCAGACTAATATAGATAGATAGATAGATAGATAGGAGCAGACTAATATAGATAGATAGATAGATAGATAGATATGAACAGACTAATATAGGATAGATAGATAGATAGATAGATAGATATGAGCAAACTAATATAGATAGATAGATAGATAGATAGATAGATAGATAGATAGATAGATATGAGCAAACTAATATAGATAGATAGATATGAGCAAACTAATATATATAGATAGATAGATATGAGCAAACTAATATAGATAGATAGATAGATATGAGCAAACTAATATAGATAGATAGATAGATATGAGCAAACTAATATAGATAGATAGATAGATATGATCAGACTAATATAGATAGATAGATAGATAGATATGAGCAAACTAATACAGATAGATAGATTGATAGATAGATATGAGCAAACTAAGATAGATAGATAGATAGATAGATAGATAGATAGATAGATATGAGCAAACTAATATAGATAGATAGATAGATAGATAGATAGATATGAGCAAACTAATATAGATAGATAGATTGATAGATAGATATGAGCAAACTAATATAGATAGATAGATTGATAGATAGATATGAGCAAACTAATATAGATAGATAGATAGATAGATAGATAGATAGATAGAACTAGAACAGACTAAGATAGATAGATAGATAGATAGATAGATAGATAGATAGATATGAACAGATTTAGATAGATAGATAGATAGATAGATAGCCATGAACAGACTAAGATAGATAGATTGATAGAGAGATAGATAGATAGATACATAGATAGATAGATATGAGCAAACTAATATAGATAGATGTATGAATAGATATGAACAGACTAATATAGATAGATAGATAGATAGATAGATACGAGCAGACTAAGATATATAGATAGATAGATAGATAGATATGAACAGAGTAATACAGATAGATAGATAGATAGATAGATAGATAGATAGATAGATAGATATGAACAGAGTAATACAGATAGATAGATAGATAGATATGAACAGAGTAATACAGATAGATAGCAAGATAGATAGATAGATAGATAGATATGAGCAAACTAAGATAGATAGATAGATATATAGATATGAGCAAACTAATATATATAAATAGATAGATATGAGCAAACTAATATCGATAGATAGATAGATAGATAGATAGATAGATAGATATGAGCAGACTAATATCAATAGATAGAGTGATAGATAGATAGATAGATAGCCATGAACAGACTAAGATAGATAGATAGATAGATAGATATGAACAGACTAACATAGATAGATAGATAGATAGATAGATAGATACATATGAACAGACTAACATAGATAGATAGATAGATAGATAGATAGATAGATAGATAGATAGATATGAACACACTAAGATAGATAGATAGATAGATAGATAGATATGAACAGACTAACGTAGATAGATAGATAGATAGATAGATAGATAGATAGATAGATATGAACAGACTAACATAGATAGATAGATAGATAAATAGATAGATAGATAGATAGATAGATAGATATGAACAGACTAACATAGATAGATAGATAGATAGATATGAACAGACTAACATAGATAGATAGATAGATATGAACAGACTAACATAGATAGATAGATAGATAGATAGATAGATAGATAGATATGAACAGACTTACATAGATAGATAGATAGATAGATAGATAGATATGAACAGACTTACATAGATAGATAGATACATAGATAGATAGATAGATATGAACAGACTAATATAGATAGATAGATAGATAGATATGAACAGACTAATACAGATAGATAGATAGATAGATAGATATAGAACAGACTAATATAGATAGATAGATAGATAGATATGAACAGACTAATATAGATAGATAGATAGATAGATAGATAGATAGATAGATAGAACAGACTAATATAGATAGATAGATAGATATATAGATAGATAGATATGAACAGACTAATATAGATAGATAGATAGATAGATATGAACAGACTAATCTAGATAGATAGATAGATAGATAGATAGATAGATAGATAGATATAGAATAGAATAATGATAGAATAAGATAGATAGATAGATAGATAGTGAACAGACTAATATAGATAGATAGATAGATAGATATGAACAGACTAATATAGATAGATAGATAGATAGATAGATAGATAGAACAGACTAATATAGATAGATAGATAGATAGATAGATATGAACAGACTAATATAGATAGATAGATAGATAGATAGATATGAACAGACTAATATAGATAGATAGATAGATAGATAGATAGATAGATATGACTAATATAGATAGATAGATAGATAGATATGAACAGACTAATATAGATAGATAGATAGATAGATAGATATGAACAGACTAATATAGATAGATAGATAGATATGAACAGACTAATATAGATAGATAGATAGATATGAACAGACAATATAGATAGATAGATAGATAGATAGATAGATAGATATGAACAGACTAATATAGATAGATAGATAGATAGATAGATAGATAGATATGAACAGACTAATATAGATAGATAGATAGGTCGATAGATAGATATGAACAGACTAATATAGATAGATAGATAGCTAGATAGATAGATATGAACAGACTAATATAGATAGATAGATAGATAGATAGATGGATAGATATGAACAGACTAATAGAAATAGATAGATAGATAGATAGATAGATAGATAGGATGATGATGAACAGACTAATATAAATAGATAGATAGATGGATAGATATGAACAGACTAATATAAATAGATAGATAGATAAATAGATATGAACAGACTAATATAGATAGATAGATAGATAGATAGATAGATATGAACAGACTAATATAGATAGATAGATAGATAGATAGATAGATATGAACAGACTAATATAGATAGATAGATATGAGCAGACTAATACAGATAGTTAGATATATAGATAGATCGATATGAGCAGACTAATATAGATAGATAGATATGAGCAGACTAATATAGATAAATAGATATATAGATAGATAGATATGAGCAGTCTAAGATAGATAGTTATATAGATAGATATGAACAGTCTAAGATAGATAGTTATATAGATAGATATGAGCAGACTAATATAGATAGATAGATATATTGATAGATAGATATGAGCAGACTAATATAGATAGATAGATAGATAGATAGATAGATAGATAGATAGATAGATAGATAGATAGATAGATAGATAGATAGATAGATAGATAGTAGAACAGAGTAATATAGCTAGTTAGGTAGATATATATGTATATACTGAAATAGATATATAACTAGATAGATAGATAGATAGATAGATAGATAGATAGATAGATAGATATAAACAAACTAATATAGCTAGCTAGCTTGCAAGATAGGTAGATATGAACATTCTGAAATAGACAAATAGCTAGATAGATATTAACATACGAAGATATATATAGATAGATAGATAGATAGATAGATAGATATATATGAACAGACTAATATAGCTAGCTAGATAGTTCGATTGATATGAACACATTGAAATAGATAAAAAATAACTAGATAGATATTAGCCTAGATAGATGGCTAGATAGATATAAACAAGCTGATATATATAGATTTTGCAATACTATAATCCTAATCTGAATTGTCTTGGATATAAAGTTACATTGGTTTATCTTTTGCTGAGTGATAGATAGATAGATAGATAGATAGATAGATAGATAGATAGATAGATAGATATGAACAGACTAACATAGATAGATAGATAGATAGATAGATAGATAGATAGATAGAACAGACTAACATAGATAGATAGATAGATAGATAGATATGAACAGACTAACATAGATAGATAGATATGAACAGACTTACATAGATAGATAGATAGATAGATATGAACAGACTTACATAGATAGATAGATAGATAGATAGATATGAACAGACTTACATAGATAGATAGATAGATTGATAGATAGATAGATATGAACAGACTTACATAGATAGATAGATAGATAGATAGATAGATAGACAGATAGATATATAGATAGATATGAACAGACTAAGACAGATAGATAGATATGAACAGACTAATATAGATAGATAGATAGATAGATAGATAGATAGATAGATAGATATGAACAGACTAATATAGATAGATAGATAGATAGATAGATAGATAGATAGATATGAACAGACTAATATAGATAGATAGATAGATAGATAGATATGAACAGACTAATATAGATAGATAGAAAGATAGATAGATAGATATGAACAGACTCATATAGATAGATAGATAGATAGATAGATAGATAGATAGATAGATAGATAGATATGAACAGACTAATATAGATAGATAGATAGATATGAACAGACTAATATAGATAGATAGATAGATAGATGGATAGATATGAACAGACTAATATAAATAGATAGATAGATAGATAGATAGATGGATAGATATGAACAGACTAATATAAATAGATAGATAGATAGATAGATAGATAGGATAGATATGAACAGACTAATATAAATAGATAGATAGATAGATAGATAGATGGATAGATATGAACAGACTAATATAAATAGATAGATAGATAGATAGATATGAACAGACTAATATAGATAGATAGATAGATAGATAGATATGAACAGACTAATATAGATAGATAGATAGATAGATATGAACAGACTAATATAGATAGATAGATAGATAGATAGATAGATAGATAGATAGATAGATATGAACAGACTAATATAGATAGATAGATAGATAGATATGAACAGACTAATATAGATAGATAGATAGATAGATATGAACAGACTAATATAGATAGATAGATAGATAGATAGATATGAGCAGACTAATATAGATAGATAGATATGAGCAGACTAATACAGATAGTTAGATATATAGATAGATCGATATGAGCAGACTATTATAGATCGATAGATATGAGCAGACTAATATAGATAGATAGATATATAGATAGATAGATATGAGCAGTCTAAGATAGATAGTTATATAGATAGATATGAGCAGACTAATATAGATAGATAGATATATAGATAGATAGATATGAGCAGACTAATATCGATAGATAGATAGATAGATAGATAGATAGATAGATAGATATGAACAGAGTAATATAGCTAGTTAGGTAGATATATATGTATATACTGAAATAGATATATAACTAGATAGATAGATAGATAGATAGATAGATATAAACAAACTAATACAGCTAGCTAGCTTGCTAGATAGATAGATACGAATATTCTGAAATAGACAAATAGCTAGATAGATATTAACATACAAAGATATATATATATAAACAGATTAAGATAGATAGATAGATAGATAGATAGATAGATAGATAGATAGATAGATATGAACAGACTAATATAGCTAGCTAGATAGTTCGATTGATATAGACATTGGAAATAGATAAAAAATAACTAGATAGATATTAGCTAGATAGATGGCTAGATAGATATAAACAAGCTGATATAGATAGATTTTGCAATACTATAATCCTAATCTGAATTGTCTTGGATATAAAGTTACATTGGTTTATCTTTTGCTGAGTGATAGATAGATAGATAGATAGATAGATAGATAGATAGATAGATAGATATGAACAGACTAACATAGATAGATAGATAGATAGATAGATAGATAGATAGATAGATAGATAGATATGAACAGACTAACATAGATAGATAGATAGATAGATAGCTA
>JBBBDQ010001238.1:337500-347500 GCA_037127315.1 Ascarosepion bandense | reverse complement strand
GTTAGATAGATATATAGATAGATAGATATGAGCAGACTAATATAGATAGATAGATATGAGCAGACTAATACAGATAGTTAGATATATAGATAGATCGATATGAGCAGACTAATATAGATAGATAGATATGAGCAGACTAATATAGATAGATAGATATATAGATAGATAGATATGAGCAGTCTAAGATAGATAGTTATATAGATAGATATGAGCAGACTAATATAGATAGATAGATATATAGATAGATAGATATGAGCAGACTAATATAGATAGATAGATAGATAGATAGATAGATAGATAGATAGATAGAACAGAGTAATATAGCTAGTTAGGTAGATATATATGTATATACTGAAATAGATATATAACTAGATAAATAGATAGATAGATAGATATAAACAAACTAATATAGCTAGCTAGCTTGCTAGATAGATAGATATGAACATTCTGAAATAGACAAATAGCTAGATAGATATTAACATACAAAGATATATATATATAAACAGATTAAGATAGATAGATAGATAGATAGATAGATAGATAGATAGATAGATATGAACAGACTAATATAGCTAGCTAGATAGTTCGATTGATATGAACACATTGAAATAGATAAAAAATAACTAGATAGATATTAGCCTAGATAGATGGCTAGATAGATATAAACAAGCTGATATAGATAGATTTTGCAATACTATAATCCTAATCTGAATTGTCTTGGATATAAAGTTACATTGGTTTATCTTTTGCTCCAAAATGATGTTCCATACCCAGAGATGCAGAGCGTATCAACATTTAAAAGATAACATCTTTGGTATCATGGAAAGTTGATCTGCACGTTTTCCTCTCCATTTGCAGCCTATTCTTGGAAACGTTCTCATTTTACCCGAGGCTCGATCAACATTTAAATCAGTCAGCAACTGAAAATCCAAGCCTTCATGCTATTTACTCAAACAAGCTGGAAGCATAGAAAATACAAACTGTTAGCCACCATTATGAAACAATTTTCAGGGTAGATAATCAAAATGAGACCTTTTGACAAATCTGGTTGAGATCTAGATAGATAGGTAGTCAGATAGATAGATATGAACAGAGCTAGCCACTTAGCTCACTAGATAAATAGATCGATAGATATAAACAGACAGAAATAGATAGATATATCGATAGATATTGTTGTGTTGTAATGGACGTGCTTTGTAATATAGTGTGTATCGGCTCAGAACAAGGAATCAGAGAGTGGAGTTCAAATTCCATTTGAATTCATTTCATTCGGCTTCATGCAAATATCCTTGGGAAAGGCATGAATCCATCTTTTCCCTTCAGCTATGGGCTAACTAGCAGGACAGATTGGGTTCTATAGCCTTGGTTAGCAGCCAGTCTACTGCAGAAAGTAATGGCAAACCAGCCTTTGAGATTTGCAAAAAGATATCACTCGACAGAGTGAGGGAAAATTTACTTACCCCAAAATCATTTTACTCGACTGACTCCATTTACTTAATAGACACCTTACGTAAGCATAGCTTGAATCACTGACGGAAAACAAAAAATGATTTTTAATTAAAATTTCAAATATGTTAGAAAGAATTTAAAAATTAAAAAAGATAATAACAAAATTTGATCTTTCGTCTTAATAATAACATAAACATTTTGATGATAAAGCTTTGTATTAAGTTTGAGCCCTTTTAACATCATGATATGCTGTTTCTTTTGTTTTGTTTTGTTTTTTGGCAATTGAGTGGAGGTACCTAAATTCGTAGTTTCTTTTTACTGTTTGTCTACAACCTCCATCTCATAGATGATAAAAAATAACAAATCTAATTTTCTCAACGATTTTCTATAAAAAATTACTTACTTTTATAATTTGTTTTTGGTGTGTGGTTGAAAAAGTATGGGTTTTTTTTTCTTTTTTTCAAATTTTCGTTTTTATTTTTCATAAGCAATCTAGATCACCGAGACATTTTGGCTCCACTGTGGAGGCATTAATTAAACAAATGTTTACACTGACCGGGATGATAAAAGCGAAACCAAAGATTTCAATATTATCATTGTAGGTCATTCTAAGTAACTTGTGAATCTTAAATGACATACTTTTGGGTTGTAAAAATTGGTTGGGTTTTCTATATTTGAACAGACACGTTTCATTGCGAGATTTTTAATCGCCCACAAGCGAATAAAGCAATAAACTTTAATCACCCAATTAAGTTTTTAATCATCTGAGTCAATCAGGTGAGTGAAATCTCAAAGTCTGTGGCAATCTACTGTGAGAAAATCTTCTACCCAATCAGTCATGGATTGAATGAGACATGATCACCCAAGTGTGTATCATGTATAGCAATTAACTGACTGAATGTAATGGTTATTGCCTTGAAATAAGAAAACAGAGAGCCTAGTTTGAATTCCTCTCATGTTTGTTACATTCACTTGCACACAAATACTCTTGGAAAAGGTATAAATCTATCTCTTCTTCAACCAGCTATGGTTTGAATAGCAGGAAAGACTAGGTCCTATAGCCTTGGTTGGCAACCAGTCTACCACAGAAAGAAACAGCAACATATTCTGAGAAAAACTTCTGCCTCGTGAGTTATGAATCGAAAGAGATATTATCATCCAAGTGTATATCATATATATTATATGTTTGGTGTATATTGTATGGTGGGTTGCGAGTTTACATATAATAAACAATGATGAATCCTACAAACATTTGGTTTGCTACTACAGACTGTTCATTCTCTTTTTTATAGTGTTTGTAGTGAAACCAAGTTCTCAGTGTCTCAATAGGTACACTGCTGGCCATAATTATTAGGCCACACCAGTGTTTTAAAAGAAATAATGTATTTCATACTATTTTTAGTATTTATTGCCAAGTGGATAATTCTAAATGAAAATAGAAGTGTTCTTTTGTTAATACTGCACAATAGCATGTGCATCAAATGAACTGTTCTGGTGTCCAGTCTTTGTGCTCTCTTCCCCATGCTAGTCTCTTCTTATTGGCTGGCCGAAGCAAAGGCTTTCTGGCAGCCTTGTAAGATTTTGCAAAGTAATAATAACAAAAGAACCATTCTATTTTCATAGAAAATGTTATAGAACAACACCAATTCAGTCGGTTAAGTGCCATACGTGAAACACGCTTGGGCAATCATGTCTTGAAAGAGACATGACTGACTGAGCAGAAGATTATCCCACAGTAGGTTGCCATTGCTTTCTGTGGTAGAGTGGTTGCCTGCCAAGGCTATAGAACCCAATCTGTCCTGTTATTTAACCCATAACTGGAGGGAAGAGATGGATTAATACCTTTCCCAAGGGTATTTGCGCGGAAGTGAATGTAATGAATTCAACTGGAATTTGAACTCGGCTCCCCGATTTCTCGTTCACCAATCAGGGTTACCATATTTTCGGTTCCTTTACTTCCAGCATCTTTAGAAAATCTATTTGTTTTCCTTTATTTTTATTATTTATTCTTACTGTTTCATTTGTCCATTTTTCTTCATTTTCTCCGACAGAATTTTCACTTGATACCCATATTTAAATTAACACTCTGTTTATTTTAAACATTGTTTATTTCATCTACCGTTCTCTATACTCTAGTTCTTTCTCTTCATCTTCTAATACGGCCATGGACTATTTTTTTGTATATTAATATTTTATATTTTTCTCTGCTTCATTTTCTATATCAAAGCTTTTTTCTCTTTTCTGTAGTAATTCTTTCAACTGTTTTACTTCTATATAAGTGTAACCTGCCATCAAAAAATTACATCAAAATATTTGAGAGAATTATAAGCAGTTTCCTCACAGGTTATCCCCACTGAGCATGAAAACAGAGAATATCTTTACAATTATAATAAAGACCATTGTGTGTGTGTGTGTGTGTGTGTGTGTGTGTGTGTGTGTGTATTCCCTACATATATATATATAGAAACAGGCTTGTTTGTGGATGATTAATATATTATGCTCTCATTACGATTGAGCTCTCTGGAGAAGAAAATTTTTAAAAAGTTTCCACTTCTGCAATATATGCATTACTCTTCAGGAATGAATTGAGTTCTTTCAATGACTGGCATGTGTATACACTGCTTATATACAACATGTTTCAATTCCCTTCTCTGATTCCATGTGCCTATGGCGTGACTCCGACTGACACATCGGTCGAGTTTTGATCCTAGCCAGAAGCAAGTGGATGTGTCTAGCCACACTGATGAGCTGTGATACAGCAAAACATACTTGTATGTGGATGACATATATATATATATATATATAGTCATCTGCAGACAGATCTGTTTCACTGCATCACAGCTCATCAGTACGGTTAGACATCCAATTGCTTCTAGCCAGAATTGAAACCTGACTGAATTGACATCAGTCAGCGATACTACCGCTGAGCTATGGGCACTTGGTGAAAGAGGGTGGACTTTAGTGTGTTATATACAATGAAAACACACACCAGTAGCCGAGAGTGTTCGAATTCATTACTGAATTACATAAATGCATGAGTAGCTACTGTTTTTTCAAAGTCTACCATTCCTCCATAGTGCTCAATTGGGCTGTGAGAGCGTAAATAGTCATCCGCAGACAGATCTGTTTTGCTGTATCACAGCTCATCAGTACAGTTAGACATCTGATATATATATTATATATATATATATATATATATATATATATATAAATTAGAGAGTATATATATATATTTCCTAATTTAATATATATATATATATATATATATATATATATTAAAACCATTCAATTTAAAATAAACCACATCACTTGACAAGATACAAGAAGTGTCGAAACAAAATAGCTACTTTTATAGTGATATTATAACATATCCATGTTATAATTTCTGAATATATATATATATATATATATATATATATATAATTAATTAGTTTTTGTCATAATTAAATTAGACTAGTACTGTGTTCTACTACAATGTGTTCAATACATTTGTATTGTAGAACTTTTGAATATTTTTCATTTGGAAATGAGTTATTTCCACAACCTAGGGTTAAAACTTTCAGCATCTTCAGGTGATTTCTAATAACAGATTTTCAAATGTTTTTCAAATGCACGAACAGGGGTTCTTATAAACAAGCAACTGAAATTTTTAAACAACCAAAAATTTTTAAAATCATGGAGGAGTTACTTGAGGATTATAAAATATTTTCATTCAGGTTGTATGAACCTCGTATGTATTTATAGGTACTTGCAGAACCCATGGAATTTCCATAGAAGGATAATTTTATTTTGTCCTACTACAAATGATAGTAACGTCTTCAAACATAAAGGCATTGGATAATAAAATAACGATAACACAGAGTGTAATTTTGCTAAAATATCTATAAAAGTGATATCTATAGAAGCTACTTTGCTGTAATCTTATATTAAGTGGCGTATCCACAGACCATAACCAAAATACCGTATGCTATTTTGTGAGAGATTTTGAAAGAGAAAATGTTTTTTTTTCATTCCTGAAAAATCATGGCTCCTGTCTTCATTGTAAACAGAAAAGACCAACTGAGTAATGCCAAAGGGTGTAGAGGCCAGAAATTTCATTATTAGGTCACGGGATATGACAACAAACCTACCTATTTTTACTATATTGTACAATACACGCACATATACACACACACAATTACTGCTACTACCACCAGCTTAAGCTGCTACAGACACGGTAATGCTATAGGCTCTCTCCTCCAACTCTCTCACTCTTTACTACCCTTTCATTTGGCAAAGGTGAGAGAAAGGCTGAGGAGTGCAGTGTTTATAAAACGATAGAAAGGAAGGAAAAGCTCATGTAGAGAGTAAGTTTGTTATCTTTCTTCAGTGGCATAACAGAACTAAATAACTAAGTAACTAATTAAATAAGGAAGGAACAAGTAGAATTATTATATGATGATTACATGTTGACATTATTTTTGATCTTCCACTCAATAACTTTTTGTTCTGGAAACAACATGATGGCTAACTTTTCCTCCTGGCACAATCTGCAGACATTATCATCATTACATGGTTTGGCTTTTTTTTGCTATAGTCCAAGTTAAATCAGGTTGTTTTTGCATTTTTATTTTTAATTTCCACATGTAGCTAGTCAGTTTGGTACAATTTTTAAGGTTTTCCAGCTTAAATATATATATATATATTATTACAGGTTTCATTGAATAATATAGACAAGTTCTGTCTATTTATTTTGTGTAAGATCCTTTCATATAATCTGATTAGCTTGATAGTGCTGTCATTAAAAGACGACAAGAAATCACAGTAATTGTTGATTTTTTTATCGGGTCTGAGCTTTTGGCTTACATAAGCCATTATCAAAAGAATGAACAGTCTTTTTATAACAGCACTATCAAGCTAATTAGATTATATGAAAGGATCTTACACAAAATAAATAGACAGAACTTGTCTATATTATTCAATGAAACCTGTATTATTGAAAAAATGCTGCCAAAATACACACAATATATATATATATATATATATATATATATATATTTTTAATTTAATATTAAAAAGAACATATATATATGTATATATATATACAGGTAATGATGTCAAGTCCATGAATGACGAGGATAATCCAACAAGATTTATTTAATATAAAATATTAAGTGTCAGATCTGCATAGAGAGCTCAGTGGATGTTATCCAGAGCAATAGTGGTTATAAATTATAATTCATTTCTATGAACTGAATAAACTAATTATAATTCATTTCTATGAACTAAATTAGTTTATCATATATATATAGGATAATATGTATATTTATTAATATATATATAATACAGCTCTGTTCATACATTGAGCACTGTTTTATTAACACCTGAATAATAATACCAGACATAGGTGTACCTCATATGTATATTTATCAATTTACATCACTATATATATATATATATAATGATGTAAATATATATATATATATTCCCTTAATTATTAAACCCCAGCAAGTGAAGGACATCATAACAGTGCATTCATGAAGCTTCAAAGTCAGCATGACTCTGTTCAGTTAAGGGACATACTTCTCCACCTCAATCCTATTAACACTCTACCGCTATCTCAATATTGAGCACTTTAAGACAACAATCCTGCTTGCCAAAATATCTTTTTATCAATAAACCACTGAAAAAACAGCAATCTTGGCACTAAACATTATCACAACTCAGCACGATATATATGGTAGAAACCTAGGTCGTGTTATAACTCGTTTACAAATGAAGAATACATATATAGTAATTCAGTTATCACAATAGTTTATAAAAGAATTATATCATTACACACACACACACACACACACACACACACATATATATATATATATATATATATATATATATATATATATGTATTGTCATCTGAAGACAGATCTGTTTCGCTGTATCACAGCTCATCAGTACAGTTAGACTCCGTTTGCTTTTTAACCCAGGACTGAAACCTGACCGAATTGGCGTCAGTCAGCGATTCTACCTCTGGGCTATGGGTGTTCGGTGGAAGAAGGCAGACCTTTTTACGCATATATTATCATTATGTGGTGAGCATATATAAAATAAATAATATAAATATTAATTACATAAAAAAAAATTCAACATCTTTTACTCACTTTTGTTTATTAAACATTAAATTATGTCACTTAGCATCCTCCATAATTTATCATGTACTTATGTCACTTAGCATCCTCCATAATTTACCAAGACGTTTCAGTTAACATGATGAATATTTATGAGTATTGCCTAAAATTTAAAATTTTACAAAGCTAACATTTTTACTTCTGTTTATAAATACTTGTTGCAAAATGAAATCCTTACATTTGTCTTGATAAAGTCCGTTAGAAGACGAAACATGTCAGTTAAGATAAGTTTTCCTTTTGCCATATCATCCTTTTACAGATATATTTTTAGTTATATCTGAAATTTTATATTATATATATATATATGTATATATATAGAGAGAGAGAGAGGGAGAGAGGGAGAGAGAGAGACAGACAGACAGACAGAGAGACAGGGAGAGACAGAGACAGACAAACAGATAGACAGACAGACAGACAGACAGACAGAGACAAAGACAGAGAAAGAGAGAACTTATTCGAGTACCTGCATTTATTTAGCTGAACATCTATGGATGATATAACTAATGGAATACCTGAGTATTTTCGCACCTGCTTTCTATATACCAAATTTGTTACATGATTGCCTACCTACAGGTATTTGTTGTGTCTTTTTGTTTAATGTAGTAAATACCTACCTGACTGCGTTTATAATGACATTGGCATTTGCATATCGACTCAAGGTTTATTTACACTCTGCAGTTTTATGTGACTACTGCACACAAGCCTGACAGAAGGATGTGCGATTTGTTCTGTTTCAATGCACCTGATTTACCTGGCTGGTAGGCTGGCTGGCATAGGGGCAAAAAAGAGGAATGGTGTCCAAAGTTAAAATACTTTAGCAGGTAGGTAAGAAAAGCAAAGAAAATGATTTAAAAAAAGGTAAATGAAAAAAAAAAAATTGGGGCATAGGGTGGGGTAGAAAAAGAAATTTTTATCAAAATTACAAAAATGAAAATATAACTTTTTCGTAAAAGTTAAATAAAAATTAAACAATAACGATTATATAGACAGATAAGAAAAAAAATTAAAAACAAAGAAGTTCAGTGCACAGTACAATGGGTGATATGCAGATCGATCACAGTAGCCTATCTCCAAGTATACCTAAATGGTTTGGATACTATAGAAGCAGCCTTATTCTGAAAATTTATAATGAAAAAAAAAAACGATTTACCTGTCACACAAACACACACATGAATTCCCATGCATATATAAAACAATTTATTCATTCACATAAAAGTAAAATAAAATTCATCCTTGATAATGGCTAAAAGTATAGCTGAAAGCGCTTGAATAAAAAAAACATTTTGGACAATTTTTGTATAATTTATGATCTGAAAAGAAAAAATTATAAGATCATATAAAACATTATATAAAAAACTTAACGATTGCACTTTATCATTTTTAACAAAACTTGCATATATATATATATATATATATATATATAAGAAATGTGTACGTATATAAATATAAATATATAGATATATATATTTATGCAATTTGTTATATATATTATATTATTTATATATTATATATGCGTGATACTTATTTGAAAGTGCTCAATATCAGTGATAGAGCTGACATATTCATATAGAGAGGTATGAGTTTGTGACCCTGGGTTTCACGCTTTTGTGATCATCAGACAAACTCTCTCTCTCTCTCTCTCTCTCTCTCTCTCTATATATATATATATATATATATATATATATATATATATAAATCCTGGTAGAGATAACCAACAGTTTTACAATTACGAGTTTTCTGGCATTTACACATTTACTTTTTTTAAAAAAAGTGCTCAATACAATAAATATTATAGAGCATAATATAATCACATAATTAAATAATTAAATTTGTATTTTAATTAAAAATACATTGCAACATGGAAATTTCTATGTTTTGAGATTTCTAAAAATCATTTTCACAATTATGATCTAACATTGCTTGATGACAAGATAGAAATCTTAAAACATAGAAAATTCCATGTCGCAATGTATTTTTAATTAAAAGACAAGTTTAATTATATGATTACATACATACATACATACATATATATATATATATATATATATATATATATATATATAGCTTCCATTTGTAAACAAGTTATTACGTGACCTAGGTTTCTACCATGAGTGGTGTCTTCAGGCGATTTTTGATAACTGATTTTACCATTTACAGTTTATCTTTAGAAAATTGCTCACGTAACGGTGTTTTTTTCAAACGCTCACGTGGCAGGGAATTTTTGAACAGGCAATTTTTAAAATTAAAATGAATTATGGCGTTTTCATCCATGGTTGTATGAACATAATAGGTATTTTTTAGTATACTAAAAAATACTATTAGGTTCATACAACCATAGATGAAAGTGCCGTAATCATTAGGTTTATACAACCATGGATGAAAAC
>JBBBDQ010001238.1:315000-332500 GCA_037127315.1 Ascarosepion bandense | reverse complement strand
CTTTCCCAAGGGTATTTGCGCGTAAATGAATGCAATGAATTCAGCTGGAATTCGAACTCGGCTCCCCAATTTCTCATTCTGAGCCGATATCCAATGCACCACAATGCACATCACTCATACTTGCAGAAAAAAGTATTTCAGATATTGGAGGCCATCTACATTAAGTCAAAACAGCCCACAATTAATAAAATCACTTTTCAATCTGGTCACAACACATTAAATTGCATTTAGACATATGGGTCTCTTAACATTTCGGTCTCTCACGCGGAGTGATGTCATAGAACCGCATTACAAATTTACGAACTGTGTTGTCTGCTAGTCAGTGTCTGTTATTGTTGCATAGCAATGTTTTATGCCAACACAAGATAAAATCATCTTTGATGGATGTCTTCATGTTAACATCCCTGTAACCTCTCTGAAGATGGCTTATGTGAGCTGAAAGCTTAGAACCAACATAATAAAAAATGTCCAAATGTTGTAGAATTTTTGTTTTTATTTTCACCTGAAATTAAAGCCAAAATACAATGTTTAGAACGGCTCATCATTAAACATAATAGACATTCATTGTCTGTTATAATTGACAATATATGTTTAGAAAATTATCTGCTGCCTCAATACACTAAATATATATATATATATATATATATATGTCTAAAACCATACCAGGCTATATAGTGGTTTCCTCTTTATAAAGAAGCTCAAATTCATGCTAAGGCACATGATTATCTATATTAATCACTTTGTTGAACCCAGATTGGCAGACATCAATTATACTCTTTAAAAATCAGAGATGTCTACTCAAAATGTATTCACTAAATATAATTTATTGTGATGTGAAATTTACACACACACACACACACACACACACACACACACACACACACACACACACACACACACATATATATATATATATATATTAGTCATCCTCATACAAGCCTGTTTCACTGTATCACAGCTCATCAGTGTGGCTAGACGCATCCACTTGCCTCTGGCCAGGATCAAAACTCGACTGATTTGGTGTCAGTCAGAGTCTCTACTCAGTAAGCTATCGACGCATGGTATCAGAGAAGGGAAATTTTAACGTGTTGTATATCAGCAGTGTTTACACATGCCAGTCACCGAGAGAAATCAATTCATTACTGAAGAGTCACACATATAGCTGAAGTGGAAACTGTTTTTAAAATTTTCTTCTCCAGAGAGATGCATATATATGCAGGGTGTGCCAGAAATATCTGCCACATAACAGCAAGATATTAGCTAGATGAGAACGCCATTGCCACTAAGAAGGTAGTTCTGAACATGTATGTTAAAGGTATTTCTGGAGGTATATATGGGAAGTATTTCTGGAGGTATATATGGGAAGTATTTCTGGAGTTATATGTGGGAGGTATTTCTGAAGCACCCTGTTTATAAATAGGTAGATTGGTAGATAAATAGCAGTGAAGTGAGAAATTTTATATTTGTGTATTTTTATGTATCTTATACAAATACATGCACACATAAGCACACACATATATGTGCATGTGTATGTATAAAATTAATACACACTCACTTACACGGGTACAAAATGTTTGTCTCTTTAACTAAGCAGATTAATATGAATTTTTTTTACAATGCTTCGATTTTAATCTGAGGACAGTGCAAAGGATTCAGAAAAGGTTTGATGATATATCCATCTATTTGGAAAGCATTGCATGAGTTTAATAGTGATTACAGTGGTATGATAGCTTGGAAAATAGACTTTGATCAATCTGATAAGAAAAGAACACCCAAACTTTATGGTTAAGGCTCCAGATTCAACATGGAGGCCAGCTTCAAGTGCCTTGAGGAGATATCGCTGCCCTGGGCCAAGAGCATGGTCATGTCTGACTACCGGACACACCGAGCATGGGTCCAGGCCAATCCGTGCAATCATAGTGAAAATCCGGGCAAGGAGAAATGTCTTCATCAGAAATCAAACTCAGCAATTCACAAAGAAAGAAAGAAAGAAAGAAAGAAAAACAAAGAAAACATCCGAATGAACGCAATAAAAATCTGTTTATTTATTAATTTTTGGAGAAAAGACTGGTTATACTCAGAAAGTTTGAACCCGATTTCCTGCTTTTGTTCACATTCTGTGCCTAATTTCCATTGGAATAGCCGAAAAAATCCGCAAAAATCAAAGTTTCTGAAAACAGATGACACTGATGACGTCATCACATTGTCAACTAATAAATCCGGGCAATTTTCTCTGTGCCCAGTGTTTTTTAGCATCAGCTACAGCCTTGGTCAAGAGGGTGGCTACTGGAAGAATCTATGTCTGGCAGCAGGAGACACAAGCAAGAGAACCCAGTCAGACAATTTCTGGAAACACTTCACCCCTTATATCTGCCGACCTAACTCCCCCAGATTGCAACCCCCTTGATTATTATGTGTGGGGTGCAGTTGAGCAAGAGACGAACAAAACTCTTGATAATGCCAAAGATGAACTGAAGGCTAGAATTATGGCAGCATTTACCTACTTAAAAAACAGAGACTGTCAGAAGAAATGCAGGAGATTCCAAAGGTGTCTGGAGGCTGGGGTTGAAGCCAATGGTGATTTTATTATAAATTTACTCTTTAGTAATTTTGTGTAAATTTGGTAAATATATCTGTTAAAAGGAGATGTCAGTGTTATATTTATTTTTGCATAATTTAGATGCATAATTTATCCACTGCACAATGTATATACACATACACACACATGTGCATATATATATATATATATATATATATAAATGTAAACTTGTCGTTATACTCATTTGGAAAAATGCTCCAAGTACATACGCAGAAGGAAAAAAATGGTAATAAAAAAGAACGAGCTAAGCACTTGAACATCAGTCAAAGTACGTAGCCCAAAGAAAAAAAACTGAGACAAGTAACCTAAAACAAAAAGTACTCAATACATAAGTAGAGCAAACAAAGTAAATAACTAACCTAGAGAGCCAACGAACCTACCAAGGTTTCACCAAATTGGATCTTCAGAGAAAGTTGGCCAACTTTCCCTGAAGATCCAATTTGGTGAAATCTTGGTAGTTTCGTTGGCTCTCTAGGTTAGTTATTTACTATATATATATATATATAGATAGATAGATTTACTATATATATATATATATATATATATAAAACACATATATGCACACACATGAACATACGTATTCCTCCAAATATAAACAAATGGGGGAAAACATGCTACAAAAGGAAAAAAAATTAAATGAATAAAAAGTACATATCTGAAAGAAAAACGAGAAATAGAAACAGTTAAGTGCTGATACCCCTGACGAGTGAGAACATCATAACAGTGTCCCCATGAAACTTTGAAGTTGGCATGAATCTGCTCTGTGAAAGAGACAAACTCTTTGTACTTATCAAGGCTCTATCTATGCCTCGATATCAAGCATTTTCCAATGAAATACCTGCATGTCAAAATATATCTTCACAGTAAAACCACTTAAAAATAACAACCTTGACATTAAATATTATCTCAATCAAACACTATATATATATATATATATATATATATAAATTTTTTAAATAACTTTAATCCAAAAGGAAAAGTAGAGAGGTAAATCCCAAAGACTCGATCCTAATTAATATTAATATTTTAATATTAAAAAATGATACAGGTGGAGAGCTCAATGTAATTAAAATTACAGAGCCAATTATAAAATAAAATAAATTTTGATGTTCAAAACTGTTGAATGATCACTTCAACATGAAATCCCTAAGAGAGATTTCACATCTCATCGGCAACTACCACATTTCAAAATGAATGATTCATTCATTCAAGATTCATTTTGAAATGTGGTAGTTGCCGATGAGATGTGAAATCTCTCTTAGGAATTTCATGATGAAATGATCATTCAACAGTTTTGAACATTGAAATTTATTTTATATATACACACACACATATGTACATATATATATTTAGTTTATTTGTTTAAACATTATTTTTAATGTATCTTTATATTTGATTTAATTTTTTTTACTTTGTTTTATTTCTCAAGGTGTTTTTTTTATATCTGCACATAGTTCCATATTAAAACATAACCAAGGAGAAAATTGTTTAATATGGATTTTTAATAAACCAACAAATTTTTTTGTTACTTTAAACTTTACTTTTAAAGTATTTAAGAGTGAACTCCATTAATTTATAAAACAGTAAAGTCAATATACAACTGGATATAACATATTTTATCACTGGATATACACTACCGGCCATAATTATTAGGCCACCACATTTTTTTAATAGTAACAATATATTTCATACTGTTTTTAAGTGAATAATTCTAAATGAAAATAGAATGGTTCTTTTGTTATTACTTTACAAAATTTTACAAGGCAAAGAAGCAAAGATGAACTCAACTGAATCCCCCTAAATTTTCTTCACTCTTTCATTGATGAAACTGCAATATAGATAATAATTAAATATTTATAAATTAATTTGATGCACATGTTATTGTGCAGTATTAGCAAAAGAACCATTTTATTTTCATTTACAATAATTCACTTAAAAAAAAAATAGTAAAAAATAGTATGAAATACATCAGTTTTTAAAAAACACTGGTGTGGCCTAATAATTATGATTGATTGCTTTGTTTTATTTTTTGATTTGAAGTAACTGTATAGTGACCTTATTGATACCCTATATATATATATATATATATATATATATATTATGCTCTCATTATGATTGAGCTCTCTGGAGAGGAAAATTTTATAAACAGGTACCACTTCTGCGATTTACACATTACTCTTCAGCAATGAATTGAGTTCTTCTGGTGACTGGCATGTGTATACACCATCTATACATAACAGGCTAAAATTTCCCCTCTCATTCTGTGCACCAATGACTTAGGGAATAGAGACTTTGACTGACACCAAATTGGTCAAGTTTTGATCCTGGCCAGAAGCAGGGAAATCAGCTTCTATGTTGATGACAAATATATATATATATATATATGTGAAAAGAGTATGTATATAATTTTATATATATATATATATATATATATATATATATGCAATTTACTCATTGCTATTTACAAGGAATTCAACTGGAATTTGAACTCAACTACTCAATTTGTAGTTCCGAGTCAATATCCACACTCTCTCTCTCTCTCTTTCTTTATATATATATATATATATATATATATATATATATATATATACTAGCAGTATAGCCCGGCATTGCTTGGGTGTAATGAAAGCTTTAAAACTAATCCATGGTCATGAAGCTCAGACTCTTTGGATGTTGGCACGAAAGACTAAAAAGCAATAGTTGTTTCCAGTTAAAGCGAAACCATAAACTGAAAGATAAATGAATGGATGTAAGTCAAATTTTGATTTCCTGGTATCGATATCAAATTTTCTTCACTATTGTAAGAACTGCAACCTTGACACTTCTGAATATTGTTTATGTCTTTGTCTATGAGTGTATCAAATTTGATTAATATCGGACCACTCCTTCTATAATCTGATTTTTTTGATTATCGATTTTCAATATTTATCGGGGGTACCTCAACACAAAACCTAGCTAGGAACACTCGCAGATGCTTATAGTACAACTGTGTAAATTTTCAAGAAAATCGGTTCAGCCATTTTGGAGTCTATAGGTAACGGGTACACACACACACACACACACACACACACACAAAGTTCCTTTTATAAATAAGTTTAGATTTAGATATATATATATATATTTTTCTAAACAGATACTGTTAAATATAAGAAACAATGAATGTCTAAGCTTCTAAGCTTTTGGCTCACATGAGCCATCTTCAGAGAACCAAATTAATAAAAAATTATCCAAATGTTGGAGAATTTTTATCTTTATTTTCACCTGAAATTAAAGCCAAAATATGACATTTAGAACGGCTCATGATTAAACATAATAGACATTCATTGTCTCTTATATTTAACAGTATATGTTTAGAAAATTATTTGCTGCCTCGATACACTATATATATATATGCATTTGTATATATATATATATATATAGGAGAGATGTACCTTTTAGCCATCATTATAGTATCTGTCTAGGAGAATGACAATCTGAAACAAATCTGTATCAATGATTTTGTCATTCTTTTTTTTTTAATATCCGTAGTGGTTGTTTACAGATTAGTATTGGTGTTGTGCATCACGTCTGACAACTTAAAATAATTTTGCACAGTTGTACAGTTTGTGGCAGAAATGTTGAAGGCCTTTGACATGATCGGCAGAGGGGCTATATGGGTCATCTTGTCAAAACTTGGTTGTTTAGAAAAATTTATCAACATCTGTTTCATGTTGACATGTAGGCAAAAGTTAATATAGGTGGCAGAATATCTGTCCCAGTGTCGGTTGAGAATGGTGTAAAATAAGGAGATGAACAATATAAAAGCTTCGGGTATAAATGGCCCGAATACTTACATCCTTAAAAGAGCTGCACAAAAAACTGAGGAGTTAAAATATCCCAACTGACAAAGGTAATCAGCAGAATCTAACCTGCAAGATATGCAGGAAAGTGTGCCTCTCCCAAGCCGGTTTGATGAACCACATACATTCTCACAGACATATTGAACTGGTTAACTATGTTCAGATTGATGACCCCCGCCACATCTGTTGCACTTGTGGGAAGAAATGTCGGTCAAGTGGTGGTCTCAAACGTCATGCTTAGATTCACCAAGTGCAACAGCTTGCAAAAAGTAGAACTGGTGTTTTCTGTCACTCGAACACAAGGTGACATCATATATATATATATATATATATATATATTGGGCGGGTATAATGATAATATGCACGCTAAAAAGTCTGCCTTCTCCTACCGAGTGCCCATAGCCCAGAGGTAGAATCACCGACTGACACCAATTCAGTCGTGTTTCAATCCTGGGTTAAAAGCAATTGACATCTAACCATACTGATGAGCTGTGATACAGCGAAACAGATCTGTCTGCGGATGACTATATATCGCTTTGGACAATCATGTCTCGAAAGGGACATGAATGTCTCGGCAGAAGATTATCATGCAGTCGGTTGCCATTGCTTTTTACGGTAGACTGGTAGCCAGCCAAGGCTATAGAACCCAATCTGTCCTATTATTTAACCCGTAACTGGAGGGAAGAGACAGATTAATACCTTTCCCAAGGGTATTTGCGCGTAAATGAATGCAAGGAATTCAACTAGAATTTAAACTCGGCTCCCCAATTTCTCTTTCCGAGCTGATATCCACTGCACCACAGCACACATCCTACTGCACCACAATGCACATTATTTCTCAATTATTTAGGCCAATAGATATAAATAACTATTCTGTTTAATTATAAAAAAACAGATTATCTACTCAAATACAAGTATCCATTAAAAAATAATGTTTAAACAAATAAATTAAAAATAGATTGAACAAAGTTAATTAATTTCATAATGGATTTCGTAAAAATTTCACACACACACACACACACACATATATATATACATATATATATATATATATATCATCAAATAACTTGAAGCAATAGTAAATACAATAAAACACTGCCCTCTCAAAATATTTCTCGCAATTTAAAAATAAAAACAAAAATTCATGCAATTATTATCTGAAATATCATTGCAAAAACCAAATCTCATAATGGAAAAGGAACTAGATGTAATTTATGGTTTTTGGAAAAACTTGTAATCTTAAAACACTTAAATAATCCTAATTTACTAAACAAAAAAGTGAATTGATGATTACATGCAAACACAGAAATAAATATCTGCTCAAATACATTAACCCGGATTAAGATAGTTACATGTATGTTGATCTTTTACACTATTTTTATTATAAATTTTTGCCTCTCCTAAAATAAAAACAGCAAATAATCCCCCTTGATCCATAGGCACAAAATGTAGACTCTCTGCCCTAAAAATATTAATTTAAATTTTAACTAATTTAATTTTTAAGATTTTACTTTTCAATTTCATGTTTAAGTTTTAGTTCAAATTAAATTATATTATTAAAAAATAGCACCAGCTTTATAATATACAATTACCACGAAAAATGTGTAAACCAAAAATACAAATCCTGGACTGGTCAGTTTATAATATGAACCTGATATATATATATCTTATAATATGAACCTGGTATATATATATATATATATATATATATATATATATATATATATATATATAGTACTGTGCAAAAGTATTAGGACATGAACTATTTTATCTTTTATGAGGCATATTGACAGAAAATAAACAATTTAAAATAATTTTATTAAATTTACTCAACAAATGTTTTAACAAGAAAAAAATACTTGTTACAAAACAAATTTAATATTTAGTATAATAGCCTTTTGCTTTGATCCCAGCCTTCATTCTGTCAGGCATTGACATCACAAGCTTCTTCAATGTATCAAATGGTATATCCTGCCAAGCAGCTTGTATTTGCTCCCAATGTGAGTCTTGTGAAGTAACATTAGATTTATCAATGTTTTTACCCAAAATATCCCATAGATGTTCAATAAGATTGAGATCAGGGTTTTGTAAGGGCCAATTCCTTCCTCTTCCTTTTTAGTTAAATAATTCTTACAAAGGTTTGGCTTTTTCCCCTGTATTTGAATTTCAGTGAGGTTTTTAAGAAAATAACCCCTGTCCAAATACTTTTGCACATTACCGGTAATGTGTTAGGATAGGGGTGAATTTAAACTTTATTTTGATGTCTCATAAAAGATAAACTAGTTTTTTATCCTAATACTTTTGCACAGTACTGTATATATATATATATATATATATATATATATAAACCATCCTTGGACAGACCTGTTTTGCTGTATCACAACTGTACTGTGCAGCTAGTTTAACCATTTGCCTCAAGCTGGGACTGAAACCCAACTGATTTGACAGCAGTCAAATACTCTCCCACCAGGCCCTTGGCACACGGCAGAGAAGTGTCGATTTCATAACATCTAATGTTTTTATGAAATGTAAATAATGCCAGCATTGAAAATAACTACTTCAAATGGACATTCTACAACCAGCTGTAAATAACTGTTGTTTATGAAATTTTCCCTTCTTTGTAGTGGTTATTGGCAAGTGAGAGCAAAAATAAACCATCTGCAGACAGGCCTATTATTATTATTATTATTATCAACCAATACTTTACAAGAACCCTGAAAAAATTTCTGATTGAAAACACAGAATTCTATATAGATCACAACATCAAAAACATCTCGTCATTAGAGAGGCACTATATATCAAACATTTCTCTCCTGCCATCAACCTTAAATTATTTAATAGCGGAAATGGAGTGCTGAAAGTTTTTAAAATGGAAAGATGCTTACATGATATCCAGTTGTCTTTGGCATGTGAGGGCTTGGAATGAATACTCCTTTTTCAAAAACAACAGAAAATAATTTATTACATTACAGTTAAAGCATGAAGAAAAAATAAACAACACCAGAGACATAAAATCCCTTAAAAATGGATAAAGAAGTGGCCAAAAGCACTTCAGACAATAACAGTTATGGAGAATTTTTATATTCCTTATCCCCAACAAAATGGAAAATTGTTAGGATGCTGGTAAGACTTACTTGTTGACCTTGTCATTCAGTCAAAGATGTTTGAAAGGAGGGTTGCTGGCCAAGAATTCAAAATTTCTTTAATCAGATGGCCATTTCAACAAGTAAATTTAGCACCAATCTCATTAATGAGAACAAAACATTATAAAAAAATAAATATGAAATATTAATAGGATCCTTTGAGATTTACCTTTAAATTGTTTTTTGGGGATTTATGACTAATATATGTATTGGGGACTGGTCTAGTTTAATTATATATATATATATATATATATATATATATATATATATATATATTGTCGACCATAATGTTTTAAAAAATGATGTATTTCATACTATTTTTTTGCAGTTTCATCAAAATAACTTTCTTTTGCCTTCACCATGGCTGCACACACCCTGGGCATTCTTTCCACAAGTTTTTTAAAATAATCCTCTAACAATTCACTCCAGGTACTCTTTAGACACCTAACTAAATCTTGAACATTCAGTCAGTTAAGTGCCATACGCGATACACGCTTGGGCGATCATGTCTCGAAAGAGACATAACTGACTGGGCAGAAGATTATCCCGCAGTAGGTTGCCATTGCTTTCTGCGGTAGACTGGTTGCTGACCAAGGCTATAGAACCCAATCTGTCCTGCTATTTAACCCATAACTGGAAGGAAGAGACGGATTAATACCTTTCCCAAGGGTATTTGCGCGTAAGTGAATACAATGGATTCAACTGGAATTCGAACTCGGCTCCCCAGTTTCTCGTTCCGAGCCGATATCCACTGTACCACACCACACATCCTCATCCTAACAATTCACTCCAGGTACTTTTTAGACACCTAACTAAATCCTGAACATTATTAGGCTGTTTCTTCTTACTTCTCCTGTCCAACTCACCCCATGCAAGTTCAATTGTTGAGAAGTCTGGTGACTGAAGTGGCCAACACATAACTTTTAACATGACAGTAGTTTCTTTTAATTTTAAATAATTTTGGCACAATTTAGAAGTATGTTTTGGGTCATTATCCTGCTAGAGGATGAAATTTTGACCCACAATACACAATCGAGATTGGAATTGCCTACCTCTATAAGATGGAATGGTACTGTTCTTTCTTAGTCCCCTTTACTTCAACCAAGTCACCTGAACTCAAAACACCCCCAAGTCATCTGAACGCCTGCAAAACACCCCCAAACCATGCAGGATCCACCATGATGTTTCATTGTTGACGGTACACACTCATCTTTCACTCGCTCACCACCCCTCCTCTGCATATACACCCTCCTTTTATTCCCAGATAGTTTGAACTTAGATTCATCAGTCCACAACACTTTTGACCACTGTCCTGGTGTCCAGTTTTTGTGCTCTCTTTCCCATGCTAGTCTCTTCTTATTGGCTGGCCGAAGCAAAGACTTACTGGCTGCCACTTGTCCAAAGAACCATTCTATTTTCATTTAGAATTATCCACCTGGCAATAAATACTAGAAATAGTATGAAATACATAATTTTTTTTAAACACTGGGGTGGACTAATAATTATGGCCAGTAGTGTATATATATATATATATATATATATAAAGAATTAATGAGTTTATATTTATTAATCCCACATCTTTTTATTACTTTAAACACTATTTTTAGTGGATACTCATATTTGAATAGACACTGTTTATTTTTCATGGTATTTTATTTAAAAAAGTATTTTATTTCATCTACTAGCCTGAACATTCAAAAATATTAAAGAAAAAAGGACACAAAATTGATCTAGTAAGCGAAGCTTGTTAACCATTACATGACACTGAAGTGCCCAAAAATAATATAGCAATGTACTAAGCATATCTTAGATGTGGCACAATGTCTAAAGTATGGAGCATCCAGTGAGGATAAAACTCACTATTCAATCATAAGTGATCTAGCAAGATAAGCTTTGCTAAAAATTACACCATTGCTAAATGTCCAAAATGTATCTAAACTTATTTATAAATGGAACTTTGTCTCTGTGTGTGTGGGTGTGTGTGTGTGTGTGAGTGTGTGTGTGTGTGTGTGTGTGTGTGTGTGTGTGTGTGTGTGTGTGTGTCCATTACCTATAGACTCCAAAATGGCTGAACAGATTTTCTTGAAAATTTACACAGTTGTACTATAAGTGTCTGCGAGTGTTCTTAGCTAGGTTTTGTGTCAAGGTACCCCTGATAAATATGGAAATTCAATAATCAAAAAAATCTGGTTATAGAAGGAGTGGTCTGACTTTAATCAAATTTGATACACTCATAGACAAAGACATAAGAAATGATATTCAGAAGTTTCAAGGTTGCAGTTCTTACAATAATGCAGAAAATCAATAATATATATCTATAAAATACAAGATGTTTGTGTGTGTGTGTCTGTTTATCTGCCTGTATGTCTGTATTTTTTTCAGCCCTTTTATTTTAGTTTTTGCTTCAGGTTTGGTTCTAAGTAGGTATAATTGTAGTTCTTAGTCTCAGTCATGATACCATTTACTCAGAGGACTTATTTAGCCTTCAAAATTCAGTTTACGACGAAAAAAAATTATTTGATATCAATACCAGGAAATCAAAATTTGACTTACATCCATTCATTTTTCTTTCAGTCTACGGTTTCGCTTTAACTGGAAACAACTATTGCTTTTTAGTCTTTCGTGCCACGTCCAAAGAGTGTGAGCTCCAGGACCATGGATTAGTTTTAAAGCTTTTATTACACCCAAGCAATGCCAGGCTATACAGCTAGTATATATATATATATATATATATATATATATATATATATATATATATATAAGGTGCGATTGGTAAATTGTCGCAATTATTTTATTATTTCAAATATTCTTGAGGCTGAGTCTGAGCTCCAGGACCATGGATTAGTTTTAAAGTTTTCATTACACCCAAGTAATGCCAGGCTACACAGCTAGTATATGTATATATTGTGCTGGAATTAAAGTTTTTAGCATTTTTTTAAGTGAATCTCAAAGATAATATTAATTCAACCATATATCTACCATTTTGTTCTACCAGCAGTCACCAGTATTTGTTTATATTTCCGAGATGCAGTATTATTTACACTATTTACATTATTTGGACTATTGTCCTCATCTTGATTTCCACATGGCCCAGTGGATATAGATGTTCCAGTGACTTAACCCAAAGAGTGGTGAGTTCAATACCATGCTAGAGCAGTGGTGAACAAGTGGGAGATAACTCATCACTACTAAAAGAGGCTTCACACAAGGAATCAGAATTATATACCCCAGTGATTGTAATAAAGGGTTTGATTCAAAATTCCTAATACCTGAAGTAGGCTGTAGCGTACAACAGCCGAAACGTCATACAAATGGTAACCAAGATGAGGACAATAGTCCAAATAATGTAAATAGTGTAACTCTCACCATCTTCAAAATAGCTTCATGATACCATCCTCCCAGAACTTAAAATCTTTCTGGGTGTTGAACTCATAAATGTTTTTTGCAGGTTTCAAAAGAATGGAAGTTGAACTAATAGAAAATGTTTTTTTTAGGCTTCAAGAGAATGAAAATTGAACTACTAGAAAATGGTTTTTACAGGCTTCAAGAGAATGGCAGTTGAACTCAGATTGGGTTTTTAAGCTTTGGCTGGCAACCAATCTACCGCAGAAAGCAATGGGAAACTACTGCAGGATAATCTTCTGCCTAGTCACTCATGTCTCTTTCAAAAGATAATTGCCCAAAGCATGTATCATGTATGGCACTTCACTGACTGATATATAATATCTTTCCTAAACTTTGATTTTGTTTCTAATACACAATATTGTTCCAGTCTCACCAGATACAAAGTGTCATCTTCTTCAGATGCAAACTTACTTTTGAAGTAGTTTATAATGGCTAATCCAATATTTCTAAAGGATATTTTTCACTCTACATTGTTGAAAACAATCCACTTTTCATCACCTGTGGTAGTTCTTTTAAAAATAAGTAATGTTTGTTTTATTTGAATAGAGAATCAAAGATGGTAAAACAGTCCACTAGGTTATTTTTGGTTAAATCATGAGACTCACAAACATCAAAGTGATTCATCTAAGTGTTTTTAATTGCCTTACAATTATTATATGAGATATGTAGAGTACCTTTGCAATGATGCTTGTTGTATGGCCTGGACTAATTTTTACCTGTGATATTAATTCAGATTTGCCAGAACATTCTCAGTTTTCTGGATCAAATTTTCCACTTTTGAACAACACAAACAATTTAAGGACACAACTCTCAGTTATGGCAACATCACAAGAAATGACACATATATGTTTTACGGAAATAAAACAGAATCAATTTTGCCTTGATTTACACTTTCAACATGTAAAATTCACAATCCACATAAAACATAGAAAGATACACAAACACACACGCGCACACACACACACACACACACACACACACACACATATACAAACACACATGCACACACACACAAACACACATATGCATGTGTACAAACACATGCACACACACACAGATATGCATGTACCCAAACACACATGCACACACACATGCACACACACATGCACACACACACAAACACACACACACACGCATACAAAACGCATGTATGCACACACAAACACACATATGCATGTGTACAAACACATGCACACACACACACAAATATGCATGTACCCAAACACACATGCACGCACACACACACACACAGATATGCATGTACCCAAACACACATGCACACACACATGCACACACACACAAACACACACATGCATAAAAACACACATGCACACACACACAAACACACATATGCATGTGTACAAACACATGCACACACACAGATATGCATGTGCCCAAACGCACATGCACACACACACACATGCACACACACACACACAAACACACACACACGCATACAAACACGCATGTATGCACACACAAACACACATATGCATGTGTACAAACACATGTACACACACACAGATATGTATGTGCCCAAACACACATGCACGCACACACATACACACACAGATATGCATGTGCCCAAAAACACATGCACGCACACACAAGCACACACACAAACACACATATGCCTGTGTACAAACACACACACACACACACACACACACACACACACACACACAAAATATATCCATAACTGAAGAGCTTGGCAAAGAAAGAGATTTCTATTCTACAATAAAACAATGTTTTTTCAACATTATTTATTGTCAAAGCATTTAAAAATGAAAAAAATTATTAGCATAAAAAACAATGCACTAAAATGGAAGTAGATTACAGACAAAAGAATAAGTGTTTCAATATGATATGGTCAAAGGTTTCTTTTGAGTACAGCTGGCTAGCTATATACATAGGAACAGAGATAGAGAAGTGAGGAAGAAGGAAATTTTGTAAAAAAATTGATACATATGAAGAGATTGTGATAGATGCAAAGGTAGATACAAACATAGATGTGAATAGATAGATACATACATTAATAGAAAGGAACACATTGTTGTAGATACAGAAATAGGAAAAGATTCAGATAGATAGATAGATAAAAATGTTGAGCTATATAGATAGGAACAGTTTGAGGTAGATAAATAAATAGATATATAAGAACTTGTTGAAATAGATAGATAGATAGATAGATAGATAGATAGATAGATAGATAGATATGAACATTCTGAGATAGATAGATAGATAGATAGATATAGAACATTCTGAGATAGATAGATAGATAGATAGATAGATAGATAGATAGATAGAATTAGATAGATAGATAGATAGATAGATAGATAGATAGATAGATATGATTAGATAGATAGATAGATAGATAGATAGATAGATAGATAATGAATATTCTGAGATAGATAGAATAGATAGATAGATAGATAGATAGATAGATAGATAGATAGATAGATAGATATGAACATTCTGAGATAGATAGATAGATAGATAGATAGATAGATAATGAACATTCTGAGATAGATAGATAGATAGATAGATAGATAGATAGATAGATAGATAGATAAAAATGTTGAGCTATATAGATAGGAACAGTTTGAGGTAGATAATTAAACAGATATATAAGAACTTGTTGAAATAGATAGATAGATAGATAGATAGATAGATAGATAGATAGATAGATAGATAGATAGATAGATAGATATGAACATTCTGAGATAGATAGATAGATAGATAGATAGATAGATAGATAGATAGATAGATAGATAGATAGATAGATTGAGATAAAAATGTTAGCTATATAGATAGGAACAGTTTGAGGTAGATAATTAAACAGATATATAAGAACTTGTTGAAATAGATAGATAGATAGATAGATATGAACATTCTGAGATAGATAGATAGATAATGAACATTCTGAGATAGATAGATAGATAGATAGATAGATAGATAGATAGATAGATAGATAGATAAAAATGTTGAGCTATATAGATAGGAACAGTTTGAGGTCGATAAATAAATAGATATATAAGAACTTGTTGAAATAGATAGATAGATTGATAGATAGATAGATATGAACATTCTGAGATAGATAGATAGATAGATAGAGAGATAATGAACATTCTGAGATAGATAGATAGATAGATAGATAGATAGATAAAAATGTTGAGCTATATAAATAGGAACAGTTTGAGGTTGATAAATAAATAGAGGGAGGAAGAATGAAAGAAATAGATAGATAGATAGATAGATAGATAGATAGATAGATATGAACATTCTGAGATAGATAGATAGATAGATAGATAGATATGAACATTCTGAGATAGATAGATAGATAGATAGATATGAACATTCTGAGATAGATAGATAGATAGATAGATAGATAGATAGATAGATAGATAGATAGATATGAACATTTGAGATAGATAGATAGATAGATAGATAATGAACATTCTGAGATAGATAGATAGATAGATAGATAGATAATGAACATTCTGAGATAGATAGATAGATAGATAGATAGATAGATAGATAGATATGAACATCTCTGAGATAGATAGATAGATAGATAGATAGATAGATAGATAGATAGATAGATAGATAGATAGATAGATAAAAATGTTGAGCTATATAGATAGGAACAGTTTGAGGTAGATAATTAATGATATATAAGAACTTGTTGAAAGCCAGATGATAGATACATACATACATACAAATATCTGAGGATAGATAGATAGATAGATAGATAGATAGATAGATAGATAGATAGATAGATAAATGTTGAGCTATATAGATAGGAACAGTTTGAGGTTGATAAATAAATAGATATATAAGAACTTGTTGAAATAGATAGATAGATAGATAGATAGATATGAACATCTCTGAGATAGATAGATAGATATCTCTGAGATAGATAGATAGATAGATAGATAGATAGATAGATAGATAGATAAAAATGTTGAGCTATATAGATAGGAACAGTTTGAGGTTGATAAATAAATAGATATATAAGAACTTGTTGAAATAGATAGATAGATTGATAGATAGATAGATAGAATATCTTGAGATAGATAGATAGATAGATAGATAGATAGATAAAATGTTGAGCTATATAGATAGGAACAGTTTGAGGTTGATAAATAAATAGATATATAAGAACTTGTTGAAATAGATAGATAGATTGATAGATAGATAGATATGAACATTCTGAGATAGATAGATAGATAGATAGATAGATAGATAGATAGATAGATAAAAATGTTGAGCTATATAGATAGGAACAGTTTGAGGTCGATAAATAAATAGATATATAAGAACTTGTTGAAATAGATAGATAGATTGATAGATAGATAGATATGAACATTCTGAGATAGATAGATAGATAGATAGATAGATAGATAGATAAAAAGATAAAAATGTTGAGCTATATAGATAGGAACAGTTTGAGGTTGATAAATAAATAGATATAAAAGAACTTGTTGAAATAGATAGATAGATTGATAGATAGA
>JBBBDQ010001238.1:282500-305000 GCA_037127315.1 Ascarosepion bandense | reverse complement strand
TCTATCTATCTATCTATCTATCTATCTATCTATCCTTGATAGTATCTTATTACCTATCTATCAATCTCTCTACTAATGATCTTAACTTATTACCTATCTATTTATTTACACCTGATGTGTCTATCTATCTATCTATCTATCTATCTATCTATCTATCTATCTATCTATCTATCTATCTATCTATCTATCTATCCATGATGCTATCGTATTACCTATCCATAAATCGACACTGATGCTATCTTATTTCCTGCATCTATTTATTTACACCTGATGCTACCTACCTATCTATCTCTCTATCTATCTATCTATCTATCTATCTATCTATCTATCTACTCCTGATGCTCTCTCATTAATTATTATCTATCTATCTATCTACTGATGCTATCTAATTATCTATCTAAATACCTACTTACTCCTGATGCTATCTATCAATACCTGATTTTACTTTATCTATCTATCTCTCTATCTATCTATCTATCTATCTATCTATCTATCTACCTATGATGTTATCTAATTATCTATCTATAGATTTGTGATGCTATCTACTTAACTGTCTATCTGCACCTGATGCTGTTTAATTCTCTATCTATCTATCTATCTATCTATCTATCTATCTATCTATCTATCTATCTATCTGTCTATCATATTACTTTTCCATAAATCTTACATCTGATGCTATCTTATTACCTATCTATTTATTTATACCTGATACTATCTATCTATCTATCTATCTATCTATCTATCTATCTATCTATCTATCTATCTATCTATCTATTCGTGATACTATCTAATTAAATATCTATTGACACTTTATTCTATTTATCTATGCCTGATGTTATCTATCTATCTATCCCTGATAGTATCTTATTACCTATCTATCAATCTATCTACAACGGATTCTATCTTATTACCTATCTATTTGTCTGCACCTGACGCTATCTATCTATCTATCTATCTATCTATCTATCTATCTATCTATCTATCTATCTACATCTACACTTTATGCTATCTGGTTATCTGTCTATCTGCTCCTGATGTTATCTATCTATCTATCTATCTATCTATCTATCTATCTATCTATCTATCTATCTATCTATCTATCTATCTATCTACACTTTATGCTATCTGGTTATCTGTCTATCTGCTCCTGATAGTATCTATCTATCTATCTATCTATCTATCTATCTATCTATCCTTGATAGTATCTTATTACCTATCTATCAATCTCTCTACTAATGATCTTAACATATTACCTATCTATTTATTTACACCTGATGCTATCTATCTATCTATCTATCTATCTATCTATCTATCTATCTATCTATACATGATGCTATCGTATTACCTATCCATAAATCGTACATCTGATGCTATCTTATTTCCTATCTATTTATTTACACCTGATGCTACCTATCTATCTATCTATCTATCTATCTATCTATCTATCTATCTATCTACTCTCCTGATGCTATCTCATTAATTATCTATCTATCTATCTACTGATGCTATCTAATTATCTATCTAAATACCTATCTACTCCTGATGCTATCTATCTATACCTGATTTTACTTTATCTATCTCTCTATCTATCTATCTATCTATCTATCTATCTATTTATCTATCTATACCTTATGTTATCTAATTATCTATCTATAGATTTGTGATGCTATCTACTTAACTGTCTATCTGCACCTGATGCTGTTTAATTATCTATCTATCTATCTATCTATCTATCTATCTATCTATCTATCTATCTATCTATCTATCATATTACTTTTCCATAAATCTTACATCTGATGCTATCTTATTACCTATCTATTTATTTATACCTGATGCTATCTATCTATCTATCTATCTATCTATCTATCTATCTATCTATCTATTCGTGATACAATCTAATTAAATATCTATTGACACTTTATTCTATCTATCTATGCCTGATGTTATCTATCTATCTATCCCTGATAGTATCTTATTACCTATCTATCAATCTATCTACAACGGATTCTATCTTATTACCTATCTATTTATCTGCACCTGATGCTATCTATCTATCTATCTATCTATCTATCTATCTATCTACACTTTATGCTATCTGGTTATCTGTCTATCTGCTCCTGATGGTATCTATCTATCTATCTATCTATCTATCTATCTATCTATCTATCTATCTATCTATCTATCTACTACTTTATGCTATCTGGTTATCTGTCTATCTGCTCCTGATGTTATCTATCTATCTATCTACCTATCTATCTATCTATCTATCTATCTATCTATCTATCTATCTATCCTATCTATCTATCTATCTATCTACACTTTATGCTATCTGGTTATCTGTCTATCTGCTCTTGATGGTATCTATCTATCTATCTATCTATCTATCTATCTATCTATCTATCTATCTATCTATCTGATAGTATCTTATTACCTATCTATCAATCTCTCTACTAATGATCTTAACTTATTACCTATCTATTTATTTACACCTGATGCTATCTATCTATCTACCTATCTATCTATCTATCTATGTACTCGTGATACTATCTAATGAAATATCTATCGACACTTTATTCTATTTTTCTATCTATCTATCTTTCTATCTATCTATCTATCTATCTACCTATCTACACCTGATTCTATCTATCTATCTATCTATCTATCTATCTATCTCTCTATCTATGTCTACTTGATAGTATCTTATTACCTATCTATCAATCTATCTACTAATGATCTTAACTTATTACCTATCTATTTATTTACACCTGATGCTATCTATCTATCTATCTATCTATCTATATATCTATCTATCTATCTATCTCTACTTGATAGTATCTTATTACCTATCTATCAATCTATCTACAAATGATCTTAACTTATTACCTATCTATTTATCTCCACCTGATGCTATCTATCTATCTATCTATCTATCTATCTATCTATCTATACATGATGCTATCGTATTACCTATCCATAAATCGTACATCTGATGCTATCTTATTACCTATCTATTTATTTACACCTGATGCTATCTATCTATCTATCTATCTATCTATCTATCTATCTATCTCTACTTGATAGTATCTTATTACCTATCTATCAATCTATCTACAAATGATCTTAACTTATTACCTATCTATTTATCTCCACCTGATGCTATCTATCTATCTATCTATCTATCTATCTATCTATCTATCTATCTATCATATTATTTTTCCATAAATCTTACATCTGATGCTATCTTATTTCCTATCTATTTATTTACACCTGATGCTACCTACCTACCTATCTATCTATCTATCTATCTATCTATCTATCTATCTATCTATCTATCTATCTACTCCTGATGCTATCTCATTAATTATCTATCTATCTATCTATCTACTGATGCTATCTAATTATCTATCTAAATACCTATCTACTCCTGATGCTATCTATCTATACCTGATTTTACTTTATCTATCTATCTCTCTATCTCTCTATCTATCTATCTATGTATCTAGCTATACCTGATATTATCTAATTATCTATCTATAGATTTGTGATGCTATCTACTTAACTGTCTATCTGCACCTGATGCTGTTTAATTCTCTATCTATCTATCTATCTATCTATCTATCTATCTATCTATCTATCTATCTATCATATTACTTTTCCATAAATCTTACATCTGATGCTATCTTATTACCTATCTATTTATTTATACCTGATGCTATCTATCTATCTATCTATCTATCTATCTATCTATCTATCTATCTATCTATCTATCTATTCGTGATACTATCTAATTAAATATCTATTGACACTTTATTCTATCTATCTATGCCTGATGTTATCTATCTATCTATCTATCTACTCGTTATACTATCTAATTAAATATCTATCGACACTTGATTCTATCTATCTATGCCTGATGTTATCTATCTATCTATCTATCTATCTATCTATCTATCTATCTACACTTGATGCTATTTAATTATCTATCCATCTATCTACACCTGATGCTATCTCATTTATTATCTATCTATCTATCTACTGATGCTATCTAATTATCTATCTATATACCTATCTACTCCTGATGCTATCTATCTATACCTGATTTTACTTTATCTATCTATCTATCTATCTATCTATCTATCTATCTATCTATCTCCTCATCCTAACTAATTATCTATCTATCTGCACCTGATGCTATCTCATTTTCTTTCAATATACTCTTGATGCTATCTATCTATCTATCTATCTTTCTTTCTTTCTTTCTTTCTTTCTATCTATCTGAGCCTGCTCCTATCTCATTATTTTAATTTTGTACTACCTCATTTCCCTTTGTGACCCCAAATCTTCATTGTTCAACCTAATTCTCATTTTTGATTACACAATATTGACACAAGTACAAGCATATTCTCCAACTACCACTCCCTAATTTTCAAAATAACCATGAATTCATCTGATATTTTCTAAATAAATCATTTTATTAACCATTGTAACAACAAAATTACTTTATTAAACTCTATTTTATATTGTGCTCTCTTTATAAAAACTAAATGCATGGACAGTGAGTTTTAATCTATCAGTTCTTTCACTACTTTATTATATATATATATATATACATATATATATATATATATATATATATATATATATATATATATATATATAAAGATATATATATATAATTGTATGCATTGTGTTGGGGTTTTGTGTGTTATTGTGTTTGTATCTCTCTGTGTGTTTTTAAGTGTACGTATAATTAAACAAACTTATAAAAATGTAAAGTTTGATAACTGCAGAAAAAGTTAGCTAAAAGGAAAAAAAATATTATTTGAAATATAAGCCCAAAATATATGGAGATTAAGAAATTTATAACACAAAAAATAATTGCTACTAACTATTGGACACTGATGTCAACACACAGGCCTGACGATTGCATTTCAGCATAAAACCAACTCTTGCCTCTGGTTAGTTTTTGGCCATGATTAAATTAGACCAGTACACAATTATATTGTAGAACTTTTTAATATTTTTTTTATTTGAAAATGAGTTATTTCCATGACCTAGTTTTCAAAAATTACTCAATGAAAGTGCAGACATTATGTCCAGATGTAATCCTACCCATAAATACTTACTAGGATCATACAATCAGGGATGGGATTGTTCTAAGATCCGAAAATAACTCCACCCTAATTTTGAAAATTTTAAGTTTTTTTTGTTGACTATGTCCACCATAGTTTATGAACATAGAATACAGTGCAGTACGTAATCTGTTCAATGAAACAACATCAAAGATTAACACTCACGAGTCGGACACCCTACTGAATCTGACTATATTGCCAATACTCAGGAAAACATGGTCGCCTTTAATGAAAAGAAAAAAAAATATATATATATATATACATATATATATATATATATATATATATATATATATATATAAAATGAAAAGAAATATTTGGGATCTACCAAAGCCAGTTTTGAAATCTGATGGAATAATCATGAATCTATTTTTCCAGCTTAAATGTATTGTACCAATTTAAACTGAAATATGGGAAGAACCTGATATAACTTGGAGTATAGCAAAAATAGCAAAACCATACAATGGTGGAAGCATATGCAGATTGTGCCAAAAGGGAAAATTGCCTTTTATGTTGTTCCAAGAAAGAAAAACAATATTACTAAATGAAAGAGCAGACATTATGTCCAGATGTAATCAAAGCCATAAATACTTACTAGGATCATACAAACAAGGATGAAAGTTTTCTCAGATCCTTAATTAACTCCTTCCTAATTTTGAAATTTTTAAGTTGTTTCAAAATTTCAGTCATGCATTTGTAGAAAAATGTTAAAATCAGTTATTGTAAATAGTCTGGAGATACTGAAAGGTTAAAACCTAGGTTGTGGAAATAACTCATTTCTAAGTGAAAAAAAAATATTCAAAAGTTCTACAATATAACTGCATTTAAAACTTTTTAATACAACTGTGTACTGGTTTAATTTAATTATGCCGAAAAACTTATATCTTTAATGTAAAAAGAAAAAAAAAAAAAAATATATATATATATATATATATATATAATGAAAAGGAATATTTGGTATCTACCAAAGATAGTTTTCAAATCCGATGGAATAATCATAAATCTACATTTAAGCTGGAAAACTTAAAATATTGTACCAATCTGGCTATTTAAACTGAAATATGGGAAGAACCACATATAACTTAGAGCATTGCGAAAATAGCCAAACCATACAATGGTGGTAACATATGCAGATTGTGCCAAGAGGGAAAATTTTCTTTCTTGGAACAACATGATAGGCAAACAAAATTACTAAATGAAAGTGCAGACATTATGTCCAGATGTAATCCTACCCATAAATACTTACTAGGATCATACAATCAAGGATGGGATTGTTCTAAGATCCTTAAATAACTCCACCCTAATTTTGAAAATTTTAAGTTGTTTTTGTTGACTATGTCCACCATAGTTTATGAATATAGAATACAGCACAGTACGTAATCTGTTCAATGAAACAACGTCAAAGATTAACACTCACGAGTCGGACACTCTACTGAATCTGACTATATTGCCAATACTCAGGAAAACATGGTCGCCCCTTTATACACATTGCATTGAATGTTTTGAGCCTTCTGATTGATTAACCCTTCTATTGGTGACCTATCAAATGAATCAGCTCATGGTTGGCTCACTAGTATACAAGGGTACCCAAAAACTCCAACAGTTTCAAGATTCCAGTTGCTCATTTGTAAATATCCATGTTTGAGCATTTGAAAAACAGTAAAATCAGTTATTGTGAATCACCTGAAGATACCAAAACCTTGAAACCTAGGTCATGGAAATAAGTAACTTCCAAATTAAAAATTTATATATATATATATATATATATTCAACTGAGATAATGCCGATGTCTCTGTCTTTAAATCTTTTTACTTATTTTCCTCTTCAGTTTAAAGAAATGATTATTCGGGTTAAAATTTTTGTACCGAATGGAATAAATATAGTGTGGTCTGATGAAATGAGCTAATTTAGCTCATAGAAAGTAATTATAATTTATAACTAATCTAAATGACATATTGAATTTCCCTTTATATATATATATGTATACTACTGGCCATAATTATTAGGCTACCCCAGTATTTTGAAAAAATGGTGTATTTTATACTATTCTTTAGTATTTATTGCCAAGTGAATAATTGTAAATGAAAAGAGAATGGTTCTTTTGTTAATACTGCACAATAACATGTGCATCAAATGAATATATAAATATTTAATAATTACTTATATTGCAATTTCATCAATGAGAAAATGAAGAAAATTTAGGGTGATTCGGACGAGTTCATCTTTGCTTCCTTGCCTTGTAAAATTTTGCAAAGTAATAATCCTGATTATGACGATAAAGTACACTACCGGCCATAATTATTAGGTCACTCCAATATATTAAAAAAATGATGTATTTCATACTATTTTTTAGTATTTATTGCCAAGTGAATAATTGTAAATGAAAATAGAATGGTTCTTTTGTTAATACTGCACAATAACATGTGCATCAAATGAATTTATAAATATTTAATAATTACTTATATTGCAATTTCATCAATGAAAGAATGAAGAAAATTTAGGGTGATTTGGATCTTTGCTTCCTTGCCTTTGCAAAGTAATAATAACAAAAAACCTTTCTATTTTCATTTGGCAATAAATCCTAAAAATAGTATAAAATAGATCATTTCTTTTAAAAAAACTGAGGTGGCCTAATAATTATGGTCAGTATTGTATATATATATATATATAAATATGGGACAGGGAGGAAGGAGAAGAAGTTATGAATTCAGAATAATTACTCAGCGAAAAAGTAATTTCCCTATTTCAGAACTTGTACTGCTATTACTATTTACTAATAGTACAATTATAGGAAAAAGAAGTACTTCAGGGTTTGGTCCAAGTTAGTCATGGGTAACCTACTCTGAGTTGTGGCTTATCATAAGGTTTGGCTTATCATAAGCCAAACCTTTGTAAGAATTATTTAACTAAAAAGGAAGAGGAAAAAGGCTTTGGAATTTGAATTGGCCAATACAAAGCCCTGATCTCAATTCTATTGAACATCTATGGGATATTTTGGATAAACAAATTGATAAATCTACTGTTACTTCACAAGACACACTTTGGGAACAAATACAAGCTGATTGGCAAGAGATACCATTAGATACATTGAAGAAGCTTGTGATGTCAATGCCTGACAGAATGAAGGCTGGGATCAAAGCAAAAGGATATTATACTAAATATTAAATTTATTTTGTAACAAGTATTTTTCTCGTTAAAGCATTTGTTGAGTAAATAAAATAAAATTACTTTAAATTGTTTCTTTTCTGTCAATATGCCTCATAAAAGATAAAATAGTTCTTCTAATACTTTTGCACAATACTGTAGTCACTTTCTGACAAAGTATAATGGAGAAGTGCTTCATCTGGATAAAAGAACAGTTCAGCAAAGTTAATTTTAAAATGGAAAAGGAATAGTAAAACAGCTGTATATTTACTTTTGTATAAAGTGTGTATAAAATATTTAATATACTTATGAAATATTTCATCATTCACTCATTTACATGATACACACTTGGGCAATCATGGAACAGGTGAAGAGGCTCATCCCTTGTTCCCTGTTTAGGATGTGGTTTCCGGCTTTCTTTTTTCCAGTCTTCTTACTCTTTTCTTTTTTTTTTTCTCAATTGGAGTAGATAGACTAAACTATCACCCAGTTCACACTCCACCCATGTCTATTGAACAGGTGAAGAGGCTCACCCTTGTTTCCTGTTTAGGGTGTGGTTTCCGGCTTTCTCTTTTCCAATCTGTTTACTCTTAAGTAGCCCCCTGCGCATCAGTGGCATTACAGCCTTGCTTGGGGTGATATGATTAAAAAAAACAAAAACTAGACAGAAGATTTTCCTGCAGAAGTTTGCCATTTCTGTGGTTAGACTCATTGCTAAGCAAGCCTACAGAACCCAATCTGTTCTGCTGTTTAACACATAGCTGAAGGCAGAAAAGATAGTCATACCTTTTCCCAATGATATTTGATTTTCATCTGAATGTAAGAAACATGTACCCACATCCAAAAATTACAATTTCATTGTTTCTTACATTTAAATGAAAATCATTTTCAAAACAATGTCCTAACATTGCCTGATGACAAGGTAGAAATCGCAAAACAAAAATTTCCATGTAGCAATATAAACTATATTCATTTTAAATAAAAAACAAATTTAATTGTATTATGCTCTACAATATTTGTTGTATTGAGTACTTTTTAAAAAAAAGCAAATACCAGAAAACTTGAACTTCTAACATTGTTGGTTCTATTTACCTATATATATATATATATATATATTTATTTATTTATATATGTGTATATTATGGAAATTAACGAAGAATAATGAAATTGGTTATAAACAACCAACAATTTGAAATTATTTGTTTGAACATTATTTTTGATCAATACTCATATTTAAGTAGATATTCTGTTTATAATCAAACAGTATTATATATTTATTTCTACCGGCCTTATTATTTACAATAAATTTTTGTGACGAATGACACACATTTTCGTAACAAAAATTTCTCGTGAATAATCAGGCCAGTAGAAATAAATATATAATACTGTTTGATTATAAACAGAATATCTACTTAAATATGAGTATCGATCAAAAATAATGTTCAAACAAATAATTTCATATATGTTTATATATAACTTCTTACATATCTCAAAAAAACATATCTTACAAGTCTGGAAAAAACATAAAATTCACAATTTTCTTATCCATAATGTTGAATGTGTTAAAATTATTAAACTTTCTAACAAGAAAAACCTCAAGTTGATGTTAAAAATTACCATTATCTTAACAACATTTCCTTTTTTTCTACATACCTTTCATATACATTTCAAATTAAACTCTGTACAACTGAAAACTTTTAAGATGATGAAAAATTTTCAGGTCATTCAGGGTTTTATTTTTGTTCAAACTGTGAATTGTTTATTTATTTATTTTGCTCATGCTAAGTCTTGAAGAAACACTACATCAGATTTCCCTACAGTAAGTCGCCATTTCATTTAACAGTAGACTGTTTTCCAACCAAGGCTATAGAATCCAATCTGTGCTGCTGTTTAACTCATAGCTAGAGGTAGAAGAGATGAATTAATACTTTTCCCAACAGTATTTGCGAGTAAGTGAATGCAATGAATTCAACTGGAATTCGAACTTGGCTCTCCGATTTCTTGTTCCAAGTCAATATCCACTGCACCACATCACACCCTTGCGACAGCTTTGATTGTTTGTAATTGTCTTTTTTCTAAATCTTCACCTAATACAAGCCCCAAGGTAGTGGGTAACTGAAAGAGATTTTTATAAAAGAAAGAAGAAGTACAGACTATGAGGATATATAGGATAGATAAACGTTGACCCTAGACTTGTATAGGTTAAGTGATCAAGGAAGCATCCTCTTGGGAGTCTTATTTTAATTAAGTGCTTAAACAGAAAACTGAAAAGTAATAGATTGAATTGCTGGGTTGGTAAGGCTCATTATCAAAAATTAATCATGAAATTAAATTCTATTTTTCAAAACCCAATTAAAATGCATCGTTTTTGGGTGTTTTTTTTTTTTTTTGTCTTTTTTGTGATTATTCATTTAAAACTTCATTTATCCCATTAGCTTTTTTACAGGTAGAAGAGGCAAAGGGAGACTCAGGAAATGTGTGGTTCTAACAAATATGTTTGGTTGGTGAGTATTTTTTTTGTAATGTAAGAAAAATTATGCAATTCTTTTCTCTGCAGTCAATTATAGCAGATAAAGAAGAGTGTACTGAAAGGTAAGTGAGCCAAGGATGGACACAAACTGATGGGCTGATCCAAAATGCCATACCTCATAGAAGAAAAAAAGGAGGGAGGGATCTATTATTCAGAACAATATGTGTGTGTGTGTGTGTGTGTGTGTGTGTGTGTGTGTGTGTGTGTGTGTGTGTGTGTGTGTGTGTGTTTTGTGCATTTGAGCAGTAAACCTTCTTTTGGACATATTTCATTGAATGTAATAGACAAAGAAAATCTTTTATGTTTTTCATCAATTTTGTATAATAATCTTATAAAAGAAAAACTGAAAAACTTTTAAGATTTTCATTGTCTTCTGTCAATTTGAATCATATATATATATACACACACAATATATATCTATCTACATAGCTTGCGTATATATATATATATGTGTATGCATGTATGTGGTGTGTGTGTATATGTGTATAAATATATATGTATGTGCCTGCGTGGTGCTTGTATATATATATATATATATATATATATATACACACTATATCTAACTATGGATCTACATAGATTGTGTATATATATATATATATATATATATATATATATATATATATATTTATTATAAATTATGTTTTAGAACATGTACATTATTTTTTAATATATGTCCTCGACAATCATATGTTTGTTTCAACGTTGGGTATGTTTCTTTGGGAGGTAAAAGCAAAACTGAATTTGTCTGCTCCCTATATTTGGTTCATTTTTGTTGTGGGAGGTTGGTTGGGGTTATTCATAATGAAGGGAATGTATCTTCTAGATTTTTGAAGAGCCTGGTGTGTAAGTGCTAAATTGTTGATTAATGGTATTATCTGTTGTAACCAACGTTGAAACAAACATATGATTGTCAAGGACATATATTAAAAAATAATGTACATGTTCTAAAACATAATTTATAATAAATATTCACAGATCTATACATCATATATCGAGCACTGTTTTAAATTAATGTTTTGGACGGAAAAAATTCTTTCTTCGTTCTGTACCCACTCGGATATATATATATATATATATATATATATATATATACACATATGCACACAATCTATGTTGATCCACAGATAGATATAGTGTGTGTGTGTGTGTGTATATATATATATATATATATATATATATATATATATATATATATATATATATGTAAATAAAACTTTCTTTTTGACATGTTTCATTGAATAAAATGGAGAAGGAAATGTTTATAGATTTTTCATCAGTTGTTTCTTATATTCTTACATGATGCCTTCCATTTTTTTAATGATTTTCTCAAATTTCAAAAAGTTTTTTTTTAATTTTTTTAATTTTTGCCTGTCAGTCTAAATTTACCCAAAAGCTAAAGGAGACTGAAGATTGGATAGTTGGATGTGCCATCTGAAGTACACAGGTGTCTTCATAGTTGATAATCTTGCAAAAAAAAAAAATCAGGAATACAGTCAGCATATAACATACAGCATGTACTTGTAAAATCATTTTTATCCCTATGATGCCGATAACTTTTCTTTGATCACAGAGAGAGAGCTGCAGAAGTGGAGGAAAGACTACAACTCAAAGAACAGAACAGAGAAAAAAAAATCATTGTCATTATCATCATGAGAATCACAGATCTTCTTACCCCAGTCACCGTCACCAAAGCAGCCAGGAGAGGTAGTAGCAGGCATTGATGGTGTGCATGTACTATTCACAAATAGAGTTATGTCCCTTCAACTGTACCTTCAACAAATGCAGCTCAGAAATGCAGGCTGTTCATGGCTGTTGCCATGGCAACTGATGATGCAGTTTCTAATTCTGGGCGTGTGTACATGCTGCATGTTGCATATATTACTATTGCAGTGTCAGTCACAACTAGTGGAACCCAAGAAAATGCACAAAATTATGCTCATATTCAAAGGTGTGCAATTTGAAAACAAAAATAATATATATATATATATATATATATATATATATATATATATATATAGATAGATAGATAGATAGATAGATAGATAGATGTTTCAATATAATGTTGGCTCTGCATGTTCAGCTCTTTGAATTATGCATGAAGCACTTTATTTAATTAACCATCTACTGATCTAATCAGTACTTCGTTTACTATTGTGTGTGTGTGTGTGTATATATATATATATGTCTATATCCATAGATCTATGTCTATCTACAGAGATTGTGTATATATATGTATATATATGTGTGTTTGTGCATGTGTGTATAAGAAAAATACAAATAAAATGATGCATAGAGTTAAGGTGCAATTTTCAAAGAAAAAATATGTCTGTGTGTGTTTGTGTATATATATATATATATATGTATATAAGGATGTGCATTGTGGTGCAGTAAATATTGGCTTGGACTGATGAAATCAGATTGCCGAGTTAGGTTCTAGTTGAATAGGTTGCATTCACATTCGGGCAAAATAGGTATGAATCCATTTCTCTCTCCATCTATAAGTTAAATAGCAGGACAGATTAGGTTCTATAGCCTCGGTTGACAACCAGTCTATCTTAGAAAGTAATGCCAACCTACCATGGGGAAATCTTCTGCCCAGTCAGTCATGTGAGAAAGAGATAGATAGATAGATAGATAGATAGATACTGAGCAGACTGAGATAGATAGATAGATAGATAGATAGATAGATAGATAGATAGATAGATAGATAGATAGATAGAAATGAAGAGACTGAGATAGATAGATAGATAGATAGATAGATAGATAGATAGAAATGAAGAGACTGGGATAGATAGATAGATAGATAGATAGATAGATAGATAGATAGAAATGAAGAGACTGAGATAGATAGATAGATAGATAGATAGATAGATAGAAATAGAAAGAAGAGACTGAGATAGATAGATAGATAGATAGATAGATAGATAGATAGATTGTGTATGTGTGTGAGAAAACATTAATTATATAATTATGTAATAAAAGTAGATACTAATTGATAAGTAAAAACATAAAGGAGGAACTTAAGCTTTCATCTGTAATAATTGCCACCAGAAATATCACTGAATGAATTTAAATAAATGGTTATATGAACACAAAAAGGATCTTTTATAAAACAAACCACACCTTTCATCAGCTGCTCATCATATTGAGTTTGACAATAATTTATATTTAAAAATGTTACTTTTATTAAAAGAGAAAGCAATTGACTAAAATGAAAATGTATAGAAAGTGCTTTGATTGCTAGAACATCGACAGTAACATTGCCTTCAGGTTCTTACAGCATTTCACCAAAAAAAACAAGAAACTAAATAGGATCTGCTGGACTGTCTCCCCCAGCAGTCGGCAACCCCCGGAAGCAGGCCACATCCAGCCCTTGAGTGAATCTTGTCTGGTACCCTACCTTACTCTGGACACGATATAAATATAGGTAAACCAAACCAAAGTGACAGTTGATAGTCTGAGTATATTGCTTCAAAATTTAAAAAATTATTTCTTTTTACCTGGAGAATGTGTTTTACTTTTATTTTTTATTTGTAGGGATCGCCAAAATTAGCGTACGGCCTCACTTTCACTTTTTTTGTGAAATTGCTTTTGTGAGCGGGCACTTTTAAAAGATTATAAAATAGTGTTTTCAACCAATTTTAATGGATTTTTTTTCAGTACTGATTTATGAAGCATTTATTTTTAAAATAAAATATTTTTTAACAAAATTCCCGTCAAATATTGAAAATATATAGAAAATTTATTCACATATTTAATAACATGGTTCTTCTCCATGACACTGGAGCCATAGCTGTTTGGCCCTCCTCCATGATTCTATATAGCTTTTTTGCCCCCATTCTCCAAAGGTTGCCAACCCCTGGTCTACCCAATCAGTCAGACAGTTAAGTGCCATATGTGATACATGGTTGGGACAGAAGATTTTCCCACAGTAGGTTGCCATTACTTTCTACAGTAGACTGGTTGTCAACCAAGGCCATAGAACTCAATCTGTTCGGCTATTCAATCCTTTCATCCATATCAGTTAAATAATTAGTGGGGGATCAGTTTATTACTTCATAACAATAAAAAACAGATCCCCCACTTTATGCCCAGTAGAAGTTTTAATTATGTTTCCAACTATTATATTCAGTCAGTTAGTTAAGTGCCATACATGATAAATGCTTGGGCGATCATTTCTCGAAAGAGACATGACTGACTGGGCAGAAGATTATCCCGCAATAGGTTGCCATTGCTTTCTGCGGTAGACTGGTTACCAGCCAAGGGTAGAGAATCCAATACGTCTTCTTATTTGACATATAGCTGAAGTGAGAAGAGATGGATTATATTACATTATTATACTAACTATAATTAGTGGGTGATCAGTTTAGTACTTGATAACAATAGAAAACCGATCCCCACTTTATGTGAGGTAGAAGTTTTAATTATGTTTCCAACTATTATATTCAGTCAGTCAGTTAAGCGCCATACATGCTTGGATGATCATTTCTCGAAATGGGTAGAAAATGTTTTCGCTGTAGGTTGCCACTATTTTCTCGAAAGAGACATGACTGACTGCGCAGAAGATTTTCCCGCAGTAGGTTGCCATTACTTTCTTCGGTAGACTGGTTGCCAACCAAGCCTACAGAACCCAATGTGTCCTGTTATTTTAACCTATAGCTGGAGGTACAAGTGATGGATTCATACCTTTCCCAAGGGTGTTTGGATGTAAGTTAATGCAACAAATTAAACTAGAATTCAAACTCAGCTCTCTGATTTTTCCTTTCGAGTTGATATCCACTGCTCTGCACCACACATCCAAATACCCAATAAATATATATAAAGATAAAATTTTAAATATCAGCATCTTCCATTCTTTGAGTTTATGTATAGTTACATCAACATAAACATAAATGTCACTATAGTCTGATAAGGTCTAAGGGGTTAAATGTGTCACATAAAAAATTGTCCTCTTGGTCACTGATTTTTTAAAAATATATATATATGTGTGTGTGTGTGTGTGTGTGTGTGTGTGTGTGTGTGTGTATATTTTTTTTTAATAATCATATCACCCCAAGCAAGGTATTTTACTGCCACTGTTTTACAGGGGGTTACATAGGAGGAAAGTTATGAGAAAGAGTAACAGGTTATTGGAGGGTGTCAGGAAGTGGGTAAGAGAAGAATGACTGTAGCCATAAAGTGAGGGATCAATTTATATATTGATTGTTATAAAAATTGATCCCCCACTTTATATTTATATAATAATTTCTTGTCTGTTGATAAGCCATAGAAAACGAATCAATCAGTCGATGAAATATAGACACACACATGTATGTATATATAAACACACAGACATTTATATATAGACACACACATATATATATAAACACACACCCACACACAAATATAAATTCACACACAGATATATAAACACATGTACACATATATCTCTAAGAACAAACACATATATATATATATATATATATATATATATAAATATATACATGCACACACACATATGTATATAAACACACATATACTCACACTCACATACTCTAATATATATATATATTGAATTTTTATTTATTCATTCTTTATATGCCCTCTCTCTTTCTCTCTCTCTCTCTCTATATATATATATATATATATATATATATGAAGATTAATGAAACTGATTATAAACAACCAACAACTTGAAATGATTTGTTTGAACATTATTTTTGATCACTTGTATTTAAGTAGATATTCTGTTTATATACTTAAATATGAGTATCATCAAAAATAATGTTCAAACAAATCATTTCAAATTGTAGGTTGTTTATAATCAGTTTCATTAATCTTCATTAATTTCCTTAATATATATATATATATATATATATATATATATAGAGAGAGAGAGAGAGAGAGAGAGAGAGAGAAAGAGAGAGAGAACATATAAAGAATGAATAAATAAAAATTCAAATGACTAATATTTTGATTCAGAATTTTTGCAGACAGATTCACCATTGACACTATACTGTGATTTCTCAATTAGAACTAATTTTCCTAGCAGCTGACCTAGCAATGGATTCAATGTAGTCTTTCCATTTCATGTCAGCTGACAATGTTAGCCCAAGAAGGCACAAGTTGTCAGTTTCCTGGAGGTTAGCATCAACCATGCTGACATATATTTACTAATAGACTCCAATTTTAGTTCTACATACACACGCAGAAAGAAAGAAACATACTGGATTTTAAAATTAAATACACACAAGCTAGGGTTAAATAGGGACTTAGGTGTGTTGAATCTTTACAAATATTTCAATAGCTAAAAAATTTTTTTCAGATATTCCAAGAAATTTTTATCTAAAACAAACAGATGCATGTTATGAACAAACACACCACCTGATGTAAACAAAAAAAATATTCAAACGCTATCATGAAATACGTTTCTAATTCAAATTTAAAAATCAGTTGTTTCTGATGAAGGACCGAGGGCGGTCTGAAATATAAAATATAATAAAAATAAACAAATACTGTTCAAAAAAAGTACATTTTTAAATTCAAAACTTTTTATTAATATTCTTTCCTATATATATATATATATATATATATATATATATATATATATATACTCTGACTAATACCAAATCGGTTGAGTTTCGATCCCGGCCAGAAGCAAGTGGATGCGTCTAGCCACACTGATGAGTTGTGATACAGCAACACAGGATTGTATGTGGATGACTAATATATATATATATATATATATATATATATATATATATATATATATATATGACACATGAATCTGTGTCATATGTCATAGGAGACTTGGTAGAAAGCAAGTAGAGTGCAGTACTAAAATGAAACAGAAAGCAAGGCATTCATAGACGTGGATGACAGAAAGCAAACAATCTGACCCCAGTCGATTAAATAAAGGGCTTGGTTTTAAGTTCTTTTAAGGTTACCAGATTAACAAGCACCTGAGGAGCACTAAAGAGCACAACAGCTGAAATTTCATAACAACAACAAAGACCAGGACAATGGTCCAAATATAAAAAGTGTATATAATGGCATTTGTTTATAGTTCTGAGATTAAGATTATTGTATAAATTATGAAAACCAATTTTATTTGAAATAATCTTTCCTTTAATCTCATGTCTAACCTTCCACAGATGCATGTTGAATGTACCGAATAGTCTCAAGTCACATTTTAATGTGGAAAAACAAAACCTTAAGATTGTTTGTTGGATGTCATATGGAAAAGGTATTCAAATCTGAAGAATGGACTACAGTATTTTTAATATTGAGCAGTCGATTTACAAGAATCTACTCACTTTAAATGCATTATTCTTAAACACAATAAACATTCATCTTAAACACATTAATCTTAAACACATTAAACACTCACCTTAAATGCATTATCCTTAAACACATTAAACACATTATCCTTAAGCACAATAAACACTCATCTTAAACACATGATCCTTTAACACATTAAACAATCAACTTAAATGCATTATCCTTAAGCACATTAAACACATTATCCTTAAACACTCAGCTTAAACACATTATCCTTTCATTAATTATTGGTTATTTACATCTTTCTCCTTATTACACACACACACACACACACACACACACACACACACATACATTAATTCTTATCCATATTATTCATCATATTAGATGTTATTTTTAGTGGAACAACATCCATTTTTAATATTAACCAGTATATTTGCAGGAGTTTGCTCACTTTCAATGCATTATCCTTAAACACATTAAACACTTAATTTAAAAGCCCTATCCTTGAACACATTAAACACACATTTTAAATATATTGTCCTTAAACATATTAAATACTCACCGTAAACACATTACCCTTAAACACATTAAACATTCACTTTAAACAGATTAACCTTTCATTAATCATTGGTCCACAGATTATTAACATCTTCTTCTTTATTATTATTAACACACACACACACAATTTCTAACATATTTTTTACACTTTAGATGTTATTTTTCATGGAAAATGCTTCATTTGTTTATTAAAGAGTATATTTAAATATTTTCATTTACCAGCCTGAATGATCAAGAAATTGTATTCAAATTTATGTGTGTGTGTGTGTGTTATTTTTAATAGATACTCATATTACTAGAAAGTTTATTTCAGTGTATGAGTCTTTCATAAACTAGTTTAATCATGCCATCAAAAAGAAATGCATCCAGAAAATTTAATATCTTAGTAAATCTTTACCATGATCAGATGTTTATGCATATATATATATATAACACCTATATATATATATATATATATATATATATAAACAATGATATCAGTTAATAAGCCTAATTAATTTATCTTAGCCCTGATAAGTGGAGTAATTTGTGTGAAACTTCGAATCAGGAGATAAGGTTTTGAACTTATTATTTTCATTTATTTATTCTATATATATATATGTGTGTGTGTATGTGTCTGTGTACATATATATATATATGGGTGTCTGTGTATATATATATATATATATATATATATATGGTCTGACCAAAAAGTATCAGGACTGTAAAAAACTATACCAAATATCAATTGGCATATAATCTCCTATGAAGTGGACTCCTTCTGAAGCCACACAACTTATCCAGCATCATTTCCATTGATGGGAACCTTCCTGGAACACCTTTTTAAGAATAGTGAGCAGCTGTTTTGACACATTCTCATGGATTGCCTCAATATCATGGAATTTGGTTCCTTTTAAGCAGGATTTGAATTTGATGAGGAAAAAGATGGAGAATTATGGTAGTCATCTAATATTTGGAATGTTGTCCTTAGCCAAAAACTGCTACACAAGCCACAGTCACTGGTGGAACATTTGTGGTATAGTTAGAAGACCACACACTACACACTTTCCTTCCAAGCCTTGCTATAAACAACATAAGTAAATAAGAAAGTTATAACTTAGTGTGTTTGCATGACAGACTTCAAGGTTAATTTGTGGTTTCATTCTGTGTACCATAGCAAAATTCTTCAGACATTTTTATCAAGCCTTGTATAATGAAAATAAATTGAAAGAATTTACAAATTCATTGGTGATAACTTATTTTGAGAATAATTCAAAGAGTTGATGATCTTTTATAAAAAAAAATTTATAAACACGTGTTTCCTTTAAAAAAAATATTACTCTCGTCAGATCAAAATGTTTTATAAAATATATATATATATATTATTATTATAGACTCTCCCGTTAATTTCAACGTATGAGTGTCTCAGTTAGACTGCTACACAAAGAATTGTTTAGAGTGGTGAAGGCTTGTGTAGCACCATCCACACTTTTTGGAACTGGTGATAACAATCGGTGCAGAAGTTTGCCAAAGATTGCATGAACAGCAGACCTCAGTTATTTAACCTATAACTGGAGGAAAGGGATGGATTAATACCTTTCCCAAGGGTACAAGTGAATGCAGAGTGTTCGACTGGAATATATACATATATAAGTATGTAACTGAATATTACTGAACATTTGAAAAATGAAGTAACCAGTTGTTTTATTTCTAAAATGTCCAATAATATTCAGCTACTTACTTTTATATCTATAATCAGGTTCTGTACCTACAAAAATATCTTTCAATATATATATATATATATATATATATATCAGCATGCAGTGTGGGTATAGAAGAATCCAAAGGAGTATCCTGTACATACAGTGGTAGGATAACTCTCTAAGAGAGCACTAAATATATATGTATATAAATACATATAGAGCAAATATAAGAAAAATTAAAGCAGACACGTTATGCATATATATATATATATATATATATATATATATATATAACAGTAAAAGAGGTACTGATTAGACCAGTGGATAGTTATTTTTTAAAAAGTGCTCAATGCACAATTAAAAAAACTGGATATGCAGAGTCAAAAATATACAACCCCCCCCCAAAAAAAATGAAATGTTCCTCACTTACTTTCTACCCAGGTTTCAACCATGTCGATCTCATTAGGCTGTAAAGGTTTGCATAGCATTTACTCTCTGTCACTTATACCCAGAGTAGCCATGCTTTGTTTAGCTTCTTTCAGCCTGATGAGACCAATTTGGTTGAAACATGGGCAGCAAGTATGTGGCGAACATTTCATTCTTTAATATATACTAGCAGTATAGCCCAGCGTTGCTCGGATGTAATGAAAGCTTTAAAACTAATCCATGGTCCTGGAGCTCAGACTCAGCTTAAAGAATATTTGTGTGAAGTTTGGTGAGAATCGGATAAAAATTGTGGATTTGTATAAAGGACTTACAGGCAGATAAAGAGACACACACACAAACATCTTGCCTTTTATATATATATTATTGATTTTCTGCACTATTGTAAGAACTGCAACGTTGAAACTTCTGAATATCGTTTCTTATGTTTTTGTCTATGAGTGTATCGAATTTGATTAAAATCGGACCACTCTTTCTATAACCCGATTTTTTCGATTATCGATTTTCGATATTTATCGGGGGTACCTCGACATAAAACCTAGCTAAGAACACTGGCAGACGCTTATAGTACAACTGTGTAAATTTTCAAGAAAATCGGTTCAGCCGTTTCGGAGTCTATAGGTAACGAAGACACACACACACACACACACACAAAGTTCCATTCATAAATATGTTTAGATAGCTGGGTGCTATCTGTGTGGTAGATGAGATATTTTCACTGCATGAGTGAAAAGATACACTAAAACAGTAAATATTTTCAGAAAGAAACAGCCGTCAATCACATATTCCATTAGTTTTGCCCACTTGAAAAATAGGTGGTTGAAAACAAAAGGTGGTATGTAGTAAATTGTAAATGCCAGGCAATAACAGCTGTAATTCTGAACTCTTGTCTCATATTCATCTTTTGATCTTAAACCCAAATGTCTTCAATGAACCACAAAAACAAAGGAATTAGTCTTGGCGTTCCAATATTTTTTAGGCAACTGTATATATATATATATATGGCGCATGGCTAACAACCCTGCCCCCCGTAAAAACAGTTTCTTACAGAAACAGCAACAAAACGTTGCTGCCCTATGCACCATCTGGGTGTGACTGATAAATGATGATGATGATGATGATATATATATTGTTGTATCGTGGAATGAAGAGATACGCAGTGAAATGTAGATAAACTACTTTATTAGCAGAGTGGTACAACCAAGATTTTTATACAATAATTAGTCTCTCGCAATATTAGGTGTTACTTCCCGAAGTCCGTGATAATGACAACTCCTGTGCTAGGAGGATATGGTCTTTTATACATCCGAGCGACCAGATGTCACACGGTATGAGCCATGACCCAACATATATATATATATATATATATATATATATATATAAACCCCAACTTTAATCACCCACCATCCATAATTAAGCACATCCCATCATCGGTAGAACGTCGCATTAACACACACTCATCCAGGTAAAGAAATATTTGATAATATTTTTATAATAAAATCCTTAAGGAAAGCAGGTATAAATCATCAATCAGCTTTGTAGAAAAATTCAAAAGTCCAAAAAGCAAGAATAGAAACAGAAAAATAATATGGTATAACCCTCCCTTCAATCAATCAGTTAACTTCAAGCTGGGGCATAAATTCCTTAAATTAATAGAAAAGCTCTTTCCCAAAAATAACCCTCTGAGCAAAATCTTCAATAAAAATACCATAAAATTAAGTTATAGCTGTTCCAATAATCTAGA
>JBBBDQ010001238.1:0-277500 GCA_037127315.1 Ascarosepion bandense | reverse complement strand
TGTAGACACCTGCTCAGGCATACTTGTGTTTGTTCAACACCCACAGAACTCACCTGTGGTTTATACTGCAACTATGCTGAGTGGATCTTAGTTACAGTTTCTGGGAGAGAGCATGTTATCTAAACTTATTTATAAATGAAACTCTGTGTGTGTGTGTGTGTGTGTGTGTGTGTGTGTGTGTGTGTGTGTGTGTGTGTGTGCGCGTGTGTGTGTGCGCGTGTGTGGGTGTGTGTATGTCTGTGTGTGTGTGCGTATCCGTTACTTATAGACTTTGAACAGAGTTTCTTGAAAATTTACACAGTTGTACTATAAGCGTCTGCGAGTGTTCTTAGCTAGGTTTTGTGTCGAGGTACCCCCAATAAATATCGAAAATCGATAATCAAAAAAATCGGGTTATAGAAGGAGTGGTCAGATTTAAATCAAATTTGATGCACTCATAGACACATAAGAAACGATATTCAGAAGTTTCAAGGTTGCAAGGTTGCAGTTCTTACAATAGTGCAGAAAATCGATTATATATATATATATATATATAAGGCAAGATGCTTGTGCGTGTGTCTGTTTATCTGCCTGTATGTTTGTATTTTTTCAGTCCTTTTATTTTAGTTGTTGCTTCAGGTTTGGCTCTAAGTAGGTATAATTGTAGTTCTTAGTCTCAGCCATGATACCATTTACTCAGAAGATTTATTTAGCCTTCAAAATTCAGTTTACGACGAAAAAAATTATTTGATATCGATATCAGGAAATCAAAATTTGACTTACATCCATTCATTTTTCTTTCAGTCTACGGTTTCGCTTTAACTGGAAACAACTATTGCTTTTTAGTCTTTCGTGCCAACGTCCAAAGAATCTGAACTCCAGGACCATGGATTAGTTTTAAAACTTTCATTACACCCGAGCAACGCCGGGCTATACTGCTAGTCTAGCATAAACAACAGTCTGAACAAAGCCAGGACGTTAAGACCCTCGGTCACGATGACTTGTGACTTCGAGCTAGCCCAATAATGGACGGCTCCTCAAAAAGAGCCACCTGCCCAATTTCATTCACAAGGCTTGAGTCAACCCATGGTATGGTTTTCACGCACTTTCCAAAAACCTACACACTGAAATCACCTCCTCCAGACCGATATCAAGAAGTCACCTTACTGACAAATTAACCATGGTGAGATTCGAACCCAGGCTTAATGGTCATAAAACGAACGTTCTAACCACTCGGCTATGCTTTATATTAGTGCCCTCATGGATATCATTTGAGGCCTGCTTCTTCAATTGTTGATTTTAGGTTTCCGTTTAAATCTTTTGACATTCTGGTGTGACAAAAGGTACAAAACCTACAAAAACTACCTATCTCTAAGGATGAAGCCAGTATACATTGAGGTAAACACAGCTCAACTCTTCGTCAGTCAAAGGGTCCTGATGGACATCTCAAGATTCTGAAAAAAATCCAAAGAAAGCTCTGTAATATTATTGGTCCTGACCTGGCATCTTGGCTTCCCGACAGCTTTGACATAGCTTCCCTCTGTCTTTTCTATAAATATTTTCATGGTAATTGTTCTAATAAGCTCTCCCCTTTGGTGACACGACTGCATGAATTTAAGTATACTAATAAATTGACAACCAGATCTCATTGTTTTACTGTTGAAATCGTGAGATGTAACTACAAGTTGTATTCTCATAGTTTCTTTTCTCGCACTTCACGTCTGCGGAACTCTCTTCCGGTTTCTTGCTTCCCTTACAGCAACAATCTTCAAAAATTTAAATGCAATATCAGTCGCCAAATTCTATCGTTCTGAATATTGTTCTTTTCTTATTCATTCTCTTAAAATATTCTCACTGTTTTATTTCGAGTGATCCCTGGCGTCTTAGTGGCATTATTGCCTTGTTTGTGCGTGTGTTTTTTTAATCATATCACCCCAAGCAAGGCAAAAACACCACTGATGTGCAGGGGGTACATAAGAGTGAGAAGATTAGAAAAGAGAAAACCGGAAACCGCATCCTAAACAGGAAACAAGGGATGAGCCTCTTCCCCTGTTCAATAGATGTGGGTGGAGTGTGAACCGGGCGATAGTTTAGTCTATCTACTCCAATTGAAAAAAACAAAAAACAAAGTGAGAAGATTAGAAAAGAAAAAACCGAAACCGCATCCTAAACAGGAAACAAAGGATCAGCCTCTTCACCTGTTCAATAGATGTGGGTGGAGTGTGAACCGGGCGATAGTTTAGTCTAATGATTAAAAAGAAAACAAAAGACAAAAGACATTAAATTCTGTTTAGACCTCCTGTTTACATGACATGGATCATACGTCACAAAAAAAATTAATTGAAGCTTATCAATTCGGATAAGGTTGTAAGAAAAATTCCAAGTGGTTTGACATCGGCCGTTACGATATCATACCCATTATTCATAAATGGATATAAATTTCTATTGTATTAATGTTTGCATGATCCGGTTGATCGTCTACCAGGTACGCTGTAAATGTGGTATCAGGCAAGCACTATGAATCAAGATGGAAATTGAGGTAATTTGGAATGAAGCTGCACTTGTCGGGATAGACGATATAAAGTACTACAAAAGAAAATGTTACCCGGGGAGAAGGGTTGATAGTTAATCGGCTTTTACTTTAGTGACCATAATTAAGAAGTTTCTACCATAAAAAAGAGAACCCGATAAAAAGAATGTTTTATGTGACATTGTAAACAACATTACGTTTGATTTTGTTTCATAATTACGGGGGGGGGGGATATTTAAATTTTTTGTTGACTAAATGAATTTCAGAAATTTTCGAAAAATATTTTAAAATGTGAACATTTAATTTTAGATGAAAAAATTACATAAATGCCATACGAATTATAGACAGTTGATTTCCTGCATGAAATATTTAGCGAAAAAATAAAGCTATTTCGTAGAATATATATTCCGGATGAATCTGAAAACAATAAATTTTAATACTTTTGAGAAATACTAAAAAATTTGTAAAATCCAAATAAAAAGAGGGACAGAAAACAAAGTGAATGAATAAAGTATTTCGCATTAAAAAATAAGTTTGGGTTGGTTAATTCGTTTTTTACGGCTTATCAACCCTTTGCAGCTTTTTTAAAGCTAGAAGAATCTTTTCAAGAGTAAATCAAGATAATGAACACAACTGGAATTGGAACTCGGCTATCCGATTCTAGATACCTCCACTCATTTTCGATGACTAACTTTTAAATTAAACCTATAAAAATAAAATATATTCTTGAAACTTTTATTTTAGTTTTAATTGAAATTTAAATAATTAAATTTACAGTTTCCAGTAGACAAAATACTTTGGTGTATTTTAAACAGAAATTATATTGATTGGAATCTAACATTTTACAATTTTTTGTTCATTTTTCAATTTTTTGGTCATTTTTGAGCGATCGACACATTTGTAAACAAAAGTTAATTCTCGGTTTTAAAAATCTTGCAAAATAAATGAACTATACATCTGTGACATATTATTTCTGGAAACTTAGCAAATTCAATGTTAAATTAATCTGATTTACACTAGTGTTACTTATTTATAGCATGAAATTTAGAATAAAACTATTTCTTAAACACAGTGTTGTACTTTCTGACCTATTCCCTATATTTGAAATGTGATAACAGTTCGCCAGATGTAAGATAAGATAAGTGTATGGCGACCGGAATTGATAAAATTGTCCAAATTGTTTTTCTTGTAAGGGAAAGAAACCATGAAACACACAACCTTTTAATGTCATAGTTTTATTGCATTTTTTACTTTATTATTCGGAGTATTTTTTTGGTAAAAGGCGCTAAATAGTTGAAAAAATAATATATGATTTACATTCTCCAATGAGTCCTGCATTTAACTAATAATACCAATTTTGCAAATAGAATTTAATTTCTTGGAATTTCATGAATTTAAGTGGCGGGAGGTAAAAGAAGTAAAAGAATTATTTTACCAATACTTTTTTAAAAGTAATGATTTCAAAAATAATTTCATTTATTTGTGAATAAGTACTGAAAGTTTCATTAAAATCTGACAATTGTTTGATTTTTGCAAGTATTTCTAAATTAATGTTTGTCACCGGAAAAAAAAAACTTGAGTTATGTAGTATTACGTTTTCCATTGTAAACTCTCGTAACGATTTGGCTCCCTGCTAACGAAAATATAAACAATGTTTTACCAAAATTTCAAACGTGTTAGAAAGGATTAATTTTTTTTTTAAATAATTAAAAATACTTTAATTTTTCCTTTTAATAATAACATAAACATTTTGATGGAAAAAGTTCGTTATTGTTAAGTTTTTTCTTCATATTGCTGTTTTTTTTTATTTTCCGCGACTAACACTTCTGAGTCGTTATCCCTCACACCATCCAAGATTACAGCATCTGTTATTCCCAAGTGGTCACCTACTGACCAAGCTCGACGTTGCTTAACTTTGGTGATCGTGGAAGAAACGGTATTACAATGTGATGTGTCTGTATGCCAAAAATAAGTTCAGGAAATATAACTATTTCGTAAAATAATAAAATTAATAATAATACGCTGGCGATAAATAGCCGCCATCTTGAATCCCATTGCTTTTGTAAAACTACTTACCAGTGTTACTGAGAAACGAAACACGAGCCGACCATATCCAATGATAATTTCAATATGAAGTAGAGAGAAGGAACGTTTCAGTAAATTCGAAATTGTGTGTAAAAGACTTGCAAACAGATGTGAAGAATGCCAGATCAACATTCTCAACAATTCGCAGGACATTGGAACTTATTTCAGTATCTGTTCCGGTGAACCGAGTAAGTATTGGGATCACCACTCTACTTAGATCAAAGGTACCTGATGGCCACTGAGTTCAATTTTATTTCCTGGCGTGAATCATACTACAAAAAAATTGATTGAAGCTTATCAGTCCGGAGAAGGCTGTAAGAAAATTATCAAGTTGCATACGCCGTTCTACTGTTTTCTTCATAGATGGAAATAAACTGGTATTGTATTAATCTTTGCAAGATTAGGTCATCCACTGATGATTTTCAAATGGGTGAGGAACTAAAATCAGAAGAGAATTTTCAGTTAGTCCGAAACTGAGTTGAATGGAGATAAAAAGAATATTGAAACATCAGTCTTAACAATTTGTAGAATATTGTAATCAAAAAAGATGTCATAAACATATTAGAGGTGAAATTCGACGACTGAAAAACAAAGACAAAATAAACATCAAAAAGGTTCGTTTCGTATTGCTTATAAAATTACGGACACAGTCTGTTGAAGAGGTGTGTAGCTTAGTGAGCATTGCTGGAGAAAACAAAATAAGAGGTTGTGCATCAGTTCATACGCCGGGATGCAAATTCTGAGAAAAAAAGAGCAAGAGTCAAGGGGAGGTTTCTATCGATTAACCCAACCCATAAACTGCACCGGAATTAGCGATGGAGAACCGGATAGAACTATGGATGATAGAAACGGTTTTAGGAAGGTAATAGTAGATAGATAGATAGATAGATAGATAGATAGATAGATAGATAGATAGATAGATAGATAATGAACAGTATGAAATAGATAGATAGATAGATAGATAGATAGATAGATAGATAGATAGATAGATATGAACAGTATGAAATAGATAGATAGATAGATAGATAGATAGATAGATAGATAGATAGATAGACAGACAGATAGATAGATAGATAGATAGATAGATAGATAGATAGATAGATAGATAGATAGTGTGTGGAGGATATAAAATTAAGCATTAAAAGCAACTCTCTTCTTCACTTTTACAAAAGTTCACAATGACGTGTGAAATTCTGGTTTTTCCAAATAGAAAAAGGATTGACCATGTGCTTAAAGAAAAAGTCGAAAACGGATTTCGCGAGTAGATGTTAAATCGGTTTTCTGACCAATGGGAGCGATTTGCAAGACTAAAAACGACTACACGATCCAGTGCAAAAAACCTGAAGGACTATATAAATGACTTCGATCAGCGTCAAACAGTCAGATGGGAGCAGCGAGAGAGAGAGAGAGAGAGAGAGAGAGAGAGAGAGAGAGAGAGAGAGAGAGAGAGAGAGAGAGAGAGATTTAAAATGTAAGGGGAGAAACTTCAACCACGACCCGGACATAAGTTCGCGCCGCACACTTGTCATCTTTCCCCTTCTTTCTCGTGTGCTAATTCCTTTTACTTCTTCTCCATTCAAAAACATTCCTACCAAACAAACGTACTTACATACGTACGCATAAACTCTTTTGTAACAAATTACCCTTAACTTTCGAATTGAACATGAACTTCTACGAATTCTTTTTATTCATTTCTTTTAATAAATTTCTATTTTAACGTGCAAAATGAACATTTTTCTTCTCACAAATATGTTATAGTATCCAGTTCTATTCACAAAATTCCACTTATTTTTTTCAACAACTTGATGATATCTTTAAACGCAGGGATTGTCGGCTATATTTGGAAGTGGCCTTGTACCAGGCATGGCTGACACACCCTATAGCTACCACTGATTCGACTTGTTTTTGATGACTTATCAACTATTTAATAATAAATAATCATGTTCCCATTCTAAGATAATAGAACAATATAATTATTTTCATTTTTATGTCAGTCAGTCAGTTAAGTGCCATACGTGATACACGCTTGGGCGATCATGTCTCGAAATAGACATAACTGACTGGGCAAAATATTTTTCCGCAGCAGGTTGCCATTCCTTTCTGCAATAGACTGGTTGTCAGCAAAGGCTATAGAACCCAATCTGTCCTGCTACTTACCCCTAACCGAAGTGAGAAGTGAAGGATTAAGACCTTTCCCAATGGTATTTGCGCGTATGTGGATGCAACAAATTCAAATGGAATTCGAACTCAGCTCTCCGATTTCTCATTCCGAGCCTCCATTTTTACGTAGGTGCTATTAAAAAAGCGATACATTATAGTAGGGTGATGCTTAGGGGTTAAAATGAACAGTTGATTTACCCACTCCAATTATATAATGAAGGATGGTTATGACGAGAAAACATACGGATAATTTAAAAAAAACGATAAATAATTTATTCATGAAGTTACACATTTAAAATAGCGTCCATAGCTCGTTTCAGGAAAGTAAATAAGACATTTTTAAAGTCCGTAGTTTTAACGAATTATCATGAAGAGGAAATGTTCATACAACAGATTAAATGATCTGACACAAAATAATATTAAAAATGTTTAAGACGGGTATGGTCATCAGCAAAATGTACAACCCAAAATGCCAAATACAATGGGGGATACCAGAATCAAGCAAGTACAAAACTTTAAATACCTAGGAAGTTTTCTAACAGGAGATGGAAAATGCGACACAGAGATCCGAAGGCGAATTGGCATGGCAAAGGGTGCGTTCCAGAAGCTGAGTAAAGTACTAACACACAGGAAAATTTCACTAGAAACAAAGAAAAAAGTGCTGGATTGCTATGTGATGACAGTTCTTCAATAAGGCAGTGAATACTGGACAATATCATCGAAAATGAGGACAAAACTGGAAGCAGCGGAAATGTGGTTCTACAGAAGGATGCTGCGGATATCGTGGACTGAGCATGCAAGCAACGATGAGGTGTTGGAAAGAATGGCAACAAAAAGGAAATTAATACTGAGCACCAGGAAGAGACAACTGAAGTTCCTAGGACACGCAATGAGGAAGGAGAGCTTGGAGAACCTGTTACTGACTGGCCAGATACAAGGAAAGAGAGACAGAGGAAGGCAGCGGATAGCATATTTGCAGGGCCTGATCGGGTGGATGACTGAACGAGGGTTGCCAGGAGCAACAGGAGCAAACATACTAAGAGCCACAAGGGATAGAGAGACGTGGCGAACCATGATCGCTTACGTCCTGAAGGGATAGGGCACATAGAAGGAGAAGGCAGCTCGTTGCTCAGCGAAAGGATATATGGTTTGCCTACGTTGAAAAGCAGACGATGAGTGATAGTTTGAAATACTTAGCTCACTTGGATTGTTGAGAGAAAATTATTTGAAGTACTGCCTTATTGTTAGAGGTTGATAATATAATTAACAAGTAGTTTGACACTAGCGAGAACTTCAACGCTATTCGTAACGAACTGAAATGATATCTTCAAGAATTCAAATGTAAAGTCAATTGTCAACTCCAATCTAACTTGCTTCCTCTTTCTCTCTCTCTCTCTCTCTCTCTCTCTCTCTCTCTTTCATGGTTCTTTCTTCGTCCACTCCACTCTCATCAGTATTCTTATCCTTCTGCTACCCTTTTCCTGACCCCTACCTGTAACATGTCACTCTTTATGATCACTTACTATTTTCTATTCATTTAAAAGTGTCTGCTCACGAAAGCATTTCCACAGAAAAAGTGAAAGTCAGGCCGTTCGCTAATTTTGAGCGATCCCTACAAATAGAAAATAAAAGTAAAACACATTCTAGTAATTAACTGATATTCAGTACGTTTAGACCGTCGATGAGTTCGGAATATAAATTCATTAATTTTGTTTTTAATATTGTTAAATGATTGCAATTTTAAGTTATTTAGTGTAAACATAGTGTTATTGCATACGCGTATTTAAAGGCATGAATTTTTCCTCCTCATTTTATATCAGAAAAAAAAAATTCACATAGACTCGCTACTTTCTTTTCTTCTCCTCAGCTGACCGGCTAATTTCTGTGAAGGCATTTTTTTTTCATTGCTCCCAAAGAATTTCACATGGGCTCGCGAATAACGTTCTTCTTCCCCAGTCCTTCAAATCTGAAGGCAGTAGGCGAAAATAGTTATTATTATTATTTCACACTCACTGCAGCTTAAGGTTTAAAATGGATTTTCAAAATGAAAAATCTTTCTTGAAGTTTTTACTTTCGTTTTAATTCCAAACCAATATATTAAATTTAATATTTCCAATAAACAAAATACTCTGCTGTATTTCAAAACGAATTTAAATTTATTGAAATATTTTTTAAATCGCTAAAATGTCATATTGACAAATTTGTCAACACAACAATTCTCATATAAAAAAAAATATTTCAAACATAAAATATACTTTTCTGAAAATTTATTCGTGGAAAATTAACTGAAAATTAAATGTGAATCAATCTAGATTAAAACAAATATTACTTTTAGTTTAAGATACCGCAGAAAATCTGAAGTAGGGAGATCGATAATGGTTATTAAATTGGCCTTGTTCCAAACATGACCGAACTCCACATAATTTACTCTAGATCATCAGAAGGTTGAAAAAATAAATCTGTTTCGTTTGTATAAATAAATGAAAATCCAAACTTATTTATAAATGAAACTTTGTCTGTGTGTGTGTCTGTGTGTGTGTGTGTGTGTGTATCCGTTACCTATAGACTCCGAAACGGCTTAACCGATTTTCTTGAAAATTTACACACTTGTACTATAAGCGTCTGCGAGTGTTCTTAGCTAGGTTTTGTGTCGAGGTACCCCCGATAAATATCGAAAATCGATAATCGAAAAAATCGGGTTATAGAAGGAGTGGTCCGATTTTAAACAAATTTGATACACTCATAGACAAAGACATAAGAAACAATATTCAGAAGTTTCAAGGTTGCAGTTCTTACAATAGTGCAGAAAATTTAATATCGATCCCAGGAAATAAAAAAATTCACTTTAACTGGAAACAATTATTGCTTTTTAGTCTTTCGTGCCAACGTCCAAAGAGTCTGAGCTCCAGAACCATGGATTAGTTTTAAAGCTTTCATTATACCTGAGCAACGCCGGGCTATACTGCTAGTATATTTATAGAACAGCATGATATCAAATTGTAGTTTTCAAGTTATTTTTTTTATAATCATATCGCCTCAAGCAAGCCACTGTTTTGCAGGGGATTACACAGAAGGAAAGTTATGAGAAAAAGTGACAGGTTATAGAGGATGTCAGGAAGTGGATAAGAGAAGGATGAGAATACTGATGAGTGTGGAGTGGACGGAGAAAGGAGCATGAGAGAGAGGATGTAGGTTAGTGAGATTAGAGATGACTATTGACTTTACATTTAAATTCTTGAAGATAGTAACTGTCGGGGAAGCAAGTAAACAGAAGGGAATTCCACAGGCGGGAAGTGAGAGAAAAGAAGCTGTTGGAGTAGAATTTATGTTTACATTTTATTGGTTTCACAGTGAAAGGGTGGGACCTAGTTGCTAATCTTGTTGCTCGAGTAAATTCGTATATAGAGGAAACCAGTGAGCTAAGTCCATCGGAGCAGAAACCGTCAAAGTATTTGTAGAAGAGACACAGGGAAGCCACATTGCACCGGTGAGAAAGTGAGTGTAATTGAGCTGACAAGTCGGGATCGATCACATTACAGATTCTCCGCTGGATTTTGACAAGGATACTTAGGTGGATAGCAGGAGCACCCGACCCGATATGGCAGCAATATTCAATGCACAGGCGGATGGTAGATTTATATATTTGCAGGATGGTTTCAGACGAGAAAACTTCCTGGCCCTACACAGAGAACCGTCTTTCTTAGCAGCGGATTTAGCTATGGCTTCTATATAGTCAATCCACGTGAGGTCTGTTGTGATAGTTAACCCGAGGAGGCGCAGTGTTTTACTTTCAGGGAGACTAGCCTGATCCATGCTAATGGGGGGGGGGTAGGAGCGATTGTCTGTGATGGTTAATAGATAGCTGCTTAGTTTTGGAAGCATTAAAAGTTTCGAGCCATTTCTTACCCCAGTCCGCCACGGATTGGAGGTCTTTTACAAGCTCGGCAGCGAGATTTGCTTTGTCAGCCTCGGCAGATTTTTGATCGATGCGAAAGTAAACCGTAGTGTCGTCAGCGTATATGCCTACTTGTTAACTTATTAACTACTTATTAACTGTGAAATGTTCTAGAAGAAAATCTAGCGAGAAGTTTAAAGAATTTAGAGTTCGTCCGTTTTAGCAAAATGTGATTTGTACAAATAAAGATATAAGTTCGTGTTTTCGAGGTGATGTATCAACAGACAGCAGAGTAGTAGTAATGTCATGTTCCTCTATTTCCGTGGTGGACGGCGAGTAGAAGGAGGAGGAGGAAATATATAAAAACAGCACGAGAGAGAAAGTGAGAGGGTTCGAATTTGGCCTGGATATTTTCTTGCTACATTGTGTACTCTCTGTTCTCTGCTCCATTGATTATCTGTTTGACCGACCGAAATGCGTGAAATCTGTAGCCAACTCGGATCACGTAGTCGGCTCCAACGTACACTCACTTTTGGACGGGAAGAAACTTGACACGGGTCGTTGAAAGTTCAGTTTGTTGTTTTCTGCAAATTGCTCTCTTTTCATTGGTTAGAAAATAATTCACACATGCTCGGGAAATTTTCCTTGGTCTTTTCTCAACACGGAGGCAATCTTTTTTTCTATTGGTCAAAAATGGATTTTCACACTTTGCGAATTTGCAAACAGTGAAGAAAAGAAAGTTATTTTTCTTTTGTACTCACCACAAATCAAGTTTTACAAAGAAGATGGGTGATTTTATGAGGTGTTGAAAGATGTATCGGTAGCTTAATGTTTAGCAAATTTAACTAAGATGTGAAATTACTTGACGCATACAACATGAAAGAATATCTTTATATAATTTTTAACTAATCATCTTAAAAATGTGGAAAATAGTCTAAGTAATCTAATATTTTATTGAATTTCAGGTACTTTGGAATTATAGTCTTCGTTATGAAGACGCAGGTTGAAGAAATAGAAACTTTTAATTTACTAAAATGGTTACGGATTAAACAAAATAGTCTTTGGACTCCAATGCAAGAAATTAATCGGAAAGGAGGAGGAGTGTAAATAATATAAATTTTATTTTGAATGTTTAAATACCCAACTAAAATTTTCCAGGAACAATCTATAAACATCTCAGTTCAGTTTGTAAAACGTGTTATTTGTAAAGTTGTATATGTATTTGTATGTTATACTTAATTTTACACGCGATTTTTTATTTTTTATTTATTGATTTATTTATTTATTTTATTCATTCTTTTAGCGGTTTTAAGCGTGATATACACCGTAATGTGTTGTGGTGCAGTGGATATCGGCTCAGAACGAGAAATCCGGGAGCCGAGTTCGAATTCCAGTTGAATTCATTTAATTCACTTACGCGCATTAGTCCGTCTATTCCTTCCAGTTATGGGTTAAATAACAGGACAGATTGGGTTCTATAGCCTTGGCTGGTAACCAGACTACCGCAGAAGGCAATGGCAACCTACTGCGGGATAATCTTCTGCCCAGTCAGTCATGTCTCTTTCGAGACATGATCGCCCAAGCGTGTTTCATGTATGGCACTTAACTGATACACCGTAAGGTGTTTTGTTTTCAATTTGTACTTATCGTTTTTTAAAACAGCTATAAGCATGAAATATATTGTAATGCTAGATCATTTTATTTACTTTTTTTTCAGAAATTTAGCCTATTCACACAATTATTTCGAAATTTTCGCCTTTGTAATTTGTATACGGTGTAGATAATTAGTATTTTATCGTAAAATAGATTTAAATGCTTTAAATTACAGATTTTATCGTGCAAATCAAAACCAAAATTCATGAAGCAAATCATCAAACCTTGTTTGGCGAACAACATAGAGGGTTAAGAAGAAGAACGTGAGATTACCTCCTCATTTATCCAATGAAGCTGCTATGTGGTAACTTAAATAAAGAACAAGGTATTGTACTCACCGAGTGTAGGTCTGGGAGGGGAAGTAAGTGCTCTGGCGTCGTCGTCTAAAATAGTAATTTTTCTCCCGACCAAACTAGGGCCATGGGATTGACGATTCTTATAGACGTTCAAATCACGTTGAACGAGACCTAGAGAGATTAAAAGGTGCTACATTCTGTCGTACAGCAGTATATTTATGTACAAGACTGCTACTATTGACACTATCAGCTCTCTGCCTTCGAGCACTAACCCAGTCGTGGTTCCGCCGATAGACAAATATTTTTGGCCGGGCTATATGGCCCGAAAGGCCCACATTAAAAAGACCTTGTGTCACATTTTGCCTTAAGTGGGGAGGTGACAATACTGTCTTGTACATATATTTTGTAAAGCTCACTAGTGATGGACAGGAGAGGGTTGAGTGTTACCAGTCATTTTGACTTTTCTTACCGTTACAAGGAAGACTTCGCTTGTAAGCAACGTCAGAATTTTCGTTGCAAGCCTTGAAGTCGTCTTCCCTCCCCTTCCACTACTTGTCGGTGAGATAATCCCGACAGCTATCCACAAAAAAAAAAAAAAAAAAAAAAAAAAAAAAGAAGGCAGTCCCGGCGTGGTCTATTTAAAGTCAGTTCACGCGGTGGATTGGTTGTTACGAACATCCAATCTGGTGCTCGGAGGACGGGGTCTGAATTCGCCCAATGTATTTTAAAGGCCATAGTCTCTGCTAGCGTTTGATTGCGGAGTGGAGATCAGGGCTGGATCTCCACTGATTGGGTCGGTTTGTTGATGGAGTGTACGATGTTGAAAGACCCGAAACTCCCTGATGAACTCAGTCGATTTACATCACTGACGACTCCCTCCAGCGCCTATTCAAGAGCATATATTCAAAAGAAAAAGTTACCGCTCTTATTTTCTGATAATGTTGTGTATGAACGTTTGTATTTACAAAACTGGGCACGTTTATACATACACGTTTATACATACACAAAAATTCCAATAAGCTTTTCCATTTATGATTAGTAATTGTATTTTTTATTCAATAGCAATATCACCTAAACGCTACAAATTAATACGGAATTTTAAAAAGATGTAAACCTTTATAAATTATTATAATGAAAACGTTTCAAAAATTAAAATAATTCTTGAAAAATTCATTACTTAACTAAAAAAATCATTTTACTCGAAACTTTAATTTTTTTAACATATATTATTCGTAAAAGTAATTAAAAGCTTTTCTAATAAAAAATATCTTACTTTTATTGCATTTTTATTTCATACTTCAAAACAGTTTTTCTTTAAACAACGGTTTTATTTCACTAAAAAAAAATTGACGATTTAAATTCTCGAAGGAATCAATTAAACAAATTCCTACCGCTGTAAATACCAGAATCAACAAATTATCCTCTAATAATAAGATGATGAAAATAAAACACTGACGCCCTCAAAAAAAAGTGGTTTTAAAAAGTATTGATCTGCGTAGAACCTTCGAAAGAAACCAAAATAAACAAAACTAGACACAGAAAAAGAAAAGTTATATGGTTCAATTCCCCTTTCTTCCAACTATCCAATATAAATATCGGTCAATACTTTCTGAAATTGATTGACAAACATTTTAACCAAAATAACCCACTGAGTAAGATTTTAAATAGAAAAATCCTAAAAATTGGCTACTCTTGCACTAGTAACATTTATAACAATATTATTTCACACGAATAATAAAATATTAGACAAATTTTATAACAATCCCCAAATAGATAACAAGTGCTATTGTAATTGTAGATTCATAGATAAGTGCCTAGTTAGAGGTATATGCAAATCTGAAGAAGTCATATACCAAGTAACAATTTTCCCTAACAAGATGAAAATAATAAAAATGTATTATATAGGTATTTCCGCCGGGTCCTGAAAGCAGATGTTTTATAAACATAAGCACTCTTTCTTTGAACTTAATCTAAAATACCAAACCGCTGATTATAAATATTTTGAGTAATTAAAGAACAGTAACCTCTCTTCACAGATTGAATGGAAGATTCTCAGTAAATCTCAAACCCCTAATAGTTTTAGAAATAGATCTAATTCATGCTGAGTTGAAGAGATTAAAATAATCAAATTTAAAAAACTAGCCATCTATTAAACCAGAGGAATGAGATAATTTTTAAAGGCTCTCATAAAATAAACTTAAATAACTTTTTTAATAGGATTTTAGTTTCCTCATTCTGATTCACCTGCAAAATTACTATGATTTTGTGTTAATTACTTTTTGAAAAAGTTAGGGTTGAATTTATTTTCATGCGCATTACTTGTTGGGAACTGGGATTTTGCTTTTGTGTTTGATAAATAAGCCTGTATAATTCCTTTATATATCTGTGCATAAGAGTGTAGAACTGTGTGTGCATTTATGAGGTTTATTTGTAAGTTCGAGTAGATGTGTGCATATAATTTTGTGTATATATGTGTGAAAATGAATTTTTATGTATGTGGGTGTGGGTGTGGGTGTGCATATATATTGTATGCTTACGGGTTGTATGTATATATATATATATATGATTTTGTGAATATGTATCTTAATTTTATCGCTAACATGATTCCTTATCGCTATATTTGATAGATGTACTGTTAACATGCGGATGTGCGTTGTGGTGCAGTGGCTATCGGCTCGGAACGAGAAATCGGAAAGCCGAGTTCGAATTCCAGTTGAATTCATTGCATTCACTTACGCGCAAATACCCTTGGGAAAGGTATTAATCCGTCTATTCCTTCCAGTTATGGGTTAAATAACAGGACAGATTGGGTTCTATAGCCTTGGTCGGTAACCAGTCTACCGCAGAAAGCAATGGCAACCTACTGCGGGATAATCTTTTGCCCAGTCAGTCATATCTCTTTCGAGACATGATCGCCCAAGCGTGTTTCACGTATGGCACTTAACTGACTGAATGTTAACATATTTTCTTCTGCAACTCATGAGAGTAACTTTATAACACACAGGAAAATTTTTTTTAAATTCGAGGTCTTGCTACTTAACATCCAGTTTTTTGGGGTTTTTTTTAAAAATATTATGAGAAAATTAAACTATTGTAAATTTGCAGGCTGATGAGATGGGTACCCAAAAATTACCCATCGAAATAAATTATTGTTTATAATCGTCTAAGATAAAGTGTTGAGTATTTCTTATATATATATATATATATATATATATATATATATATATATAATGGTTGACTGACGATGTAATTTATATTTCCAAAGAAAAAAAGCTCAAGTTAAAGCAATGAAATTTCTGGTTTGTGTATTGTGTGAGAGGTGAAATTGCAAGCTTGCGTGGGATTGGTCGTTAGGGACAATCTCGGGTATGTTTAATTTAAGTGTGGTTTTCATTTGATAAAGAAATTCTTCGTTGAAATTAGCGACACAAAACAAATCTTTAGAGGTCAGGTTTGTTTTGATCAGGGATATGACACGCTTTCAGATGACGATGACACCTGTGATAATCAGGTCAAATGAGTGTGAAACAAACCCTTTGTTATTATCAACACTCTATCTCCGCCCCCAATATCGAGCACTTTACGATAAAAAAAAATTCTGCTTGACAAAATAAATTTTCTCGGTAACACCACTAAAAAAGCACCAACCTTGGCGCTAAATACTATCAAAATTAAACTCTCAATCTCTCTCTCTCTATATATATATATATAACCTTGAATAAGTTCTCGCTGTTTTTCCAACAAATGGCGTTCTCAGAAATGCGAGCCTGTATTTTAGGTGGTAACGCATCTATAAAAATGCTTGAAATGTCATTTCGCCGAAGTGTAAACAACTTTGTTTTTCATAGCATAGCATTGAACGTGTCGGATTACGTGCTAAAGAAAATGTATTTGCGGGGAATTTTACTGTATTACTTTATTAAAAAGAAATCTGCAACTGAAGCACACAGAATTCATGTTGGGACTTACGGTGACCATGCTCTGTCAGAAACACATAGTTTAGATATTTCAAAAATAATGATTTTAATGCTGAAGATAAAGAACGCTCTGGCGCACCGAAAAAGTTTGAAAACGAAGAATTGGGGGCATTACTTTTCTTTAATCATTTCCCCACAAGCAAGGCAGTTTTAGTGCCACCATTGCGCAGGGGGTTACATAGGGGGAAAGTGATGAGAAAGACGGGTAGGTTATAGGGGTGTCAGGAAGAGGCTAATAGAAGGATGAGAATATTGGTGTGATGGGGGTAGAGTGGATGGAGAAAAGAGCTTGAGAGAAAGAAAGCGAGTTAGCGAGATAGGAGATGACTATTGACCTTACTTTTAAATTCTTGGAGATTGTAGCTGTCTAGGAAGCAAGTATACAGAAGGGAATTCCACAGGCGGGAAGTGCGAGAAAAGAAACTATTAGAGTAGAAATTGCGGTTACATTTTATCGGTTTCACTGTAAAAGAGTGGAACCTAGTTACTAGTCTAGTAACTCGAATAAATTCATATATAGGGGGCATCAATGATCTAAGTTTATTGGAGCAAAAGCCGTGAAAGTATTTGTAGAAGAGACACAGGGAAGCCACATCACTCCGGTGAGAGAGCGACTGCAGCCGAGCTGCCAAGTCGGGATCGATCACACTACAGATTCTCCGCTGGATTTTGTCAAGAACCCCGAGGTGAATAGCAGGGGCACCAGACCAGATGTGGCAGCAGTATTCAATACACAGGCGGATGGTAGATTTATATATGTGCAAGATGGATTTAGACGGGAAAAACTTCCTGGTCCTGCACAGTTAACCGACCTTCTTAACAGCGGATTTAGCTATGAATTCTATATAGTCATTCCATTTGAGATCTGTTGATAGAGTACTTCATGTCAGGCGCAAGCTGAACTTGAAGAATCATTAGGATTTTGGAACATTTAAAAGCATTAGGAATGATTCAAAATGAAGGACATTGGGTGACTCACGAGTTGAAGCGGAGAGACGTCGAACGACGTCTTGTCACGTTTTGTGACACCGAATAAAAATGCAAATTATTTAGTAATAACACCGAAGAAAAAAAAAGGGAAAATAATGTATCAAGGAACACCAAAGAAAAAAAGGAAAATAATTAATCGGAAAATGTCTCTGAAGAAATGTCGTGGACCCAGAATAGGTCCGGAAGAAAACTCGAACTCAGTGAAACATATATATTTAACGAAAAATAAATACAAGACAAGAGGGTTACACGTCAGTCTGAATGCCAAGTATTAGACCGGGGTGACTCAAACCAACTCAACTCCAATATTTACTCTTCTCCCCCACTTGAGAGAGATGTGACACAAGGTCTTTTTTAACGTGGGAAACCTGAGCGTGTACGGCCAGGTACTGGTCAAAACACCGCAGTGGATAGGTTTGAAACCGGTCTAAACTGGTCTTAAACTGGTTTTATTCGGTCTTAATTTGGTGACCCCAGCCCGAAGGCTAGAGACAACTCCAACCCAACTCAACTCCACACCCGAGAGACATATTCCCCCGGTATTCATAATAATAGGAAGAGTTCATTATAGTCCAAAAAGGGCCGGTCTCATAACAAGAACGTTGGAAATAATTTTCATAATAACTCAGGAGAATGAAGACGATAATTCGATAAAGAATAACCGAGAAAAATACAGAAAATAAACAGCTTAGAAGAACGAAGAAAATAAACTAATAAGAAAATGCGAAAGAAAAACGATTTAAAAACCAGCAAAAATATGCGCAAATAATTAAGAAAATAGGAAGTTCAAAAATACAAAAAAAAAAGAAAAGAAAAAGAAGACAATAAAGAATACGTGAGAAGAAGGAGTAAAATTAAAAGGTAAAGAAAAACGAGTAATACGAAGAAAATAAACAAACAAAAAAATGTGCAAGAAAAATGATTTAAAAACCGGCACAAATATGCGCAAATAATTAAGAAAATAAGATGTTAAAAAATAGGGAGAAAATGAATACGTGGTAAGCACGGCGAAAATATTCATAATGAAATTCTTTAGCTAAAAGGTAGATCAAGAGCCACACCATACATTGCAAGTCCACCAGGCTCCAATTAGTGATGTTACAAGTTCAATAGAGATGTTATGTCCATTGTTGTTGTGTTAACAGGGACACTGTAATGGGATCTCCACTTTTTTATGATGATGGACTCGACTTGAGTACACATATACTTCTGCCATAGAGAGAACCACATCCGATCCAAGAGTACCGTAAGAGATCCGTAAGTTACCGAGAGATACCGAAGTTACACAGAGAATACCGCATCAGTAGTCATAGTAGCTCTGAGTTCCACTCAGAATAGTAATACACGGACATACTAATTCCAGTACGGCTTCACTTCATATATATATTCCTTACTAATCGTATTCCTGGATTGCTAACATGCGCTTCAGTTTGTATCTTTACTTTTAATATAACTTATTTTTCTATCTCAAATATCTGTTTTGTTGTTCATTATTTTGTGCGGTTCCTCACCCGAAATCCACAAAAGACATCCTCGTTGATCTTCTGCTCACATGTCCTATTTGTTGTGGCGAAACTTCGCCACAAAGTTGTAGTGACCGGTTTGGCCGGAAATAAGAGACGGAAAACAAGAAGGTAGATTCAAAACAGTATATTAGAATAACAAGAACATATATACAAAGTAAGTGTTAGCAATAAGTAAATAGGAATAAGTAAATCCGAACGGTACAATTACGCTGCGTATTGCCTGACTAGTAGCTAGCTTTAACTGCGTACTGGCTGTGTCTTAACTGCGTTCAAAATTGCGTATCGAAAGTCACGCAGGTAATTATATATAAGAAGAGGAAGAGTCTATTCCTCGCAGAAGGGCACTATAACACTATTTTTTTTATTTTTTGTGGCGTGTCCCTTCAGGATGTAGGCTATCATTGCATGCCCTTGTAGCTCTTAATAAATTGCGTCTTTTTGCTATTTTCCCAAACCTTGTTCTTTCATCCATTTGCTCAAGCCAATCAAGCATGCTAAGCGCTGCTTTCCTCCCTCATTCTGTCCCAGGAGTATCAGATTTTCAAAGCCCTCCTTCCTCAGAAATTTCAACTGCCTCTTTCTAATGTTAAGTATAAATTTCATTTTTGTTTCTGTTCTCTCTTATGGAAGCTAAAAGACGCTTAACTGTACTGTCCCGTATTCGCCTGGTATCTCCTGCATTGAATGTGGATGCGATTTGAACTAATATGGTCTGTGACTTAGCACAACATATTTCTCGTCAGCCGCCCTTGGTCACGATAATTAAAGGCCTGAGGTCGGCCACTGCGTTGCTCATCGTAGCTTGTTTGTTCAGCGGCATGTCAACTCTTTGTGGTTCATTTAATGCCAAAATTTAATTTTCTTAGAAACATTAGTAATTTAATTTTCAGAAATGTAATTTTTTTATTTTTTGTTAAATGCATTGCTGGTATTTTATTTTATTTTTTATTTTTTGTTAAATATATTGCAGGTATTTTTACGATAAAAATGCATTTTTATACCATCATAGCGTTTTAGCCCCAGTTATGGGGTTAACCATTTATCCATAGATAAGCCCCTAACAGGTGTTACCATCCTGGGTCAGCGTGAATCAGGGAACAACACCAATTAAGTCGTTCCACACTCTTCAAAACTTCCTGATCAGAGGCCTTGCTGCAGGATGTAGTTTATTATCATACCCAGGACGCACGGTAAGTATTAATGCCTTCAACCAGCTATTGCTGATACGTATGAGGTACCATAAATTGAAAGAGGTTCATTTCTTAATCATTTCACCCTAAGCAGGGCGGGACCGCCACGAGTGCGCAGTGAAAGAAAATACTTGGTACAGGGCGTATTGAGGAAAGGATAAAAGATGAACGGGTTTCAAGGAGATAGAAGATGCCACTTGACGTTGCATTAAAATTTTCGGTGATTGTAGCTATCAGGGAAACAAGTAAACGGAAATGAGTTCCACGGGTGGATCGCGGGAAAATAAACTATTGGGGTAAAAGAAGCCGTTACATTTAACTATTTCAACGGTAAAACGATATCAACCTAGTAGGATGTTTAAGTTCATATGGTCGGGGCACCAGGGAAGAAAGCTCGTCAGAGCAGTTACCATAAAAATATTTGTAGAAGAGAAAAAGTGAGAAAGTGTCTGAAGTCGAGATGCCAAGTCAGGATCGATTACTTTGCAGATCCTATAATTTAGTAAATAATGGCAACCTACAGCGGGAAATTCTAGTCAGCCATGTCTCAAAAGAGAGATGATCGCCTAAGCGTGTATCACGTTAGGCCAATTTTGATAAGGACACCATCTAGATTATTTTCTAAGATAAATTTCAGCACATAAATTAATTTGCAATATTCATATCGGATCTACAATAGAATACTTTTAGTTCAGTTTCAAGCTTTTCTTTGTTAATCATGGGATACGCTTCAGTGGGCAGTTATGTATCTTCTGTAGACTGTTCATTCTTAAAACTAGTGAAGTTTTTTTTTTTTTTTTTTTTTCTTCTTCTCTTTTCTTTTCTGAACAATTTAGCAGCTACTGTTTAGTGGAGAAATATCTGTCTATTATATCAGCTTACGGCCATATCACGTTGAATACACCGGTTCTCGCTCGATCACGGAAGTAAAGCAACGTTGAGCCTGGTCAGTACTTAGATGGGTGACCACTTGGGAATAACAGGTGCTATAAACGTTTAGTGACGGATGTGCGTTGTGGTGCAGTGGATATCGGCTCGGAAAGAGAAATCGGTGAGCCGAGTTCGAATTCCAGTTGAATACCCTGCATTCACTTAAGCACAGGTACCATTGGGAAAGGTATTAATCCGTCCCTTCCCTCCAGTTATGGGTTAAATAACAAGGGTAGGACTTGGGGACCCTGCCCTTAAATACAAATCCCAATGAATATTGATACTCGAAAAGAAAAAGTATTACTAGACACAAAACTTATATAAAAAACAACAACAATAAATTGTTGAAAGAAATAGGTATTACCAGCAATAAAAAAATTAGTTGGCAATAAATGACCCGCCGAGATTGATATGCCATAAAAACAAAACAACCAACAAACCATTATATCAACACATATGCAGTTACACACTTCCTTTGTTTCTGCCATAAGTATCTTTGAAGGATTCTCTCAGTACTTCGAGTTTATTATTTCTAAAATCAGTCAGTCAGTTAAGTGCAAACGTAATACACGCTTTGGGTGATCATGTCTCTAAAAAGACATGACTGACTGGGTAGAAGACTATCTCACAGTAGGTTGCCATTGCTTTCTGCGGTAGACTGGTTGCCAGCCAAGGCTATAGAACCCAATCTGTTCTATTATTTAACCCATAACTGGAGAGAAGAGATGGATTAATACCTTTCCCAAGGGTATTTGCGCGTATGTAAATGCAAGGAATTCAACTGGAATTCGAACTCGGCTCCTCGATTTGTGGGTCCCGAGTCGATATCCACTGCATCACAACGCACATCCAAAAATATTCCCCAAGCGGGGAATCGAACCCCGGCCGCCGCGATGAGAGCGCAGAATCATAATTTCTAAAATAGCAGTTTTTAAACTTATTATAAATTCATTGACATTAATCTCACTAATTTCCCGAGATTGCATTTAGTTGTAAATCGCTTCAATATGAGGCTTAATCTGATGAAAAAGCTCTAACTAAAACATGAAATTATCATCATTCAAGTATTGTAAAATTCCTGTTGCCTCTGCAATGGTTTGATATGCAATTGATGTTGATTGAATTTCAGTCAGACAGCTTTTTAAAAGTTGCACATTTTCATGAACTCTATTCACGTAGCCAGGGTGACCTGCGATTCCGTATGTTAAATTTTCATCTTGTAGAGGGCTAATATGGAATGCTGACTTCCATATGCTTCTTGGGAATGGACACACATTGTGGTGATCTTGAGAAGAATGATGGAATAGCCATAATGGTAGAGAAAATATTCTTTGTTCCGTGTAATATTTACTACATTTCTCATTATTAAATTAAGTTGATGTGCATGACAGTGAAAGAAATACACACTACGATCAACGGCTTTAATTTTTATTTGAACGCCTCTTCTTTTTTTCTTTTTTTCGCCTTTTATAACATTTGCACCATCAAATGTCTGAGCAATCAGTTTTGTCTATTTCCTTGAAGGATTATGTCTAATTGTTCTAGAATACATTTTGATATGCCATCAGCAGTCTGATTTTCTGGAATAAATAATCCCCCACCAAAAGAAATGCTCAAGTATTTCGTCACGTACCGTAGAACAATGACCATTTGAGTGTGTTCCGAAACATCTGTTGTGTCATCAGCCTTGATGGCTACAAATTAGTTTCCCTAATTTCTGTCCTTATCCCCTCATGGTATATTTGTAGCAGGCAATCAGGTATATCTGATTCTGAACGGTTTTAGAAACACTTTTGAAAACCGTACTAGTTTCTAAGTGATTCTTCAAATCTGGATCTAATTTAGATGCAAAAGTGTTTAATCCTCTAAATATCGCCTGGATTTACTGAATAATTTTTTCATCATGTCCACGTATGAGAGTTTCAAAGTTTCCACAAAATAAAATACACTTTATCATTTAGGATAAAATTTCACGGTCCCCTGTTCATTGACTGAAAGTTTGTATGCCTCCCTTAACATTTCAGTCAGTTAAGTGCAATACGTGACACACGCTTGGGCGATCATGTCTCGAAAGAGACATGACTGACTGGGCAGAAGATTATCCCGCAGTAGGTTGCCATTGCTTTCTGTGGTAGACTGGTTGCCGACAAAGGCTATAGAACCCAATCTGTCCGGTTATTTGACTCATAGCTAGAGTGGAGAAGAGATGTATTTTATTATTAAGTAGTAATTAGTGGGGGATCAATTTATTACAAAATAACAATGTAAAACTGACCTCGCCACTTTATGCCCAGTAGAAGCCTTAATCATTCTTCCAACTATTATATTCAGTCAGTCAGTTAAGTGCCATACGTGATACACGCTTGGGTGATTATGTCACGAAAGAGACATGACTGACTGGGCAGAAGATTATTCCGCAGTAGATGCCATTGTTTTCTGCGGTAGACTTCTTGCCAGCCAAAGCTATAGAACCCAATCTGTCCAGTTATTTAGCCCATAACTGGAGGAAAGAGACGGATTAATACCTTTCCCAAGGGTATTTGCGCGTAAGTGAATGCAAAGAATTCAACTGGAATTCGAACATTTACGTTTCCTAAAAATGGCAGAGAAACCACATTTTCAATATGTTTCTTTGACTTCTCATGTTTTCCATTTTGATTTTCTTTCATTTTTTTTTTCTAAAACGTTCTTTTGTCCATGTTACATTATCTTCAAACAGTAAAGACGAGAAGCAAAATATTTACATTATTCGGATTATTGTCCTTATCTTTGTTGCCATTTGTACGACGTTTCGGCTGTTGTAAGCTCCGGTCTTCTTCAGATGCAACAAAGATGAGGACAATAGTCTGAATAATGTAAGTACAGAAAATACTACCTCATCTCAGAAATATAAACAAATAGAATGATCTATTATTAAACGCCGTACAAGTGGCAACAAAAATGAAGACAATAATGTAAATATTGTAAATACTACCTCATCTCAGAAATATAGACAAATAGAATGATCTATTATTAAACGCCGTACAAGTGGCAACAAAGATGAGGACAATAGTCCGAATAATTTAAATACTGTAAATACTACCTCATCTCAGAAATATAGACAAACAGAATGATCTATTATTAAACGTCGTACAAATGGTCACAAAGATGAGGACAATAGTCCGAATAATGTAAATACTGTAAATACTACCCCATCTCAGAAATATAGACAAACAAAATGATCTATTATTAAACGTGTTACAAATGGCAACAAAATGAGGACAATAGTTCGAATAATGTAAATACTACCTCATCTCCGAAATATGGACAAATACGGGAAGCAAAGATATATTATATGAGATTGGCCGCTGAAAACTCAAAGCAACACAAACACGGTAAACAACTCATTTAAACACCCGTCTTCTTGATTCTATCATTCTCTATCGGGACTGAAAATCCTTACAATTATCATAATTATTATTGATGTTTGTTATAACATCCCCTTCGTAAGTTAATTTATTTTCTTTATTAATTTATTACTTTTCCAAATTACAAAAAAAAAAAAATATATTTTCAAATCAATGTTTGTTTTGGTTACAATCCAAGGGATATAAGTAACTCACTTTGCAAAATCAAGCATATTTTTGAGTTTCTATTTATCGTCCTCGCTTTGTTTTTCCATCACTTTCTGTCGTATCATTATTTGTTTGAAGATCCTTGTGATGATCACTAATTGGTTTGTTTCTTAAAAGTTTATTTTCAAAACCGGAAAATTAAATATGTTTCCTGTTTCTGCGAAAATCCCCTTGATTAGTTGTCACAATATACGTCACTGTTCTTATCTTCTGACTTGATCGTTCCTCCAGTGTTCCATATTTCTTTTTACACTCCACCCACGTCTATTGAACAGGTGAAGAGGCTCATCCCTTGTTTCCTGTTTAGGATGTGGTTTCCGGTTTTCTCTTTTCCAATCTTTTCACTCTTTTTTTTATCCTATTTTATTTTTTTCAATTGGAGTAGATAGACTAAACTATCGCCCGGTTCACAAGCCACCCACGACTATTGAACAGGTAAAGAGGCTCATCCCTTGTTTCCTGTTTAGGATGTGGTTTCCGGTTTTCTCTTTTCCAATCTTTTAACTCTTTTTTTTATCCTATTTTATTTTTTTCAATTGGAGTAGATAGACTAAACTATCGCCCGGTTCACACTCCACCCACGTGTATTGAACAGGTGATGAGGCTCATCCCTTGTTTCCTGTTTAGGATGTGGTTTCCGGTTTTCTCTTTTCCAATCTTTTCACTCTTTTTTTTTAATCCTATTTTATTTTTTTCAATTGGAGTAGATAGACTAAACTATCGCCCGGTTCACACTCCACCCACGTCTATTGAACAGGTGAAGAGGCTTATCCCTTGTTTCCTGTTTAGGATGTGGTTTCCGTTTTTATCTTTTCCAATCTTTTTACTCTTACGTAGCCCCCTGCGCATCAGTGGCGTGTTCGCCTTGCTTGGGGTGATATGATTAAAAAAAAAATCTAATTTATTCTAACTCTATTTCCTTTTTTGAAGTTGTTAAATTACTGGCACCATGCAATCTTTTAAAATTATTTTCTATTCTGGTTTTAACAGTTTGTCTCTCTTCCAGATTCGTGTGAAATCAGCCTATTTTGGTAATGACTTTTTGGGGTATAAAGGTAATGTGGTTCCCATTTTCCTTCCTAGAATTAATTCAATGGGACTGATTCCTGTGGATTAAATTGGCGTACTCCGATATGCCATTAATACTAGAAATATATCTGATTATTCCAAAATTATCTCCGCTATTTTAACAGCTCTTTCCGCCCGCTTCTTCATTTACTTGAGGATAATGTTGATCTAATGCCATGTGTTTAACTTCATAACTCTGCAAAATTTTTAAAAGTGTAACTTGAAAATTGTTTCCCATTAACACTGACAAATTTTTCACCTACCCTATAACGCATTCGCTTGGAATTGCATTAAGCTTTGCTATTTCTATATATCTTGAGAAATAATCTATTGCGGCAATATATTGGTGTTTTGGTGTGTGAAAATGTCTGTACCAATTTTTTGTTATGGACTTTGAGAAAGTGGTGTTACCTTTACTTTTTACTTTTAATTTGTTGGATGGTGTATGTTACAAAACGAGTATGTTTTTAGATATTCTTCCAACATTTGACATATTTTAAGCGACCACACTTATTCTCTCTCTCTCTCTCTCTCTCTCTCTCTCTCTCTCTCTCTCTCTCATTACGATTGAGCACTCTAGAGAGGAAAATTTGAATAAAACAGTTACCACTTCGGCGATAACTCTTCAGCAATAAATCGAGTTCTTTCGGTGACTGGCATGTGTATACGCCTTTTATATATAACACGCTAAAATTTCCCTTCTCTGATTCCATGTGCGACTCCGATTGACAAGAAATCGGTTGAGATTTGATCCCGGCCGGAGACAAGTGGCTGTCTAGCAACACTGATGAGCTGTGATACAGCGAAACAGACTTCTATGTGGATGACGAATATATATATATATATATATATATATATATATATAGTGTATCGAGGCAGCAGATAACTATCTAAACATATATTGTTAACTATAACAATGGCCATTTCTCTGAAGATGGCTCATATGAGCCGAAAACTTAGAACCAACATCATAAAAATATCCAAATGTTGGACAATTTTTGTCTTTATTTTCACCAGAAATTAAAGTCAAAATACGATGTTTAGAACGGCTCATGATTAAACATAATAGACATTCATTGTCTGTTATATTTAACTATATATATATATATATATATATATATATTAGTCATCCACATACAGGCCTGCTTCGCTGTATCACAGTTCATCAGTGTGGCTAGACATATCCATTTGCTTCTGGCCGGGATCGAAACTCGACCGTTTTGGTGTCAGTCGGAATGTGTGTGTGTGTGTGTGTGTGTGTGTGTGTGTGTGTGTGTGTGTGTGTGTGTGTGTGTGTGTGTTTTTAGTTCCAAGTAACCATCATGAAGTTTCCTTAATAAATCTGGTGAAACCATAGTAAATTTCCATGAACTGACTTATGCCTTCTTTTATTCTTCCTTCCTGGTGTGTCCATCCATTTAGTGCGTGATGTATTATTTCGTGTAATACAGTGTCCTGTTGAATGTCTATTTTTATTTCATTTAATATTCTTATCAGATGCTGGTCTTGTTCTTGCCGTGTAGTCCGTGTATACGCCCACATCTTTGCTGGTATTACGATCGGATAAAAGACTTCTTGATAGACTATCAGGTACAACTAATGCCTTCCTTGGAACAAGTCCTGCTTCTGGGTTATATTTTGTCAATCGCATCAGAAGTCTTTAACGTGGTCATGGGGTAGTGTACCGATCATCTGTGTTTATTTGCGGCATAAGTGGTTTATGGTCCGTTAACCGTTTAAAGGATTCAAGCCCTGTAACATATCAGACAAACTGCTCCCATGCCATCAGTCAGTTAAGTGCCATACGTGAAACACACGGTCGTCAGATACGGCCATGAATGCTAGCGTTAGCGCTAACTACTGTAGGTCTGGTTAGGTTATAGTTGGATAGAATTGGTGCTTGATTTAGTAGTTCCTTTGTTTTTTTTAAAGAATTATCTGATTGGTAATGCCACACAATCCGCCATTGGTTGTATTGTTTCAGACAAGTTCAGTAAGAATTTACCTAAGTATCTGACCATGCTGAGTCAGTCAGTTCGAGACATGACTGACTGGGGAGAAGATTTTCCCGCTATAGGTTGCCATTACTTTCTGCGGTAAACTGGTTGTCAACCAAGGCTATAGAACCCAATCGGTCCTGCTATTCAACCCATAGCTGAAAGAAGAAGTAACGGATTAATACCTTTTCAAAGAGTATTTGTGAGTAAGTGAATGCAACGAATTCAACTGGAATTCGAACTCGGCTCCGCGATTTCTCGACACCCACTGCACTACAACATATGACGTAATTCAGTTAAATTTGTAGGTGTATGCAACTTCTGAAAGACTTTTAATCTTTTCTTGCTGGATTGAATCCTTGTCTTCAGAAATTATCTGTCCAAAATATTCTAGTTGAGTCTTCTTGAATTCGGCTTTTTGTAATGCTTTTAGAAAACTTTTGTTTTTGCTTCTAGTTGTGTTCTATATTTTCTACAATAGATTAGAACATCGTCGATAATTGTTTCGACTCCTTGAATATTTATCAATAATTCTGACATCTTTCTTTGAAAGATTTTCGGTAATCTTTTGAAGAAATATATCCCAAAAGAAGTCATTAAAGTCGTGAGTAGATAGCTTTCTTTACTTAACGGAATTTGATAGAACCCGCTGGTAGCATCCAATTTAGAAAAAATGAGCTTCATTCAGTTCAGGCGAAATATCATCTAAGCTTGGTAACATTGTAATGTTTCCTCTTTCACTGCTAGATTCAGCTTCTTCAAATGTAGACATATTCGGACTTTTCCGTTTCTTTTTGTTACGGGTAGACACACACCAATCAGTTGGTTCTGTAACCTTTTCAATAATTCTTTCGTTTTCCAGTCTATTCAATTCTTCTTTCACTTTTAGTAAAATAGAGAATGGGACTCTCATTCGCTGTTGTTACACAGTAGGGTGAAGAGTCTTTTTTCAGGACTATTTCCACTGGATTTCCGTTCATACACCCTCCGACGTCAAATGAAGTTCCCTGTTCTATTTTGTTTAAACGTTTAACTAAGTTCATTTTTCCAGACGTTTTCTAGACAATAAGTTCTCTCCCTTCACACATTCATTAACCTATAGCGGGTATATCTTCTCTTATTTATTCTTTTCTAGTAGTAGTAGGATTCCGTTCTAGCGAAGGGTAGTAGTATACCGTAGCAGGTTAACGGAATTTGGCCTTGTGGGAAGATAGCCCACTATAATTCATAAAATGATTATAAAATCAAGAAAGGCAATTTGAGTGTAAAATAACATTTATATCTATACATTTCAATTAATGTTTCTACAATTAAAATAATACTTGAATACAAGTCCAACGGAGGTTAAAGTTTTCATGGAAAATATAATGCTGAAAAGATAAAAAGCTTAGTAATGTGGAAGCGTCTTGTAGGTAAAGAATGTTCATTTAAGAGTTACTACTTCTAAGGTCAGTAGGTCAGCAAGTTGGTTTGTGTGGAATGTCTTTGAAAAGGTCATTAAGTACTTATGAGATAGGGAGGAGGAAAGAGGTCAGCATAGTAGCCGCTCGACTTAAGTCAAGTATAGCTCATTTGTTATTATTACTTTGCAAAATTTTACAGGGCAAGGAAGCAAAGATGATCTCGTCCGAATCACCCTAAATTTTCTTCATTCTTTCATTGATGAAACTGCAGTATAGGTAATTATTAAATATTTATAAATTCATTTAATTCACATGTTATTGTGCAGTATTAACAAAAGAATCATTCTATTTTAATTTACAATTATTCACTTGGGAATAAATACTAAAAATAGTATGAAATACATTATCTTTTTAAAACACTGTGTTGGCCTACTAATTATGGCCGGTAGTGTATTTCTGCCAATTCCCAGGGTTTGTAAAATCAAACGGCTCTGATGTAACTAATTTAAACATCTTTGCTTTTTGAATATTTTTTTCCGAATTGGGTCCTGTTCTTATAGAAAATAATTTCTTCTTTTAGAAAGAATCCCTCTCTGACACCATGTTCCACTGGGCTTAGGGTGGGCAGATATATGAGACTGGCTGCTGAAAAGTCGAAGCAACATAAAAACTATACGACTCGTGGTAAACATAACATATTTATTTAAACTCCTTGCTGGATCAGTCTTGATCCCAACATTCCCTAGTAGGAATAGAAGTTTTTACAATCATAATCATCATCATTATTATTGATGTTTTTATAACACAGCCGCAGGGCCAATTTTTCCGTTAGTACCATTCAGAATTAAAGCTAACAATATACAGTACTGTGCAAAAGTATTAGGATAAGAATTATTAACTCAACACTACCTTACACTCGGAGAACAAGGTCGGCACTGCGTGAACGACAGTGCTCTCTCTAACCAGCGATCAACTTCTTTCCTCGAACTTGTGTGTCTGTGCTTGTAGTGAATAAAACAAGATCTACATTTAAAATTCAGATGCTAAGCACTGACTCATTGATTTTGCTAGAAATAAACGAATTTTTTCGAATTAACAAACTTTGCTTAACACACACAAAACGTGTGAAATTTCACACCTCGATGCGAAATGAAAACTAGGAAACATCTAAATAAAAGACAGAGAAAGCTCGACCGTCGCCAGAGAAAAATGAGACGAGCGTAATTAACACGTTCCTTGACAAACGTCAAACAATCACTATTATTGTCTCTATCTTTGTCTCTCACCACTCACCTCCTTCCTTTTCACCATTCACCCTGAGCGTATACTTCAAAGACACTCCTACCAACAAACACTCATATATACATACTTACATACGTTCCTGCCTACGTACATACAAACACACTCTTACAAGGACTACTACGAACTCTTGATACCCTTAACATCTTAATACTGTTTCTCATTGAACATTAACTTCTACCAATTCATGTTATTCTTTCTTGCTAATAAATTTATATTTAAAGGTATACTTTCATTCTTCCACACATTCTAATCTCCAACCTGCTCTGGATAAAACCTGTAAGTTGTAGGAAGTTCGGTTATGTTTGACATAAGGCCAATTTAATTAACATTAACCGTCTCTCTACTGCTACACTGGTGACCCCGGAGCCTGACGTCCAAAGAACACGCACCCTACTTCTACACTGGTGAACCAAGACGTCCAAAAAAAAAAAAAAAAAAAAAACACGCAATGGAAGAATCACTTCTACACACTCAACAGCCACCACATTACTGAAACTGTGAAGCACACAGTTCCATACAAGGATTTTTTGTGATTTTTCGTGTACGTGGGGATGACTACTGATATTAAGCTTAAGGATTATATAATGTAAAAGTATAAAGAAAGCATTAAAGGGAAAAATTATTATATTGATCAATAATAGCAAGTAAAAATAGTGGGGGTGTCACAGTTCCGCAGTGTCTATACACGAGATACCACTGAATGGAAGCTAACCTAGGAGAAGGAAATCCGTGAATTCAGAGCCATGGTGAAGAAAGCGGGAAACCAATCCATTATCATTCGCAAAAAAGTATGACAATTCATATATAATAAAGAAAGAGGAAGTTGTGGAGAATCATGATCATGTATGATTTGAAGGGATGGTTTAAGATGAAAAAGTACCCCTGGTAAAAGCATGAATCCATCTATTCTTCCAGCTATGGGTTAAGTAACAGGATAGATTGGGCACTCTAGACTTGATTGGCAACAAGTCTAGTGAAGAAAAATTCTAAAAAATCAAACTGTTTAGAAGAATGCATGGTAATTTATATATAATAAAAAAGTGGAAGTTGTGGAGAATCATGATAGCCTACGTTATAAAGAGAGATGTCATTAAAAAATAAATGATTGAACTCTCAGTAATGGAGTCTTTAAAATTGTTGCTTCACACTTGATATTGCACCTCCATGTGGTACGCCCCTGTGCTCAAAAGGGCACACCGGGTATTAAAGAAACCTGCCCTACTCGAGTTGCATAATTGGTTGTCACGAGTTTGACTTAGAAGACTTGGTGTAATATATTTCTGTGACCCAACAGAAATATAATTGATATCAAAGGCAGTACCGACAGAAATGTAGCCGACGTCGAAAGCAGAAAACATGAAGACCGACGGAAGTGTGATTACATCAAAGGCAGCGAGCTTCAAAGGCAATAATCAGCGAAAATGATTGACAGATGTGCCTAGCCGTAGATGACACAATTAAGCAAAAATTCGAGATGGTAAAATACGTGGAAAGTTCAGCTTATATACTTTCGGTTTTTTTCGGGATAAAAGGAGAACGCCGGCAGAACACCGAGAAGACGCAGAGAGAACATAGGGAAGAGACGAGAAAACAATTCCCGCTAGTCAACTCCCTCGTATGTGCGTGATTCTCTCTGTTTACCACTCCATACAACCGTCACCGACGAAGAATAAAAATATAATCTCATATTTTTATATATACATTATCCATTGTTAGTCCCGAGAATTTGGCTTTATACTTCATTGGATGAGACTGCTGAAAAGTCAGCAACAACAAAAATTATATTAATACGACTAACTCATTGTGGTAAAAGACTTCACAAAAATAAGTTAGCTGTTCTTTGATTATTTCCAAAATGTCCCACAGAGATAACAAAAGGGATTCACATGAAATTAACTATAAAAAGGCCATTTTGTGTTCTTGCAGATCTTCTGAACAGGAGTAGAGTCTTATTCCTTGTTTCTTATTTAGGATTGCGTTTCCGGTTCCTTACAAATTTTACTTCAACTTTATTTTTCTGACGTTTTCGCCTGAACTTTCATTTGGTAATTAATTATTTATTTATTTTTCCTCAATAGAAGTATATAAGTTCGTCTATCACCCAGTTCACCATCCTTCCCGATATTTTGAACAGGAGTAGATATATATCCCTTGTTTCTTATTGAGAATTGGGTTTCCGGTTCCTTGAAAATTCTACTTCAACTTTATACGTTTGAGGTCTCCGTCTGAACTCTTATTTGAACTTTTATTTGCTAATTAATTATTTTATGTTGCATGTACAGTATTATTGTGAAATAAATACAAACAACGTAATAGTATAAAGTAGGTGTATTACCAGGAAGAAAAGTATTTACAAAAGATGCGGTCAGTCGAATACAGAACAAGGTTTTAGTAGAACGTTTTGTCGTGAGACGTAAGAGTTGACAAATAGAACACTTCCGGTCCAATACCGGAAATACCCGACTGACTCGTTCACTCGGTTTACTTCCTCGACTGACTTCCGAGGTCCTCCTCGAGGTATCATCACTACTACTTTATGTAGTGCTTAGAACAGTCCATTACTGTAGAAAAAAATGGAGAGCGCCCCAACAAATTATTCATTTATTTTCCCTCCTCAGGAGAAGTAGATTAGTTAGCCTATCGCCAAGTTCACCCACCTCCCCAGTCTTTTGAACATGAGTATAGATTTATCCCTTGTTTCCAGTTTAAGACTGCGTTCCCGATTCCTTATAAAGTTTTATCATTTTCGTTCACTATCAATAACCCACTTGCGTCTCAGTGGCATTATTGCCTTGCTTCAAGTAAAGTGATTAAAAAAATACTTTGAAAACAGTGAGAAAATCAACTTTCTACGTTTTGGGTACCTCGACGTGGTGTAATGGTTAGCAAGCTTTACTCGCTAGAATATTATTACAACTGAGTAGTGAGTTTGATCCTCACTAGGTACCTCATATTTTCGGCCTTGCACCACATCTAAGCGGCACTTAGAAAAAAACAATATATAAGAAGGATGGTGGCGAAGAGAGGTTGGTCTGGAATCAATTACTTGCTATTGGTGGTGAAAGGGTGGGGGTTCTTTCAATTCCCTTTTTACTTTCGCTTTGGCATCAACTAAGGATGTAGTCGTTCGCCAGTTGCACAAATATGATAAATCAGCTACAAACAAATGGCATATTCCAAGTTATATAAATACTAGCAGTATAGCCCGGCGTTGCTCGGGTGTAATGAAAGCTATAAAATTAATCCATGGTCCTGGAGCTCAGACTCAGCCTAAAGAATATAATAAAATAATTGCGACAATTTACAAATCGCACCTAATAAAATAATTGCGACAATTTATCAATCGCATATATATATATATATATATATATATATATATATATATATATATATATATATATATATATACTAGCAGTATAGCCCGGCCTCGGGTGTAATGAAAGCTATAAAACTAATCCATGGTCCTGGAGCTCAGACTCTTTGGACGTTGGCACGAAAGACTAAAAAGTAATAGTTGTTTCCAGTTAAAGCGAAACCGTAGACTGAAAGAAAAATGAATGGATGTAAGTCAAATTTTGATTTCCTGGTATCAAATTTGATTAAAATCGGATCACTCCTTCTATAACACGATTTTGTCGATTATCGATATTTATCGGGGGTACCTCGACAAAAAATCTAGCTAAGAACACTCACAGACGCTTGTAGTACAACTGTGTAAATTTTTAAGAAAATCGGTTCAGCCGTTTCGGAGTCTATAGGTAACAGACACACACAGATAGAAACACAGACAAAGTTCCATTTATAAATAAGTTTAGATTTAGATATGCACACACACACACACACACACACACACACATATATATATATATATATATATATATATATTATATTTAGATATTTCACTTCAATTATACAGTTATTTTTAATTAGAAAATCATAATATAAATCTCTATTCTATGTCTTTGGAAATTTCACAGCATTTATCAGAAAACCATGGTCTAGATGTCTATTCCAATGTCTTTGGAAATATCATTGCATTTATCTGAAAATCATGATCTAAACGTCTATTCATACGTATTTGGAAACTATATTTATTTCATCAGAAAATCATAATCTAGAAGACTATTCCTACGTCTTTGGACATTTCAATTCATTTATCAGAAAATCATGATCTAGCCGTTTACTTAATGTCATTGGAAATATCTTGCATTCATCCGAAAATCATAATCTAAACGTCTATTCATACGTCTTTGGACATTTCACTTTATTTATCAGAAAATCATGATCGACACTTCTATTCTTTGTCTTTGGAAATATTATTGCATTTATCCGAAAATCATGATCTAAACGTCTATACATACGTATTTGGAAATTGTATTTCATTCATCAGAAAATCATGATGCAGAAGTCTATTCCATTCATACTTCATTCATCAGAAAATCTTGATCTAGATGTCTATTATGTCTTTGGAAATATCACTGCATTTATGTGAAAATCATGATCTAGACGTAAGTAAACGTCTAGATCATGATTTTCACATAAATGTCTTTATTGCATTTATCCGAAAATCATAATCTAGACGTCTATTCATACGTCTTTGGAAATATCACTGCATTTATCAGAAAATCATGATCTAGTCGTTTTTTCACATGTATTTGCAAATTTTATTTCATTGATCAGAAAATCATAATCTAGACGTCTGTTCCTACGTCTTTGGAAATTTCACTTCAATTATCAGAAAATCATGATCAAAACGTCTATTCCTACGTCTTTGGAAATTTCACTTCATTTATCAGAATATCATGATCTAGACTTCTATTCTTTGTCTTTGGAAATATTATTGCATTTATCCGAAAATCATGATCTAAATGTCTAGTCATACGTATTTGGAAATTGTATTTCATTCATCAGAAAATCATGATGCAGAAGTCTAAGCCAACGGCTGGGATATTTTACTTCATTTATCAGAAAATCATGATCTAGACGTTTACTTAATGTCTTTGGAAATATCTTGCATTTATCCGAAAATCATAATCTAGATGTTTATTCCTACGTCTTTGGACATTTCACTTCATTCATCAGAAAATCTTGATCTAGATGTCTATTATGTCTTTGGAAATATCACTGCATTTATCTGAAAATCATGATCTAAACGTCTATTTATGTCTTTGGAAATATCACTGCATTTATCTGAAAATCATGATCTAAACGTCTATTCATATGTATTTGCAAATTTTATTTAATTGATCAGAAAATCATAATCTAGACGTCTATTCCTACGTCTTTGGAAATTTCATTTAATTTATCAGAAAATCATGATCTAGACGTCTATTCCTACGTCTTTGGAAATTTCACTTCATTTATCAGAAAATCATGATCTAAACGTCTATTCCTATGTTTTTGGATATTTCACTGTATTTATCAGAAAACTATGATCTAGACGTCTATTTTTATGTTTATAAGCATACTGAATCCTTTTGTGTCACTGGAAATACTCCCTGCCAAAAAAGCGAACAATAATGTTAAAAAATGATTATCATTCATTACATCATATCATGCTAAGCTCTTCACAGAGAAATTGAACTGCTCCACATTGCTCTTTCATCTGATAATTGTCTTGACAAGAACAGGGTTACACAACGGGGAATCAAAGAGAATTGGTAGAAATGCTGTTCCAGACTAGAATAATGAGAATGAATAAGTCTGCAATTTGCCCAGCAATATAGGGTAGGAATACTGGCGAATGTAATTTCTGAAGGCTGTGCATAGAAAATAGATCTTGTAGAGCCATTCATATCGATAAATGATTAAAAAATGAACGGATTTAATCTAAATACATTGCCACCATGTTAAATACGGGCAACTCAGTGCTTTTAAATTATTAGATTGAATGTGAGTGTATTGATAGCTCAATTTCCACTCTATGGCAAAAATGCTTTATTCACTATATTTTGGCTATATACAGGGTGCGATGGATAATTTGTCGTCTAAATGCCACGAAAATGTAAATAATACTGACGTCTCATTTTAACAAATGTCAAACGAACACATGAAACCACTACTGGGAGAAAAATTTTATGTCTCATGTCAGACATAATTTTTATAAGGTTAAGTCACAAGTAGTTAAAAAATGTCCAATTTATTTACGGCTACCTTACATTGGAACAGATGGTGAGGTTTTAGCTAGGCGAATTTCTCAATCTGTTGGCAAGTGTTATTTTTCTGCCAATGTTCGTGTAATATTTTTACACGGCAAATTCTTTCATCTATTCGTAAGGATGTTTTACCTCCACTTCATATTAGTTCTGTTATTTATAAATTTCTGTGTAGTTACGGATGCGACTACATAGGTAGAACATCCCAGCGCTTGGATCAGAGAGTTAAACACCATTTACCTCCCAGGATTTTGGACTCAGCCGCCAGTAGTAGCCAACTTGTGAATACATCCGGGTCTTCAATAGTAAAGCATGTTATAAATAGCAGGAATTGTGTGGTTGGATTGAGTGGTGAGAACTTTACAATTTTATCAAGGTCCTACTCACTTTTTCATCTAGAGGTGCTAGAGTCCATATACATCAGATCCCGAAGGCCTTTTCTCTGTAAGCAGAGAGAATGCCTTTTGGGTCTGAATGTGATTGGGCTCTAGTTTTCCTTGAATTTTTTTCCCCTCAATTCTCATTTCATCTTTTAATTACGATTTAGAAAATCCCAGAAATTAAAAACTTGATAAGCTCTGGGCGAAACTAGTTGTTTTTTTGTCTTCGTTTTTAGCGTGTCATCGAAAATCCAATTATTCCTTAATATATATATATGTGAAATTTTTGAAATTTAGTGTTTAAAATAAATTACATGAGCAGACAATCATTTTACCTCAATGAATTTTTCAGAATAGCAAACTGATTTAATATCCTATTACTTGAGCTAAATGATTAGTAGATTGATTTTTAAGGATTCTCAATCTTTTACAGGTTATTTTTTTTTAATCATCTCACCCCAAGCAAGGCATTCCATTGCCACTATTGCGCATGGGGCTACATAGGGGAAGGTAAAGAGAAGGAGTGGTTAGACATAGGGAATGTCAGGAGGAAGGTGACAGATGAGTAAGGATAGCGAGGATGAGGGTTGGGCAGATGGGAAGAGTGCTTGATAGAATGGGAGCAGGTTAGTGTGTTAGGAGGTGTCTATTGACCTTACATTTAAACTCCTGGAGATTGTAGCCGTCGGGGAAGCAATCGTTTGGAAGAGAATTCCACAGTCGGGAAGTGCGAGGATAGAAACTGTTGGAGTAGAAGTTACGGCTGCATTTTATCGGTTTCACTGTAAAAGGGTGGGATCTAGTTGCCAATCTAAATTTAAATCTAATTTAAAGCAAATAATATTTTTACATTGTAAGAATGTTTTTTTTTTAAAGATAATAATGATTTAATGATTTACTGGTGACAATTCCAACTAATTAACCTATAACTGGGAAGAGAAAAGGTGGATTCATGCCTTTCCCAATGGTATTTGCGCATAAAGGAATAAAACAAATCCCAACTGAAATTGGAATTCACCTCTCTGGTTTCCAATTCCAAACGGTTAGCCATTAAACCATCAAGCTTACAGTACCTGGCATTCCCAATCGGTCTTCGGTTTAGGTACTGACCAGGTTTGGCGTTGCTTAACTTTGGTGATTATTCGAGAACTAGAGTTCCTAGAAAATAGAATTTACAAAAGTTGTACAATTTTCTTAGGTTGTTATCATTATTTAATTTTAATTGCTTCTTCATTTCATCCTTTTTTTTTTTTTTTGCTTCTTGCTTGCATCTACTATCTACTTGAAGTACTAAACTTAATGTTCGTAGGACATCAAACTTTATTAAATAAAATATGTATGCACGTCAAATCTATAGACACTCTTGGTTGATTGTGAAGCTCTCTGTAGCCTAGTGACCAAACCACGCTGAATCAGACGATGGTTTATCCTGCAAAAAGTGACGCACGTTTGAATCCTGCCGAAGGGCAGATTTATTTTATTAAACGTTCTTGAGTACGCCGGCCAGTAGACAAAATAAACATAATTTAAATAAATCGGTCATCTACTCTTATATGAATATCAAATAAACTTTGAAGTAATAAAAATATTTCAGATTAAAAATAAAATCCATTAATTCATTATATATATATATATATATATATATATATATATATATATATATATATATATATCAGAAACAAATTCTTTTTACGGACTCTTTTCACGAGCCGACGCAAAGTTTGTTCATCGTCCAATGGAAAAGTCAGAATCACATCCGGGAGTGAATTCCCAAATGACTTTTTCGAGCCCCACAAACGAAATAAAAGACGGAGCAAACTCGACTGTCGCCAGAGAGAAGATGAGCGTTATCAACACGTACCCTTGACAAACGTCAAACGATCGTTATTATTAATATCTCCCTCTTTCTCTTTTACCTTCTTCCTTTTAATCGTTCATCCGTCTGTCTCTTTTTATACTTGATAACCGAACGGAACCCTTTAAGACTGGGCGATAACTTCAGAGACAATCCTACCCAAAGATAACGCTCATACATACATGCATACATACATACGTTCCTGTCTACAGCCACACAAGTTACTACTACGAATTCTTGATACCCTTAAGTTCTTAATACTGTTTCTCATTGAACATTAACTTCGACCAATTCATGTTATTCTTTACTATTAAGAAATTTTTATTTAAACATACAAAAGGTATACTTTTATTCTGATAATTCTGGACGAAACCTGTAAGTTGTAGGAGGGTTGGTTATGTTTCATACAAGGCCAATTCAAAAAAACATTAACCATCTCCCTACTTCTACACCAATGCCTTCTTTGATGTAACCTGCCTTCTTCCCTTGCTGTCGAAAGGTCTTCTCCTCCTATCTACTAACCTGAGCCTGATTTATTCAAAAGTTTTGGTTCATCTTTGCCCTACTATTCGGGATGTTATTAGAGGTTGAGACTACGTCTCTCATTGGTATATATATAGAGAGAGGGAGGGGCAGAGCAACTTGCTTATTTGAATTTGGCGAGGATAGTGAGGAGGGGCTTACTCGAGAGTGCGGGATTGAAAGTTTGTTTCTGTTTATTTTACAGGAACCCCAGTGCACATCATGGAGTGGACGAAGTTGGAACGCGCTTTTGCTGTTGAGGCATATTTTTCAAACGGTGGCTGAATCGTCACCACGCAGCGTGCATTTTGTCAACATTTCAATTTGTCAACAAAAAATCGACTCAGACGATTATACATTTAAACAATGATAACATTTAAAATAATAAAAATATTTTTTTTTATATATTATCCATTAAAATTTTACAGTCATAAATATATTTCTTTAAAATATTTCATTTTTCATTATTTTAAAGAATACAAATGACCATTTCGTGATTCTTCCAATTTCCGTTTCAAAACTTATTTTTGAATTTTTGGAGGAAGGTGCCAACTAGACACACCCGGTAATACATTTTAAGGTATTAATTATAGGGGTACAAATCCTATATCATCCATCAATTAACTGAAAATAAAATTGCACACCTGCAAAAATGGATCAGAATGACTGAAAATATTTTGGAAAAACCCTGACCAAGGCAAATTTCACAAGTCGGTGTGAAAATTAAGATTCTGATTGGACAGGAAATAGCAAATTGATCTATGACCCCGGTCAATTTTTCTTAACACCTAGAAAATGGGTATGCAGTTGCGAGCCGATCAAATGACTAGATTCTACTACTTAACCACGTCTTTGACCGGCAAAAGCCAGTCAAATAGGAGCATCATAGAGACAACACGCTAAAATGTCACAAAAGAAATTTCAAGACACCGACCCTGTCATGCCTCGTCGACATATATTCATACTTCCTCTCCTTCCAATTTTCCTTTTTTCGTCTTTACTCACACGCCGTCTAAGAAACAACAAGATACTTCAACTGACTTCTAAAAACTAAAATCCGATAAGTACAATTTTCCTTTATTGCTTCACCTTCCTTTTCACTTTTTCGCCGGTCATAAAAAGGAAATTACTACTATCAACTATAAGGATTCATTTAACTCCTTACTACTATTTCTCTTGAACATTTAAACGCATGCAAATTAATCAACTAACAACATTTTTCTCTTTTTGAACGTTTTCTTCTTACAAATTTGTTCATCTGTTTAGTTAATAAAATTTATACTTTAACATACAAAACGAAATATTTTATTCTTCCACATTTCAACATCCAACCTTCAACCTTCTTAAATTGTGGAGACTTCGGTTGTGTTTAACACAAGGCCAATTTTTCTGTTTGATATTACTTTATTATATATCTATATATTAATAAACTATGAAAATAAAAAAATATTCTATCATTTAGAATGAAGAGAGAAAACTTTATAATAAAAAAGGAAAATTAAAATGTGTTGTAAATAAACATTATCTCGTGTGCAAAACTGTTCTAATTTTAAGCATTACGCTGATTCCCCAAGAACAAATATAGCCAACATATCAAATACCTCTTGTAAACAATTGTTATCAACACCTGCCTATTTTGTGTTTTATTATCTATTGTGCTGAGTGTATTTGCAATCTTACTGTTTCAAATAAGAGGTATTTAAACTGTAGGGGATTTGGTAAGTGCTTGGTTGATGTGCTTTCGTATTTTACGGGTATTGCTCTCGAGATTAGTTCCCCCACAAATACAACGAACATTAAACAACAAACAATTTAATATGTATAAAATAAAATTAGCATGTGGAAACAAATAAAATACATGACGTGAAAAATTGCCTTTTGGAAAATAAAGTTTGGCAAGAAGTTAAATTTGTTTAAAGGTGTGTGTAAGTTTATATTAATGGAGTCCGTAAATAAGTCGTTCTTACTTACATTAAGTTCATCTCGGGTGGCGACAGCATGTCGCGTTGATGGAAGAAAGTTTGTCGGGTTTTTCCTTTCACGGCCCTCTGTAGCTAGGTCATGAACTTTGGTGTGGAAGAAATGACTTGGCCGGACAAAGTATCGGTTACATGCTGACTTAATGGCTAGCTTGGTGACTGACTTCCTTCTTCCTAACTGTGTGTTGTTTATATACCATAATAGTGGATCAAAGAATCTTCCTAACATTTAGGTGTGAAGACATTTATTGACCAATCAGATTTATATTTTACTATTTTGTTTTGGGGCCTAAATATTTTTTGTTAATTGACTTCCGATCCTATTTTTCTAGAAAGCTGAGTAAAAATTTCTGAAGACATGTACTTAGGTTAGTCGAGATGTTGATTGAACTCGTTACAAAGAAGTTTTCTAACTCATTATTCATAGCAAAACACTCAGAAGTAATGTAATACGACACCGACTTTTTCTCCTAAGAAGTTAGAATTTCACAAATTTGTGCTAAATGCACAAAAAGTAGCTTGTTGTTAACTGGACCAAATTTGAAACATACAGGGAAATCGAGTAGCATTTGCTGTACCATCCAACAACTTTTCTTTATATTCAAAGATAAAGAGGGGAGCAGTTTATTTTGTGCCATCAATTACAACAGACATCAATTGCACGTTAGGCACCTTAAATACTTTCAAAAAGATTCATATTCGTATATTACTATAATATCATGTCTCTGTACATACAAAACATTACACAAATAGAAATACAGATATAAACAGATTTAAATAGGTTCACCTATCGTCCCATTCACACTCCTCCCCGGACTTTTGAACAGGAGTAACGGTTTGCTTCCTGTTTAGAATTTGTTTTCCAGTTCTTTCTGAAATTTGCTCATTCTCTTTCACTATCAGTACTTCTTGCGTCTTAGTGACATTATCTCCTTGCTTTGAGTGAATTAATTAAAAAAAAACGTTACTGGTGTGGATAGCCGTTTCCATACAGGAAAATTTGGGCATACATTGATCAGACAGTTAGCATTACTATCAGTTGAAATTTTTTTTAAATCTTTTTCAGAAAAAAATTGTTTTTCCAGAAAATAGATTTAAGTCCACTAGCTGTTTTGGATCTTTCTAGCATTGATTTTAGTTTTCTTTCTAACCTTTTGTTTAAGTTAGTGTGGAAAGTTAAAATTTTTATCATTATTTTCCTTTCTAATAACAAGCTATCCATTTACGTTGTTGCTACTATTGGAAGTTTTAAAATGATGTGGTTTTGATATTTGGTAAAGCTCCTTGTGATTTTGTAGCAAAATTCTATTGGGCTTGATGAAGGATTGTCTTCTTTAAGACATAAAGAATCCATTCACTTGAAGCCATTTTTCATCATTGATCTGAGAAAATGGTTGTTTATACATGATACTTTAAATATTTCTGAATGAGTTGAGCATTAGTCCTCGGTATGATGATAAACGACATCTGGCAGCAAGCCTCTGATCAGGAGATTAAAGGTTTTCAGGGTCATGGAACCATCTCCAAATTGTTGCTTTTCTCAGGGCTACCCTGACACAAGATGGTAGCACCTGCTAGGGTTCCAGCTATGGGTAAATAGTGAGCAAAAAATTGAAAGTATAAAAATACATTTTAATACTCAAAATACCAGAAAAACATTTACATAAAAAACATACAATTGCATTCAAAATATTTAGATTTTGACTATAAATAACTTGTAGAAGTTGATATGCCACTAAACAAAATCAACCAAGCAAATCAATCAAAATATTTAGATTTTGGCATTAAATAACACACAGATGTTACTATGATACTAAACAAAATCAACCAACCAAACTAATTAAAATATTTAGATTTCGGCATTAAATAACCTATAGAGTTTGATATGCCGCTAAACAAAATCAACCAACCAAACCAATCCAAATATTTAGATTTTGGCATTAAATAACCTATAGAGTTTGATATGCCGCTAAACAAAATCAACCAACCAAACCAATCCAAATATTTAGATTTCGGCATTAAATAACCTATAGAGATTGATATGCCGCTAAAAAAAATCGACCAACCAAACTAATCAAAATATTTAGATTTTGGCATTAAATAACCTATAGAGATTGATATGCCACTAAACAAAATCAACCAACCAAACCAATCCAAATATTTAGATTTTGGCATTAAATAACCTATAGAGTTTGATATGCCGCTAAACAAAATCAACCAACCAAACCAATCCAAATATTTAGATTTCGGCATTAAATAACCTATAGAGGTTGATATGCCGCTAAACCAAATCAACCAACCAAACCAATCCAAATATTTAGATTTCGGCATTAAATAACCTATAGAGGTTGATATGCCGCTAAACAAAATCAACCAACCAAACTCATCAAAATATTTAGATTTTGGCATTAAATAACATATAGAGATTGATATGCCGCTAAACAAAATCAACCAACCAAACCAATCCAAATATTTAGATTTCGGCATTAAATAACCTATAGATGTTGATATGCTACCAAACGAAATCAACCAACCAAACCAATCCAAATATTTAGATTTTGGCATTAAATAACCTATAGAGTTTGATATGCCGCTAAACAAAATCAACCAACCCAAACCAATCCAAATATTTAGATTTCGGCATTAAATAACCTATAGAGGTTGATATGCCGCTAAACAAAATCAACCAACCAAACCAATCCAAATAGACAGATTTTGGCACAATGAATCCTATAGAGGTTGATATGCCGCTAAACAAAATCAACCAACCAAACCAATCCAAATATTTAGATTTCGGCATTAAATAACCTATAGAGGTTGATATGCCGCTAAACAAAATCAACCAACCAAACTCATCAAACATTTAGATTTTGGTATTGAAGAACTATAGAGATTGATATGCCGCTAAACAAAATCAAATCAACCAAACTAATCAAAATATTTAGATTTTGGCATTAAATAACCTATAGAGTTTGATATGCCGCTAAACAAAATCAACCAACCAAACTAATCAAAATATTTAGATTTCGGCATTAAATAACCTATAGAGGTTGATATGCCGCTAAACAAAATCAACCAACCAAACTCATCAAAATATTTAGATTTTTAGCATTAAATAACCTATAGAGGTTGATATGCCGCTAAACAAAATCAACCAACCAAACTAATCAAAATATTTAGATTTTAGCATTAAATAACTATATTGAGTTTGATATGCCGCTAAACAAAATCACCAACTAAACCAATCCAAATATTTAGATTTCAGCATTAAAGAAGTCCTATAGAGATTGATATGCCGCTAAAAAAACTGCATCAACCAAACTAATCAAAATATTTAGATTTTGGCATTAAATAACCTATAGACATTGATATGCCACTAAACAAAACTAACCAACCAAACCAATCCAAATATTTAGATTTTGGCATTAAATAACTCATAGAGTTTGATATGCCGCTAACAAAATCAACCAACCAAACCAATCCAAATATTTAGATTTTGGCATTAAATAACCTATAGAGGTTGATATGCCGCTAAACAAAATCAACCAACCAAACCAATCCAAATATTTAGATTTCGGCATTAAATAACCTATAGAGGTTGATATGCCGCTAAACAAAATCAACCAACCAAGCCTATCAAAATATTTAGATTTGGCATTAAATAACCTATAGAGATTGATATGCCGCTAAACAAAATCAACCAACCAAAACCAATCCAAATATTTAGATTTCGGCATTAAATAACCCATAGATGTTGATATGCCACTAAACAAAATCAACCAACCAAACCAATCCAAATATTTAGATTTTGGCATTAAATAACCTATAGAGTTTGATATGCCGCTAAACAAAATCAACCAACCAAACCAATCCAAATATTTAGATTTCGCATTAAATAACCTATAGAGGTTGATATGCCGCTAAACAAAATCAACCAACCAAACCAATCCAAATATTTAGATTTTGGCATTAAATAACCTATAGAGGTTGATATGCCGCTAAACAAAATCAACCAACCAAACCAATCCAAATATTTAGATTTCGCATTAAATAACCTATAGAGGTTGATATGCCGCTAAACAAAATCAACTAACCAAACTCATCAAAATATTAGATTTTGGCATTAAATAACCTATAGAGATTGATATGCCGCTAAACAAATCAACTAACCAAACTAATCAAAATATTTAGATTTTGGCATTAAATAACCTATAGAGTTTGATATGCCGCTAAACAAAATCAACCAACCAAACTAATCCAAATATTTAGATTTTGGCATTAACAACCTATAGAGGTTGATATGCCGTTAAACAAAATCAACCAACCAAACTAATCCAAATATTTAGATTTCGGCATTAAATAACCTATAGAGGTTGATATGCCTAAACAAAAATCAACCAACCAAGCTCATCAAAATATTTAGATTTTAATAAATAACCTATAGAGATTGATATGCCGCTAAACAAAAATCAACCAACCAAACCAATCCAAATATTTAGATTTCGGTATTAAATAACCTATAATTGATGTCATTTTAAATACATCTATCATCCAAACCAATCCAAATATTTAGATTTTGGCATTAAATAAATTCCATAGAGTTTGATATGCCGCTAAACAAAATCAACCAACCAAACCAATCCAAATATTTAGATTTCGGCATTAAATAACCTATAGAGGTTGATATGCCGCTAAACAAAATCAACCAACCAAACCAATCCAAATATTTAGATTTTGGCATTAAATAACCTATAGAGGCTGATATGCCGCTAAACAAAATCAACCAACCAAACCAATCCAAATATTTAGATTTCGGCATTGTAACCTATAGAGGTTGATATGCCGCTAAACAAAATCAACCAACCAAACTCATCAAAATATTTAGATTTTGGCATTAAATAACCTATAGAGATTGATATGCCGCTAAACAAAATCAACCAACCAAACTAATCAAAATATTTAGATTTTGGCATTAAATAACCTATAGAGTTTGATATGCCGCTAAACAAAATCAACCAACCAAACTAATCCAAATATTTAGATTTCGGCATTAAATAACCTATAGAGGTTGATATGCCGCTAAACAAAATCAACCAACCAAACTCATCAAAATATTTAGATTTTGGCATTAAATAACCTATAGAGGTTGATATGCCGCTAAACAAAATCAACCAACCAAACTAATCAAAATATTTAGATTTTGGCATTAAATAACCTATAGAGTTTGATATGCCGCTAAACAAAATCAACCAACCAAACCAATCCAAATATTTAGATTTCGCATTAAATAACCTATAGAGATTGATATGCCGCTAAAAAATCGACCAACCAAATTAATCAAAAATATTTAGATTTTGGCATTAAATAACCTATAGAGATTGATATGCCACTAAACAAAATCAACCAACCAAACCAATCCAAATATTGAGATTTTGGCATTAAATAACCTATAGAGTTTGATATGCCGCTAAACAAAATCAACCAACCAAACCAATCCAAATATTTAGATTTCGCATTAAATAACCTATAGAGGTTGATATGCCGCTAAACAAAATCAACCAACTAAACCAATCCAAATATTTAGATTTTGGCATTAAATAACCCATAGAGGTTGATATGCCGCTAAACAAAATCAACCAACCAAACTCATCAAAATATTTAGATTTTGGCATTAAATAACCTATAGAGATTGATATGCCACTAAACAAAATCAACCAACCAACCCAATCCAAATATTTAGATTTCGCATTAAATAACCTATAGAGGTTGATATGCCGCTAAACAAAATCAACCAACCAAACCAATCCAAATATTTAGATTTCGGCATTAAATAACCCAGAGGTTGATATGCCGCTAAACAAAAATCAACTGGCAAACTCATCAAAATATTTAGATTTTTTGGCATTAAATAACTCATAGAGATTGATATGCCGCTAAACAAAATCAACCAACCAAACCAATCCAAATATCTAGATTCCTGCATTAAATAACCTATAGATGTTGATATGCCACTAAACAAAATCAACCAACCAAACCAATCCAAATATTTAGATTTGGCATTAAATAACCTATAGAGTTTGATAAGCCGCTAAACAAAATCAACCAACCAAACCAATCCAAATATTTAGATTTCGGCATTAAATAACCTATAGAGATTGATATGCCGCTAAAAAAAATCGACCAACTAAACTAATCAAAATATTTAGATTTTGGCATTAAATAACCTATAGAGATTGATATGCCGCTAAACAAAATCAACCAACCAAACCAATCCAAATATTTAGATTTTGGCATTAAATAACCTATAGATTTTGATATGCCACTAAACAAATTCAACCAAAATTCAAAAACCAATCCAAATATTTAGATTTTGGCATTAAATAACCTATAGAGTTTGATATTCCGCTTTCAAACAAAATCAACCAACCAAACCAATCCAAATATTTAGATTTCGGTATTAAATAACCTATAGAGATTGATATGCCGCTAAAAAAAAATCGACCAACCAAACTAATCAAAATATTTAGATTTTGGCATTAAATAACCTATATTTGATATGTCAGCTAAACAAAATCAACCAACCAAACCAATCCAAATATTTAGATTTCGGTATTAAACAACCTATAGAGGTTGATATGCCGCTAAACAAAATCAACCAACCAAACTCATCAAAATATTTAGATTTTGGCATTAAATAACCTATAGAGATTGATATGCCGCTAAACAAAATCAACTAACCAAACTAATCAAAATATTTAGATTTTGGCATTAAATAACCTATAGAGTTTGATATGCCGCTAAACAAAATCAACCAACCAAACCAATCCAAATATTTAGATTTTGGCATTAAATAACCTATAGATTTTGATATGCCACTAAACAAAATCAACCAACCAAACCAATCCAAATATTTAGATTTTGGCATTAAATAACCTATAGAGTTTGATATTCCGCTAAACAAAATCAACCAACCAAACCAATCCAAATATTTAGATTGCATTAAATAACCTATAGAGATTGATATGTCATAAAAAAATCGACCAACCAAACCAATCCAAATATTTAGATTTCGGCATTAAATAACCTATAGAGGTTGATATGCCGCTAAACAAAATCAACCAACCAAACTCATCAAAATATTTAGATTTTGGCATTAAATAACCTATAGAGATTGATATGCCGCTAAACAAAATCAACCAACCAAACTAATCAAAATATTTAGATTTTGGCATTAAATAACCTATAGAGTTTGATATGCCGCTAAACAAAATCAACCAACCAAACTAATCAAAATATTTAGATTTCGGCATTAAATAATCTATAGAGGTTGATATGCCGCTAAACAAAATCAACCAACCAAACTCATCAAAATATTTAGATTTTGGCATTAAATAACCTATAGAGGTTGATATGCCGCTAAACAAAATCAACCAAATCAAACTAATCAAAATATTTAGATTTTGGCATTAAATAACCTATAGAGTTTGATGCCGCTAAACAAAATCAACAACTAGAACCAAACCAATCCAAATATTTAGATTTCGCATTAAATAACCTATAGAGATTGATATGCCAGCTAAAAAAATCGAACAACTAAACTAATCAAAATATTTAGATTTTGCATTAAATAACCTATAGACATTGATATGCCACTAAACAAAACCAACCAACCAAACCAATCCAAATATTTAGATTTTGGCATTAAATAACCTATAGAGTTTGATATGCCGCTAAACAAAATTAACCAACCAAACCAATCCAAATATTTAGATTTTGGCATTAAATAACCTATAGAGTTTGATATGTCATTAAACAAAATCAACCAACCAAACCAATCCAAATATTTAGATTTTTCGCATTAAATAACCTATAGAGGTTTACTATGCCGCTAAACAAAATCAACCAACCAAACCAATCCAAATATTTAGATTTCGGCATTAAATAAACTATAGAGGTTGATATGCCGCTAAACAAAATCAACCAACCAAACTCATCAAAATATTTAGATTTCGCATTAAATAACCTATAGAGATTGATATGCCGCTAAACAAAATCAACCAACCAAACCAATCCAAATATTTAGATTTCCTGCATTAAATAACCTTATAGATGTTGATATGCCACTAAACAAATCAACCAACCAAACCAATCCAAATATTTAGATTTTGGCATTAAATAACCTATATTTGATACGGCCGCTAAACAAAATCAACCAACCAAACCAATCCAAATATTTAGATTTCGGCATTAAATAACCCAGAGGTTATATGCCGCTAAACAAAATCAACCAACCAAACTCATCAAAATATTTAGATTTTGGCATTAACAACCTATAGAGTTTGATATAAGCCGCTAAACAAAATCAACCAAACTGGAACCAATCCAAATATTTAGATTTCGCACAAATAACCTATAGAGATTGATATGCCGCTAAAAATCGACCAAATCAACTAATCAAAATATTTAGATTTTGGCATTAAATAACCTATAGAGATTGATATGCCGCTAAACAAAATCAACCAACCAAACCAATCCAAATATTTAGATTTTGGCATTAAATAACCTATATATTTTGGATATGCCACAACAAATTCACCAACTAAACCAATCTGAAATATTTAGATTTTAGCTAATAACGTAGAGTTTATATTCACAATAAAAATCAACCAACCAAACCAATCCAAATATTTAGATTTCGGCATTAAATAACTTATAGAGATTGATATGCCGCTAAAAAATCGACCAACCAAACTAATCAAATATTTAGATTTTGGCATTAAATAACCTATAGAGTTTGATATGCCGCTTAAACAAAATCAACCAACCAAACCAATCCAAATATTTAGATTTCGCATTAAATAACCTATAGAGGTTGATATGCCGCTAAACAAAATCAACCAACCAAACTCATCAAAATATTTAGATTTTGGCATTAAATAACCTATAGAGATTGATATGCCGCTAAACAAAATCAACCAACCAAACTAATCAAAATATTTAGATTTTAAGTATTAAATAACCTATAGAGTTTGATATGCCGCTAAACAAAATCAACCAACCAAACCAATCCAAATATTTAGATTTTGGCATTAAATAACCTATAGATTTTTGATATGCCACTAAACAAAATCAACCAACCAAACCAATCCAAATATTTAGATTTTGGCATTAAATAACCTATAGAGTTTGATATTCCGCTAAACAAAATCAACCAACCAAACCAATCCAAATATTTAGATTTCGGTATTAAATAACCTATAGAGATTGATATGCCGCTAAAAAATCGACCAACCAAACCAATCCAAATATTTAGATTTCGGCATTAAATAACCTATAGAGATTGATATGCCGCTAAACAAAATCAACCAACCAAACTAATCAAAATATTTAGATTTTGGCATTAAATAACCTATAGAGTTTGATATGCCGCTAAACAAAATCAACCAACCAAACTAATCAAAATATTTAGATTTCTGTATTAAATAATCTATAGAGGTTGATATGCCGCTAAACAAAATCAACCAACCAAACTCATCAAAATATTTAGATTTTGGCATTAAACAACCTATAGAGGTTGATATGCCGCTAAACAAAATCAACCAACCAAACTAATCAAAACATTTAGATTTTTGGCATTAAATAACCTAGAGTTTGATATGCCGCTAAACAAAATCAACCAACCAAACCAATCCAAATATTTAGATTTCGGCATTAAATAACCTATAGAGGTTGATATGCCGCTAAACAAAATCAACCAACCAAACCAATCCAAATATTTAGATTTCGCATTAAATATCCTATAGAGGTTGATATGCCGCTAAACAAAATCAACCAACCAAACTCATCAAAATATTTAGATTTCGGCATTAAATAACCTATAGAGATTGATATGTCGCTAAACAAAAATCAACCAACCAAACCAATCCAAATATTTAGATTTCGCATTAAACAACCTATAGATGTTGGATATGCCACTAAACAAAATTTAACCAACCAAACCAATCCAAATATTTAGATTTTGGCATTAAATAACCTATAGAGTTTGATATGCCGCTAAACAAAATCAACCAACCAAACCAATCCAAATATTTAGATTTCGCATTAAATAACCTATAGAGGTTGATATGCCGCTAAACAAAATCAACCAACCAAACTCATCAAAATATTTAGATTTGGCATTAAATAACCTATAGAGATTGATATGCCGCTAAACAAAATCAACCAACCAAACTAATCAAAATATTTAGATTTTGCATTAAATAAATCTATAGAGTTTGATATGCCGCTAAACAAAATCAACCAACCAACTAATCCAAATATTTAGATTTCGCATTAAATAACCTATAGAGGTTGATATGCCGCTAAACAAAATCAACCAACCAAACTCATCAAAATATTTAGATTTTGGCATTAAATAACCTATAGAGGTTGATATGCCATTAAACAAAATCAACCAACCAAACTAATCAAAATATTTAGATTTTGGCATTAAATAACCTATAGAGTTTGATATGCCGCTAAACAAAATCAACCAACCAAACCAATCCAAATATTTAGATTTCGGCATTAAATAACCTATAGAGATTGATATGCTGCTAAAAAAAATCGACCAACCAAATTAATCAAAATATTTAGATTTTGGCATTAAATAACCTATAGAGATTGGATATGCCACTAAACAAAATCAACCAACCAAACCAATCCAACATTGAGATTTTGGCATTAAATAACCTATAGAGTTTGATATGCCGCTAAACAAATCAACCAACCAAACCAATCCAAATATTTAGATTTCGCATTAAATAACCTATAGAGGTTGATATGCCGCTAAACAAAATCAACCAACCAAACCAATCCAAATATTTAGATTTTGGCATTAAATAACCTATAGAGGTTGATATGCCGCTAAACAAAATCAACCAACCAAACTCATCAAAATATTTAGATTTTGGCATTAAATAACCTATAGAGATTGATATGCCACTAAACAAAATCAACCAACCAAACCAATCCAAATATTTAGATTTCGGCATTAAATAACCTATACAGAGGTTGATATGCCGCTAAACAAAATCAACCAACCAAACCAATCCAAATATTTAGATTTCGGCATTAGACAACCTATAGAGGTTGATATGCCGCTAAACAAAATCAACCAACCAAACTCATCAAAATATTTAGATTTTGGCATTAAATAACCTATAGAGATTGATATGCCGCTAAACAAAATCAACTAACCAAACTAATCAAAATATTTAGATTTTGGCATTAAATAACCTATAGAGTTTGATATGCCGCTAAACAAAATCAACCAACCAAACTAATCAAAATATTTAGATTTCGGCATTAAATAATCTATAGAGGTTGATATGTCATTAAACAAAATCAACCAACCAAACTCATCAAAATATTTAGATTTTAATAAATAACCTATAGAGGTTGATATGCCGCTAAACAAAATCAACCAACCAAACTAATCAAAATATTTAGATTTTGGCATTAAATAACCTATAGAGTTTGATATGCCGCTAAACAAAAATCAACCAACCAAACCAATCCAAATATTTAGATTTCGGCATTAATAACCTATAGAGGTTGATATGCCGCTAAACAAAATCAACCAACCAAACCAATCCAAATATTTAGATTTCGGCATTAAATAACCTATAGAGGTTGATATGCCGCTAAACAAAATCAACCAACCAAACTCATCAAAATATTTAGATTTCGGCATTAAATAACCTATAGAGATTGATATGCCGCTAAACAAAATCAACCAACCAAACCAATCCAAATATTTAGATTTCGGGCAAGAAATAACTTAGATAAATATATGCCACTAAATGTTCTCAAATTCAAAACTAAACCACCAAGATATAGATGGCATTAAATAACCTATAGAGTTTGATATGCCGCTAAACAAAATCAACCAACCAAACCAATCCAAATATTTAGATTTCGGCATTAAATAACCTATAGAGGTTGATATGCCGCTAAACAAAATCAACCAACCAAACTCATCAAAATATTTAGATTTTGGCATTAAATAACCTATAGAGATTGATATGCCGCTAAACAAAATCAACCAACCAAACTAATCAAAATATTTAGATTTTGCATTAAATAACCTATAGAGTTTGATATGCCGCTAAACAAAATCAACCAACCAAACTAATCCAAATATTTAGATTTCGGCATTAATAACCTATAGAGGTTGATATGCCGCTAAACAAAATCAACCAACCAAACTCATCAAAATATTTAGATTTTGGCATTAAATAACCTATAGAGGTTGATATGCCGCTAAACAAAATCAACCAACCAAACTAATCAAAATATTTAGATTTTGGCATTAAATAACCTATAGAGTTTGATATGCCGCTCAACAAAATCAACCAACCAAACCAATCCAAATATTTAGATTTCGGCATTAAATAACCTATAGAGATTGATATGCTGCTAAAAAATCGACCACCAAATTAATCAAAATATTTAGATTTTGGCATTAAATAACCTATAGAGATTGATATGCCACTAAACAAAATCAACCAACCAAACCAATCCAAATATTGAGATTTTGGCATTAAATAACCTATAGAGTTTGATATGCCGTTAAACAAATCAACCAACCAAACCAATCCAAATATTTAGATTTCGCATTAAATAACCTATAGAGGTTGATATGCCGCTAAACAAAATCAACCAACCAAACCAATCCAAATATTTAGATTTTGGTATTAAATAACCTATAGAGGTTGATATGCCGCTAAACAAAATCAACCAACCAAACTCATCAAAATATTTAGATTTTGGCATTAAATAACCTATAGAGATTGATATGCCACTAAACAAAATCAACCAACCAAACCAATCCAAATATTTAGATTTCGGCATTAAATAACCTATAGAGGTTGATATGCCGCTAAACAAAATCAACCAACCAAACCAATCCAAATATTTAGATTTCGCATTAAATAACCTATAGAGGTTGATATGCCGCTAAACAAAATCAACCAAGCAAACTCATCAAAATATTTAGATTTTGGCATTAAATAACCTATAGAGATTGATATGTCGCTAAACAAAATCAACCAACCAAACCAATCCAAATATTTAGATTTCGGCATTAAATAACCTATAGATGTTGATGTGCCACTAAACAAAATCAACCAACCAAACCAATCCAAATATTTAGATTTTGGCATTAAATAACCTATAGAGTTTGATATGCCGCTAAACAAAATCAACTAACCAAACCAATCCAAATATTTAGATTTCGGCATTAAATAACCTATAGAGATTGATATGCCGCTAAAAAAAATCGACCAACCAAACTAATCAAAAATATTTAGATTTTGGCATTAAATAACCTATAGAGATTGATATGCCGCTAAACAAAATCAACCAACCAAACCAATCCAAATATTTAGATTTTGCATTAAATAACCTATAGATTTTGATATGCCACTAAACAAAATCAACCAACCAAACCAATCCAAATATTTAGATTTTGGCATTAAATAACCCATAGAGTTTGATATTCCGCTAAACAAAATCAACCAACCAAACCAATCCAAATATTTAGATTTCGGCATTAAATAACCTATAGAGATTGATATGCCGCTAAAAAAAATCGACCAACCAAACCAATCCAAATATTTAGATTTCGGCATTAAATAACCTATAGAGGTTGATATGCCGCTAAACAAAATCAACCAACCAAACTCATCAAAATATTTAGATTTTGGCATTAAATAACCTATAGAGATTGATATGCCGCTAAACAAAATCAACCAACCAAACTAATCAAAATATTTAGATTTTGCATTAAATAACCTATAGAGTTTGATATGCCGCTAAACAAAATCAACCAACCAAACCAATCCAAATATTTAGATTTTGGCATTAAATAACCTATAGATTTTGATATGCCACTAAACAAAATCAACCAACCAAACCAATCCAAATATTTAGATTTTGGCATTAAATAACCTATAGAGTTTGATATTCCGCTAAACAAAATCAACCAACCAAACCAATCCAAATATTTAGATTTCGCATTAAATAACCTATAGAGATTGATATGTCAGCTAAAAAATCGACCAACCAAACCAATCCAAATATTTAGATTTCGCATTAAATAACCTATAGAGGTTGATATGCCGCTAAACAAAATCAACCAACCAAACTCATCAAAATATTTAGATTTTGGTATTAAACAACCTATAGAGATTGATATGTCACAAAAATCAACCAACCAAACTAATCAAAATATTTAGATTTTGGCATTAAATAACCTATAGAGTTTGATATGCCGCTAAACAAAATCAACCAACCAAACTAATCAAAATATTTAGATTTCGGCATTAAATAATCTATAGAGGTTGATATGCCGCTAAACAAAATCAACCAACCAAACTCATCAAAATATTTAGATTTTGGCATTAAATAACCTATAGAGGTTGATATGCCGCTAAACAAAATCAACCAACCAAACTAATCAAAATATTTAGATTTTGGCATTAAATAACCTATAGAGTTTGATATGCCGGTAAACAAAATCAACCAACCAAACCAATCCAAATATTTAGATTTCGGCATTAAATAACCTATAGAGGTTGATATGCCGCTAAACAAAATCAACCAACCAAACCAATCCAAATATTTAGATTTCGGCATTAAATAACCTATAGAGGTTGATATGCCGCTAAACAAAATCAACCAACCAAACTCATCAAAACATTTAGATTTCGGCATTAAATAACCCATAGAGATTGATATGCCGCTAAACAAAATCAACCAACCAAACCAATCCAAATATTTAGATTTCGGTATTAAATAACCTATAGATGTTGATATGCCACTAAACAAAATCAACCAACCAAACCAATCCAAATATTTAGATTTTGGCATTAAATAACCTATAGAGTTTGATATGGCCGCTAAACAAAATCAACCAACCAAACCAATCCAAATATTTAGATTTCGGCATTAAATAACCTATAGAGGTTGATATGCCGCTAAACAAAATCAACCAACCAAACTCATCAAAATATTTAGATTTTGGCATTAAATAACCTATAGAGATTGATATGCCGCTAAACAAAATCAACCAACCAAACTAATCAAAATATTTAGATTTTGGCATTAAATAACCTATAGAGTTTGATATGCCGCTAAACAAAATCAACCAACCAAACTAATCCAAATATTTAGATTTCGGCATTAAATAACCTATAGAGGTTGATATGTCGCTAAACAAATCAATCCAACCAAACTCATCAAAATATTTAGATTTTGGCATTAAATAACCTATAGAGGTTGATATGTCATGAAACAAAATCAACCAACCAAACTAATCAAAATATTTAGATTTTGGCATTAAATAACCTATAGAGTTTGATATGCCGCTAAAATAAAATCAACCAACCAAACCAATCCAAATATTTAGATTTCGCATTAAATAACCTATAGAGATTGATATGCTGCTAAAAAATCGACCAACCAAATTAATCAAAATATTTAGATTTTGGCATTAAATAACCTATAGAGATTGATATGCCACTAAACAAATCAACCAACCAAACCAATCCAAATATTGAGATTTTGGCATTAAATAACCTATAGAGTTTGATATGCCGCTAAACAAAATCAACCAACCAAACCAATCCAAATATTTAGATTTCGGCATTAAATAACCTATAGAGGTTGATATGCCGCTAAACAAAATCAACCAACCAAACCAATCCAAATATTTAGATTTGGCATTAAATAACTGCAGAGGTTGATATGCCGCTAAACAAAATCAACCAACCAAACTCATCAAAATATTTAGATTTTGGCATTAAATAACCTATAGAGATTGATATGCCACTAAACAAAATCAACCAACCAAACCAATCCAAATATTTAGATTTCGGCATTAAATAACCTATAGAGGTTGATATGCCGCTAAACAAAATCAACCAACCAAACCAATCCAAATATTTAGATTTCCGCATTAAATAACCTATAGAGGTTGATATGCCGCTAAACAAAATCAACCAACCAAACTCATCAAAATATTTAGATTTTGGCATTAAATAACCTATAGAGATTGATATGCCGCTAAACAAAATCAACCAACCAAACTAATCAAAATATTTAGATTTTGGCATTAAATAACCTATAGAGTTTGATATGCCGCTAAACAAAATCAACCAACCAAACTAATCAAAATATTTAGATTTCGCATTAAATAATCTATAGAGGTTGATATGCCGCTAAACAAAATCAACCAACCAAACTCATCAAAATATTTAGATTTTGGCATTAAATAACCTATAGAGGTTGATATGCCGCTAAACAAAATCAACCAACCAAACTAATCAAAATATTTAGATTTTACTAAATAACCTATAGAGTTTGATATGCCGCTAAACAAAATCAACCAACCAAACCAATCCAAATATTTAGATTTCAGTATTAAATAACCTATAGAGGTTGATATGCCGCTAAACAAAATCAACCAACCAAACCAATCCAAATATTTAGATTTCGGCATTAAATAACCTATAGAGGTTGATATGCCGCTAAACAAAATCAACCAACCAAACTCATCAAAATATTTAGATTTCGCATTAAATAACCTATAGAGATTGATATGCCGCTAAACAAAATCAACCAACCAAACCAATCCAAATATTTAGATTTCGGCATTAAATAACCTATAGATGTTGATATGCCAATAAACAAAATCAACCAACCAAACCAATCCAAATATTTAGATTTTGGCATTAAATAACCTATAGAGTTTGATATGCCGCTAAACAAAATCAACCAACCAAACCAATCCAAATATTTAGATTTTGGCATTAAATAACCTATAGAGGTTGATATGTCGCTAAACAAAATCAACCAACCAAACTCATCAAAATATTTAGATTTTGGCATTAAATAACCTATAGAGATTGATATGCCGCTAAACAAAATCAACCAAATCAAACTAATCAAAATATTTAGATTTTGGCATTAAATAACCTATAGAGTTTGATATGCCGCTAAACAAAATCAACCAACCAAACTAATCCAAATATTTAGATTTCGCATTAAATAACCTATAGAGGTTGATATGCCGCTAAACAAAATCAACCAACCAAACTCATCAAAATATTTAGATTTTGGCATTAAATAACCTATAGAGGTTGATATGCCGCTAAACAAAAATCAACCAACCAAACTAATCAAAATATTTAGATTTTGCATTAAATAACCTATAGAGTTTGATATACTAAACAAAATCAACCAACCAAACCAATCCAAATATTTAGATTTCGGCATTAAATAACCTATAGAGATTGATATGCTGCTAAAAAAAATCGACCAACCAAATTAATCAAAATATTTAGATTTTGGCATTAAATAACCTATAGAGATTGATATGCCACTAAACAAAATCAACCAACCAAACCAATCCAAATATTGAGATTTTGGCATTAAATAACCTATAGAGTTTGATATGCCGCTAAACAAAATCAACCAACCAAACCAATCCAAATATTTAGATTTCGCATTAAATAACTCATAGAGGTTGATATGGCCGCTAAACAAAATCAACCAACCAAACCAATCCAAATATTTAGATTTTGGCATTAAATAACCTATAGAGGTTGATATGCCGCTAAACAAAATCAACCAACCAAACTCATCAAATTATTTAGATTTTGGCATTAAATAACCTATAGAGATTGATATGCCACTAAACAAAATCAACCAACCAAACCAATCCAAATATTTAGATTTCGGCATTAAATAACCTATAGAGGTTGATATGCCGCTAAACAAAATCAACCAACCAAACCAATCCAAATATTTAGATTTCGCATTAAATAACCTATAGAGGTTGATATGCCGCTAAACAAAATCAACCAAGCAAACTCATCAAAATATTTAGATTTTGGCATTAAATAACCTATAGAGATTGATATGCCGCTAAACAAAATCAACCAACCAAACCAATCCAAATATTTAGATTTCGGCATTAAATAACCTATAGATGTTGATATGCCACTAAACAAAATCAACCAACCAAACCAATCCAAATATTTAGATTTTGGCATTAAATAACCTATAGAGTTTGATATGCCGCTAAACAAAATCAACTAACCAAACCAATCCAAATATTTAGATTTCGGCATTAAATAACCTATAGAGATTGATATGCCGCTAAAAAAAATCGACCAACCAAACTAATCAAAATATTTAGATTTTGGCATTAAATAACCTATAGAGATTGATATGCCGCTAAACAAAATCAACCAACCAAACCAATCCAAATATTTAGATTTTGGCATTAAATAACCTATAGATTTTGATATGCCACTAAACAAAATCAACCAACCAAACCAATCCAAATATTTAGATTTTGGCATTAAATAACCTATAGAGTTTGATATTCCGCTAAACAAAATCAACCAACCAAACCAATCCAAATATTTAGATTTCGGCATTAAATAACCTAAGAGACGATATGCCGTTAAAAAAAATTTACCAACCAAACTAATCAAAATATTTAGATTTTGGCATTAAATAACCTATAGAGTTTGATATGCCGCTAAACAAAATCAACTAACCAAACCAATCCAAATATTTAGATTTCGGCATTAAATAACCTATAGAGATTGATATGCCGCTAAAAAAAATCGACCAACCAAACCAATCCAAATATTTAGATTTCAGGACAGAATAACCTATAGAGGTTGATATGCCGCTAAACAAAATCAACCAACCAAACTCATCAAAATATTTAGATTTTGTGATTAAATAACCCATAGAGATTGATATGTCATTAAACAAAATCAACCAACCAAACTAATCAAAATATTTAGATTTTGGCATTAAATAACCTATAGAGTTTGATATGCGAGAACAAAATCAACTAACCAAACTAATCAAAATATTTAGATTTCGGCATTAAATAATCTATAGAGGTTGATATGTCGCTAAACAAAAATCAACCAACCAAACTCATCAAAATATTTAGATTTTGGCATTAAATAACCTATAGAGGTTGATATGTCACAAAACAAAATCAACCAACCAAACTAATCAAAATATTTAGATTTTGGCATTAAATAACCTATAGAGTTTGATATGCCGCTAAACAAAATCAACCAACCAAACCAATCCAAATATTTAGATTTCTGCATTAAATAACCTATAGAGGTTGATATGCCGCTAAACAAAATCAACCAACCAAACCAATCCAAATATTTAGATTTCGGCATTAAATAACCCATAGAGGTTGATATGCCGCTAAACAAAATCAACTAACCAAACTCATCAAAAAATATTTAGATTTTGGCATTAAAGGCCAACCTATAGAGATTGATATGCCGCTAAACAAAATCAACCAACCAAACCAATCCAAATATTTAGATTTCGGCATTAAATAACCTATAGATGTTGATATGCCACTAAACAATCAACCAACTAAAAACCAATCCAAATATTTAGATTTTGGCATTAAATAACCTATAGAGTTTGATATGCCGCTAAACAAAATCAACCAACCAAACCAATCCAAATATTTAAGATTTCGGCATTAAATAACCTATAGAGGTTGATATGCCGCTAAACAAAATCAACCAACCAAACTCATCAAAATATTTAGATTTTGGCATTAAATAACCTATAGAGATTGATATGCCGCTAAACAAAATCAACCAACCAAACCAATCCAAATATTTAGATTTCAAAAGATTAAATAACCTATAGATGTTGATATGCCACTAAACAAAATCAACTAACCAAACCAATCCAAATATTTAGATTTTGGCATTAAATAACCTATAGAGTTTGATATGCCGCTAAACAAAATCAACCAACCAAACCAATCCAAATATTTAGATTCTCGCATTAAATAACCTATAGAGATTGATATGCCGCTAAAAAAATCGACTAACCAAACTAATCAAAATATTTAGATTTTGGCATTAAATAACCTATAGAGATTGATATGCCGCTAAACAAAATCAACCAACTAAACCAATCCAAATATTTAGATTTTGGCATTAAATAACCTATAGATTTTGATATGCCACTAAATAAAATCAACCAACCAAACCAATCCAAATATTTAGATTTTGGCATTAAATAACCTATAGAGTTTGATATGCCGCTAAACAAAATCAACCAACCAAACCAATCCAAATATTTAGATTTCGGCATTAAATAACCTATAGAGATTGATATGCCGCTAAAAAAAATCGACCAACCAAACTAATCAAAATATTTAGATTTTGGCATTAAATAACCTATAGAGTTTGATATGCCGCTAAACAAAATCAACCAACCAAACCAATCCAAATATTTAGATTTCGGCATTAAATAACCTATAGAGATTGATATGCTGCTAAAAAAAATCAACCAACCAAACTAATCAAAATATTTAGATTTTGGCATTAAATAACCTATAGAGATTGATATGCCGCTAAAAAAAATCGACCAAGCAAACTCATCAAAATATTTAGATTTTGGCATTAAATAACCTATAGAGATTGATATGCCGCTAAACAAAATCAACCAACCAAACCAATCCAAATATTTAGATTTCGGCATTAAATAACCTATAGAGGTTGATATGCCGCTAAACAAAATCAACCAATCCAAATATTTAGATTTCGGCATTAAATAACCTATAGAGGTTGATATGCCGCTAAACAAAATCAACCAACCAAACTCATCAAAATATTTAGATTTTGGCATTAAATAACCTATAGAGATTGATATGCCGCTAAACAAAATCAACCAACCAAACCAATCCAAATATTTAGATTTCGGCATTAAATAACCTATAGATGTTGATATGCCACTAAACAAAATCAACCAACCAAACCAATCCAAATATTTAGATTTTGGCATTAAATAACCTATAGAGTTTGATATGCCGCTAAACAAAATCAACCAACCAAACCAATCCAAATATTTAGATTTCGGCATTAAATAACCTATAGAGATTGATATGCCGCTAAAAAAAATCGACCAACCAAACTAATCAAAATATTTAGATTTTGGCATTAAATAACCTATAGAGATTGATATGCCACTAAACAAAATCAACCAACCAAACCAATCCAAATATTTAGATTTTGGCATTAAATAACACACAGATGTTACTATGATACTAAACAAAATCAACCAACCAAACTAATTAAAATATTTAGATTTTGGCATTAAATAACCTATAGAGGTTGATATGCCGCTAAACAAAATCAACCAACCAAACTAATTAAAATATTTAGATTTCGGCATTAAATAACCTATAGATGTTGATATGCCACTAAACAAAATCAACCAACCAAACCAATCCAAATATTTAGATTTTTGCATTAAATAACCTATAGAGGTTGATATGCCGCTAAACAAAATCAACCAACCAAACCAATCCAAATATTTAGATTTTGGCATTAAATAACACACAGATGTTACTATGATACTAAACAAAATCAACCAACCAAACTAATTAAAATATTTAGATTTTGGCATTAAATAACCTATAGAGGTTGATATGCCGCTAAACAAAATCAACCAACCAAACTAATCAAAATATTTAGATTTCGGCATTAAATGACATATAGAGGTTGATATGTCACCAAACAAAATCAACCAACTGAATTTAGCACAGTGGATAATCATGTGTGTTGTGTTACAGCGGATATCAGCTCAGAATGAGAAATCGGGGAGCCATGTTCAAATTCCAGTTGAATATGTTGTATTTACTTACACACAAATACACTTGGGAAGGGTATTAAGCCATCTCTTCCCTCCACTTATGGGTTAAATAACAGAAGAGATTGGGTTCTGTAGCCTTGGATGGCAGCCAGTCTTTCGCAGAAAGTAATGGCAACCTACTGTAAGATAATCTTCTGCCCAGTCAGTCATGATTGCCCAAGCATGTATCATGTATGGCATTTAACTGACTGGATAATCACCATATGAGAGTCTAGATTTATTATTTTGTAAAGTTCTTTGTGTTTTTGCCGTGCCTGTCTATAGGGTTGGATAAAGTGTTGTCTTCTTTTAGACTTAAAATATTTATTTGCTTGAAGCCATTTTTAGTTAATAATCTAAGAAAACCGTTGTGTATGTCTGATATTTTAGAAATTTTAAAACAAACTGGACACTATTCATGACATCCATATGAGGGGTGCTCCATACTTTTGATCTTGTGCCACATCTAAGCTAGACTAAGAAAATTACTATGATATCTACATCAGAGCCTGACAAGACATTATGTAAAGTTATTTGTGATTTTGCAATGCCAAATTTGGTTATGATGGCTATGGTTCTAAAAATATGAGTATATTTCTAATTAGTTATCTCATAAATGAAATGCTAAATTTTCTTTATCTTTATACACAATGGTTTTCTTTTTTTTTTCTCTCTCTCAACCCATGGCCAATGCTATTTCTAGCAATTTTTAAGGTCAATTAATAATGGTCACAAATCATGATAGTAATAATGGCTGCTTTGACAAGCCAAAGGAAATTTGTAAAGTGTAAAATGATAAGAGTTTGCAACTTAATGTCTATTATAAATGAAGAATTGATTCCATGTCCGTCTCACCCTGTTTGAATGATATGGTTTTTGTTATTAAGAAAAAAGTCTTTGCAAGCTTGTAGCATCACTGTAGGGTCTGACGAAGAATTTTCTTCTTTAAGATCTAAAGGATTCATTGAAGTCATTTTTTATTGTTGATATGATAAAATGGTTGTATATTGTGGATTCCCACTCTAAGATAAAAATAAACAACAATTTTTACATCAAGGTTGGGACAACAATTTACCCACTGTGAATGTTGGTTATTAAGAAATGGGAAAAACTGAATATAGACCATTAAATGTGGATCACAGTAATATATTTTTTATTTCTGCTAAATCTATTAAAAGTGGATCATTTGTCAAAAAGGTTTTCCGATTAATTAGTATATAATGGTAAACATATTTTCTTTCATTCTTTCCCCTGTATATGCATATAGACAAGAGTTCATGCCAAAAATTGGAATGTTTAAAGTGGGCCGGTCACATAACTAAGACCAAATACAAATTCTGTGGAACAAGACAGAATCAGAAGATTGTGACAAGGAAGCAGACGTCAATGCCATTTGTCATGTACTGGACAAAAAAAAAACCACCCGCTTCATTTGCTATGCAGCATGAAGCAGAAGCCTTTTGTAAGAATTCCAAAAACAAAGAGCAGGCACCTTGAAACCTTATTTTATTTGAACTTAGAAAATACCACTTGTTGTATGACTCAGTTAAAATTGACAAGAGAGTTTATAGGTTGATTAACAATCAACATATTATCAAACTTTTATCTCAATGAACAAATCTTAAAAGTAATTCACAGACTTACAGAAAAGAATCTTCAGTTTAAATAAAAACACACAAGAAAACTTTCGACGAACACAAAAATACAATCCAAGGTAAATAACTATGCGTACACTTTTTCCCTATTTCTGATTGTAAAAAAAAAGCCATAAGTATTTTGAATGATCTTGTTTAAATAAACCATTTAAGAACATTTGATTAAATAATCTGGATTTGAACTGTATTACTTAAATCCATTTTTCAGCATATTTATCCAAAAAACAGCGTTTATATATATTTACATTTTTTCATTAATACAGGTTTCATTGAATAATATAGACAAGTTCTGTCTATTTATTTTGTGTAAGATCCTTTTGTATGATCTGATTAGCTTGATAGTGTTGTCATGGAAAGACGACAGGAAATCGCAGTAATTGTTGATTTTTTTTATCAGGTCTGAGCTTTCGGCTTATATAAGCCATTATCAAAGGATGAACATTTAATATATAGTGAACATAGAAATTATTAACAGAGTGGAGTTATATGAGAAAATTGAACAGGTCCATTTTTTGCGTCGCATATAGCCGCGGGCCGATAAGGGTTTTTGGTCAAATGTGAGTATAGTGGCATGAGGGGATTGGTCTGGGAACCGCTACTACTATGGGTGTAGGGGGTAAGTATAATAAATATGACCTCTCCCGTTGATTATAGGCATTGAAGTATGTTAGTAGAGGTGTCGAAATTTATTTTATTTAGGCTAGGTTTAAACTGTTTGATGTAGATAGCTTCTAGAATTTTAAATTTTCGTTTATTATTTTCTTGTCTAAGTATACATGTATTTTCGACAAGTGTTTACATTTTTTGTATATAAAAGTTGTGATTTGTTCAGAAGAGATGTTGATTACTCAAATGCTGACCTTGTGCCTAGTATGCAAATTAAAACGTTGTTAGAGTAATTGAATGCAGTCTACAAAAATACCTTTTGATGTAGCAAAAATTTATTAAGCAACTTCAACTCCACAACAACATAAATAAACAACTAAAGTTCCTGGGACATGCAATGAGGAAGAAGGGCTTGGAGAACCTGATACTAACAAGCCAGATAGAGGGAAAAAGAGACAGAGGAAAGCAGTGGATAACATATTTGAAGGAATTGAGCAGGTGGATGACAGAACGGTGGTTGCGTGGTGTTACAGGAGAAAGCATGCTAAGAGCCACCAGAGATAGGGAAACATCAAAGACATATGATTGCCTATGTCCTGAAAGGTCAAGGCACATAGAAAAAGGAGCTGGACACCATATCTAATATCATTATTTTCCATTCTAGTTAAATGTGCTGTCCATGTTAGTTGTTGCTGTGAGAAGTGTTCAAATTCTCTGGAAAAAACTGTTTGTGAGCTTGAAGAATCAGTCTGTAATGTCTGATAAAGAATTGTCTTCTTTAAGAACTAAAAGGTCCATTTGCTTAAAGCCATTTTTAATCATTGATTTGTATCTAGATGATGATTCAAACATTTTTAAACAACGTGAGCACAGAGAATGACATCGATATGAGAGTCTAGAGCTGACAAGAGTATTTGTTATTTTGTAAAGTTCTTTGGGATTTTGCAGTGCTAAATTTGCTTATGATGGTGAACAATTGTTCCAATATTAAGATGGGAACAACAGTTCAAAATAATACAAGGATATTCCTAATTACTTAGCTCAGAAATTAAATGCTATATTTTCTTTATCTTTATACACAATGGTTATTATTTTTTCCCCTCTAAATCTGTGGTCAGTATCAGAAATAATCAATTTTTAAGGTCAATTAATAACGATCACAAATCATGACAGTAGTGATGCTGACAGTTTAGACACACCAAAGAGAAGCTGTATAGTGTGAAAAAGATGTGAGTTCTCAGTTTACTGCTTATTATAAAAAAAACTGGTTCTATGTCCATCCCACACTGTCTGAATAATATGTTTTTTTGTTATTGGGAAAAGCTCTTTGTGAATTTATAGCACCAGTCTGTAGGGTCTGACAATGAATTCTCATCTTTAAAACCTAAAGGATTCATTTGCTTGAAGTCATTTTCTATAATTGATCTGATAAAATAGTTGTATATAAAGGATTGATGTGTAGATGTAATGTATATGCATATATCTATACTTTTTATATTATATGAGTGTACCTCCGCCATAAAAAATGACGTTAAAATATTTAAGAGAATTATTAGCTGTTGCTTCACAGATTATCCTCACTGAGCATGATAGGAGAATATATATATATAACAATTTTTGTTATAATAGAGAGGATATATATATATATATATATATATATATATATATATATATACACACATTCTTCACTACTTGACAACATAATTGTTGCAAAAAATAAAGTAAGGCAATGTTAAAGAGTAAACAAGAACTTTCATAACTGGAAGTAAAATTTAATTAGTAATAAAGAAAATAAATTTAGTTGATGCTGTCTCACTACTGTTGCTCTCTCTTCATGAGTAGGTCAAGAGGGGTATATATCTATTTTTTTTCTCAACATATACTGTTAAAAATATAAGAGACAATGAATGTCTGTTATGTTTAATAATGAGCCATTCTAAACATTGTATTTTGGCTTTAATTTCAAATGAAAATAAAGACAAAAATTCTTCAAAATTTAGATAATTTTTTATTAAGTTGGTTCTAAGCTTTCGGCTTACATCAGCATCTTCAGAGATGTTACAGGGACGTTAACATAAAAACATCCACCATCAAAGACGATTTTATTTTGTGTTGACATAAAACATTGCTAAGCAATGATAACAGTCACCAAGTAGCAAACACAGCTTGTAAATTTGTAATGCAGTTCTATGACATCGCACTGTGCGAGAGCCCAAAATGTTAACAGAACCATATATTTAAATGCAATGTAATGTATTATGATCAGATTTAAACATGATTTTATTAAGTGTGGGTTGTTTTAATTTAATGTAGATGGCCTCCTGAAGGTTTGTAGAAATGTTAAAACAATAAATAATAATAATCAAATTAAGCTCATATATTATAAAAAATTTAAAACAATTGACCTCATAGTCTCTCTCTCTTTCTCTCTCTCTCTCTCTCTCTCTCTATATATATATATATATATATATATATATATATATACTAGCAGTATAGCCCGGCGTTGCTCAGGTGTAATGAAAGCTTTAAAACTAATCCATGGTCCTGGAGCTCAGACTCTTTGGACGTTGGCACAAATAACTAAAAAGCAATAGTTTTTTTCCAGTTAAAGCGAAACCGTAGGCTGAAAGAAAAATGAATGGATGTAAGTGAAATTTTGATTTCCTGGTATTGATATCAAATAAGTATTTTTCGTCATAAACTGAATTTTGAAGGCTAAATAAGTCCTCTGAGTAAATGGTATCATGGCTGAGACTAAGAACACCAATTATACCTACTTAGAGCCAAACCTGAAGCAAAAACTAAAATAAAAGGGCTGAAAAAAATACAGACATACAGGCAGATAAACAGACACACACACAAACATCTTGCCTTTTATATATATATTATCAATTTTCTGTACTATTGTAAGAACTGCAACCTTGAAACTTCTGAATATCGTTTCTTATGTCTTTGTCTATGAGTGTATCAAATTTGATTAAAATCAAACCACTCCTTCTATAACCCGATTTTTTCAATTTTCAATATTTATCGGAGGTACCTCAACACAAAACCTAGCTGAGAACACTCACAGACGCTTATAGTACAACTGTGTAAATTTTCAAGAAAATCGGTTTAGCCGTTTCGGAGTCTATAGGTAACGAACACACACACACACACACACACAGACAAAGTTCCATTTATAAATAAGTTTAGATTTATATATATATATATATATATATATATATATATATATATATATATGTTGTATACCAATAAACAGACAAACACGGGGGTATATATAAAAATATATATTATATTTTTATTCAGCTAAATCCAAACCACCTAAGCCCATTAACCTCTCCTTCACTAATATCCGAGGCATTCGTACTAACTTTGCTAGTGTAGAAGCGTTCCTGCATGAAAAGTCCCCTGACATCCTCGCGCTCTGCGAAACTAACCTCAACTCAACTATTCCCTCCTCTGACCTCTTCATCCCTGGTTATCTTCCCCTTTTAAGGAAGGATTCTACTGTCCACATGCATGGGCTGGGTGTTTATGTCAGCGAACACCTCCCCATAACTAGGGTGACTTCACTCGAATCTACTGACCACCAATACATATGTCTCCGCTTGTCTCTCCTCAGTTCGGTTAGCTACCTATTCTTCCTTTACCGTTCTCCCTCCTCTCCTGACTGCTCCCTACTAGATAGCATTGCCGACGACATAGATAAGGCTATTTCCTATCACCCATTTGCCCACATATTTGTATTTGGAGACCTCAATGCCCATCACTCTGAGTGGCTTGAAAACGCTGTTACTGATTCGGCGGGCATTCACGCCATGAACTTTGCTATTTCCCAATCCCTTACGCAAGTGGTGGACTTCCCCACTCGCTTCCCAAGCACACCCTCGGGTCATTCCTCACTGCTAGACATATGTTTCACCTCTGCGCCCGACGCCTGTCAAGTCTCGCAGCTTTGCCCTCTCGGCAACTCCGACCACGCTGTAGTCTCCCTCAGTATTTCTTTCCAATCTCACTCCCCCCAGGATCCCCCTACTCATAGAACCTCCTACCTCTACCAAAAAGCTGACTGGGATGCCTTTCGCGATTTCCTCTGCGACGTCCCTTGGGGAAAAGTGTTTGACCTATCAGTTGATGACTGTGCCTCTGAGGTCTCGTCATGGGTGAAAGCTGGCATTGATGCCTTCATACCCACCAGGAAGTATTGCTTAAAACCTCATTCCTCTCCGTGGTTCTCTCCGGCCTGCTCAGCCGCCATTGCCCACAGGAACCATTACTTCCATCTATTCCAGAGACAGCCAACTGATCACAATAGGCGCCTGTTCACATCCGCTCGCAGTGAGTGCAAGAGAACCCTAAATGACGCCAAACAGTTGTTTGCGGAGAGAATGCGACAGCACATAGCTGACCGCAAGTTCAGCTCCAAGGACTATTGGAGGATTTGTAAACGAGTGCTCAACAATAGGAAATCCTCAATACCTCCTTTAATCCATGGATTTGACGTTCTCACGTCATCTGCTGAGAAAGCTGAGTGCTTTGCCCGCAGATTCTCATCCAACTCCACACTCGACTCGTCCGGAGTGCACCCACCCGACTTCCCTATTAGAACTGAGGCCAAACTGCATGACGTGTATATTACCCCGACAATAGTATCCAGAGTAATTTCAAAACTCGACCCCCATAAGGCGTGTGGAGACGATGGAATCCCGGTGATAGTCCTTAAGAGGTGTGCCCCTGAACTTTCCCCTGTCCTCTCTAAACTGTTTAACTACTGCCTTTCTGCTTCCTGCTTTCCTGCATGCTGGAAATTCTCCTCAGTCGTTCCTGTCTTTAAGAACTGTGGTGAACCCTCGGACCCATCCAACTATCGCCCTATCAGTCTTCTACCAATATTCGGGAAAGTGTTCGAGGCTATAATAAATGCTGAAATAGTTCATCATCTCACCGCCCACAAACTGTTCTCCGACAGGCAATATGGATTCCGATTTGACAGGTCCACAGCCGACCTGCTAACTACTGTAACGGAGTACATGCTACAGGCCCTTGATGAGTCTGACGAGGCTCGCGCGGTTGCTCTGGATATCTCCAAGGCTTTCGACAGGGTTTGGCACCCTGGCCTCCTATGCAAACTACGCGGTTATGGTATTACCGGTCGCCTGCTTGACCTAATCCAATCTTTCTTAAATAACCGCAAAATGAAGGTCGTTCTGAATGGGCGTGCCTCTTCGTCCTACAGCACGAATGCTGGTGTCCCACAAGGCTCTATCCTGGGCCCAACGCTCTTCCTTATTTTCATCAACGACCTCCCAGATGAGATCAGGTCCCAAGTAGACATCTACGCAGATGACACTACAATATACTCCCGCTCCAGTAAGAAACCTGTCGTGGCGGACAGACATAATCTCGCTGCTGACCTTGAGCGGGATCTACACTCTGTGGTGAACTGGGGCAAGAAGTGGCTTGTCAACTTCAATTCCTCTAAGACCAAGCTGTTGTCTGTCAACCATTACAGGCAACCTCTTCTGCCTCCCATAAGCATGGACCAGATGATTCTCCCGGAGAGTAATACACTACGCCTCCTCGGACTTACCCTGTCCTCAGACCTCAAATGGAAGCACTATATTGAATCCATAGCAAAATCTACTGCTAAGGAGATTGGGTCACTATGTCGATCCAGGATGTTTTTTCCACCTGAATCCATCCTGCATATATACAAGTCAACCATCCGTCCGTGCATGGAGTACTGCTGCCATTTATGGTCAGGTGCCCCTGCCGTTCTCCTCAGTGTTCTTGACAAGCTCCAAAGGAGAGTCTGTAATGTGATAGGTACTGATCTGGCGACTCGTCTGCAGCCACTTTCCCATCGTCGAAATGTGGCCTCCCTCTGTCTCTTCTATAAATACTTTCATGGCTTCTGCTCGGATGAGCTTAAGTCACTGATGCCTCCTCAACAGGTGTTTACCCGTTCAACCAGACTGGCAACTGGGTCCCACCCATTCACAGTCAGGTTAGCCAAACGCAGACGACAATTCTACTCCTGCAGCTTCCTCTCTCGCACTTCCCGCCTGTGGAACTCACTCCCGTATTCTTGCTTTCCTGACGGCTACGACCTCCAGAAATTTAAAAGCAAAGTTAATACTCACCTACTAACCACTGGCCTCTAGCTCTCTCTCCCCTCCCCTGTATAACCTTCCCTTTCTCTCCGCCCATGTACCTGTCATTGCACCTGCTTTCTCAGTTTTCTATTGTTCCCTTCTAACTAGCTTGTACTCCTCACTCTTTTCTAATTAATCTTTCTACATTTATGTAACCCCCTGCACATCAGTGGCGTTTCTGCCTTGCTCGGGGTGAAATGATTAAAAAAAAAAAAAAAAAAAAAAGACTATGGACCGTGTCGCCTAGGAACAAAGAGTGAGAGAGCGCTCTTCCAAAGTTGACAGGGATGACGACGGGACTGTATACTCTCTACTTAGCTCGTCTAGCTTCTTCTTCGACTTCTCGAGACTCTTCTGTCGAGGCTGATTGACTTCTTCTTCTTCGACTTCTCTTCTTGTCTACTTCTGGAGACCGTCAAGACTGACTGGGTTCGACTTCTCTTCTACTGTCGACTTCTGGAGACTGTCAAGACTGACTCGCAAGACTTCTGGAGACTGACTTATCTGTGTTTTCGCAGTCTTTATATATCTTCCAAAAGCGGAAATTGTTTCTTCCGGTTTTTGCCTCGATCACGCGACGCCTACACGACGCCTACGTAATTCTCAGTGTCACCTGTCTGTTTGCCTGCGTAGGCATTTCCGCCGCTGTCGGAAATAGGGTCAAAGTGACATCCGCTACTTTTCATCAACCGGGAACACCCACGCTTCATCCCTTCTTGGGTGGGGCCAGACCGTTATATTACATATATACAGACAGGTAAATAAACAACGGTCAGTATTATAATAAACAACGGTCAGTATTAAAACATCTAACAGCACTAAACTGTTCTAATACTGATAAATCAAACAAACAGGCAAGAAAGTCACTCTCTTCAGTTTTGACTTTGTATATAATACGGTAACTAATTTTATTTATATTGCATATATTTACATGGGTTTACGACATTTAATATATGTACATGTGTGCATATACACAAATTCATTGAGTCTAAAATATGATATTGGAATAATATATTCAACTTTCACTCAATCTGGACAACCTGTACCTGAGGCTGAGAAACAATATTAAAAATTTTGACTAAGAACAAAAAAGTAAAAAAAAAAAACATTTTTTAACCGTAAAAATTAGATAAATATCAAATTTTGATGAAGATTTTTTTTTAATTATTGTTATAAATAAAAATATTTTCAAGAATTTTTTTGTAATTTTTACAGATAACTTTTTAGGTCTGTACCTGAATTTGAATAAACAAGCACATTCAAAAACCTACATGATTTGAATGAATCTAAAATGGTCATCTGTGTTCCTAGGGCTAATTTCCTTTTAGTCTGGCAACAACCTTTGCATAACAGAAACAGAGTACAAACCTTTCAGTCTAATTTTATTTTTACATACCTGAGTACATTTGTACTTTCTCGCACTTCCCGCCTGTGGAATTGCCTTCCACATACTTGCTTCCCCGACAGCTACAATCTCCAGAAGTTTAAATGTAAGGTCAAAAGATACCTCCTAACATACTAACTTGCATCCATTCTCTCAAACACTCTTCCCATCTACGCAACCCTCATCCTCGGTATCCTTACCCATCTATCACCCTCCTTCTGACATTTCCTATACCTAACCACTCTTTCTCATCACTTTCCCCTATGTAACCCCCTGCGCAATAGTGGCAGTGGAATGCCTTGCTTGGGGGTGAAATGATTAAAAAAAAAAATGTGTATGCTGCTTTTTATGTCTATTCTTAGCTATATATGGAGTCTGGGTGAAAAGTAATGGGACTTATTTCTTCTTTGATATGAGAGGCATCATCCACAGTGATTTGATATGAGAGGCATCATCCACAGTGATTTGTTGGTACACAACCAGACAATCAATTAGCAAATCTACAAAAAGTTCCTGTGGTGTTTGATTGGATGTGTGTGGTGGTCCAGTGGATATTGGCTCGGAACAAGAAATCGGAGAACCGAGTTTGAATTCCAGTTGAATTCATTGCATTCACTTACGCGCAAATACCCTTGAGAAAGGTATTAATCCGTCTCTTCCTTCCAGTTATGGGTTAAATAACAGGACAGATTAGGTTCTATAGCCTTGGCTGGCAACCAGTCTACCGCAGAAAGCAATGGCAACCTACTGCAGGATAATCTTCTGCCCAGTCAGTCATGTCTCTTTTGAGACATGATCACCCAAGCGTGTTTCACGTATGGCACTTAACTGACTGGTGTTTGATTCACTCAGTGTGAGAGAAGAGGTGAGAGTTGTTGCAGGACAAATCATGGTTGCTTCACCACGACAATGCACCTGATCAAAATGCCTTGAGCTTCCAGCAATTCCTGGCTGAGAAGAACATTGCCATACTGAAACAACCTCTCTGTTCACCTGATCTTGCTCCATGTGGCATATTCTTTTTTTTTTTTTAATAAAGCTCAAGGGGATCATCAAAGGTACTCATTTTGAAGGTGTGGAGTCCATTGAAACGGGCGTAACAACTGACCTAAGGGTCATTTTTTTTTTTAATCATATTACTCCGAGCAAGGCGGTAATGCCACTGATGTGCAGGGGGCTACATAGGAGTGAAAAGACTGGAAAAGAGAAAACTGGAAACCGCATCCTAAACAGAAAACAAGGGATGAGCCTCTTCACCTGTTCAATAGATGTGGGGGGGGAGTGTGAACTGGGCGATAGTTTAGTCTATCTACTCCAATTCCAGAAAGAATCTTTCCAACAGTGCATAGAAGCATGGCAGAAAGGACAGAAACATACATTAGCCTTGAGTGGATGATTACTTTGAAGGGGAAACCATGTAGTTCAGTGATTAGAATTGAAACAAATTGTTTGCAACATCAGTCCCATTAATTTTCAGACTTCAAACATTATAAATACTGTCATTGTTAACTACCTGATGAGACATTGTTCGTTCAATGTCGAAACAAAATGTACAATTTCGTAGTAGTTTGTAGTTTTTCACATGTTCTAATGATAAATATTAAAGATAAATATTTGTTTCTTTTATATAAAGCACTGTTTTAAATTAATGTTTTGAATGTTGTAAATTTATTCTTCATTCTTATTCATTTGAATATATATATATATATATATATATATATATATATATATATATATATATATATTCCTTTCTAAGTGTATTTCTACCGACTTATGTAAATATATACCTTTCTAAGTCAATTCTTACCTATGTGAAGATGAGACAAATTGATTTATTAAGGACACATTAAACCGAGAGCATCTAACCTCATTGGTTTCTTAAGGTTAACATTTTAGAAAGACAAAACTAGATATGACAAAAAATGCCTTATGATCCCTGAAGATAAGTGATGACAATTAATCAAATTAAATTTGCAAAAATGCTGTATGCACCAGGAATTTTTAAAACATGACGATTAAAAAATTTTAAAATACATAATTGCTATGAATCAGTAATTGGTTAACACTAAAGATTGGTGAATACCTATATCCAAGATCTGTTCACATCACCCTGACAATAATGAGAAGTAATGACTAATTACTCTAAAAACGTGAATAGTACCATGTAACCCAGTACTACCTGCCACATGGTCAGTTCATTAGTTACTAAACCAGTTCCTCCAGCAAGCTTTTCTGGTGAGAGGTGGGGTTATGCAGCTGACAAAAAAAAAAAAAAAAGAGAAAAACAAACCTGTCAATGTGTGTACAAACCTTTACGTTGGATCAGCAGTCATCTAGCACAGTGTGGTAGATTGAACTCCAAAACTATGTATCTATGGTATAAACGAAGTTGGGATAATATATGAGTAAAGGCCAGGTTTTATTAACTACAGCTTCATTTTATTTTTGTTGTTGACTCCATAAGGTTACATTTTTTGTTTATATGTGAACGATTATCATTTCTGTCCTTTTTGTATTTTGTGTCTTTAATATGTTTCTTGTATAAGACATTGTGATATTCATGTGAATGTTCATCAACAAAATACTAATCTGGGAAATCTGTATAATCTTCCTCTATAAGAGTGGTCATTTGGACTTATACTAAGTACGTACTTAATCTTTACATTCTTTCATTCCCCCACTATGTTCCAACCTGATAAGTTTTTTTTGTCCGTCTGTCTCATGGGATGTTAGAAACCCAATAAAACAAAAAAATTAACCCGACAAAGGGCGGATGAACTCTTCAGGAATCAACAGCCAGCTAACTAGAGGTGGTGTCTCGATAAAACACTATGGAGAAGGCAATGAGAGACTTCACTATTTCTCCCATGTATATTCATGGACTTGCACAACAATATGACAAACCCTAACAGCATGAAGAGGGTTAAGCCTAAAAACTGGCTCCTCACCCGGTAAGGAACAACATGTGCTACAGGTGTCACTGAACCGTCATCCTGTGACTGTTAGCATTAACAGCGTAAAGAGGACAAATTTCCTCAGAATTTATCCCTCAGCCGGAATAGAAGGACATGTGCAACAGGTGTCACCAGAACATTATCCTGTGACTGTTCACAGCAAACAAAAAATAAATCTTGGGATGTGGAATGTCAGAAACATGACAGCTGGAACACATTAAGCAAGAGATGACGAGATTAAACATAAACATTTTAAGCATATGTGAAATGAGATGGTCTAATAATGGAGACTTCATCAGTAACAACCACAGAATTATATATGCAGGAGGTGAAAATAATGAAAAAGGAGTTGCATCATACTGGATAAAGACACAAGGAAATGTATTATGAGATACTGCCAGATATCTGAAAGAATTCTAATAGTTAAACTGAAAGGGAAGCTTTTCGATATATTGGTAATAATGGTATATGCACTGACAACACAAAGTACAGAAGAAGAAATCGAGTCCTTTTACTCCATGCTTGATTATGCAAATAACAAGACATCAATATCATTATGGGAGATCTCAATGCCAAAGTTGGCCAAAGGGGAGAAGGTGAAACAGTTGGCAATTTCAGACTAGGACACTGCAATGGCCATGGTGAGAAATAGGTCCAATGGTGCACAGCGAATGACCAGATAATAACTTGGTTCCAAGAGCACCCAAGAAGACGATGGACATGGAGGAGAAAATAAGAACCAAATTGATTATATTACTATCAACAAGAAATTTAGAAATGAAGTACCACACTGCAAAGATTACTCAGGTGCTGACTGCAGAAGTGATCACATACCTGTTTTATACAAACTAAGGATAAAACTAAGGCAATTAAAGAAACCTAACGCAGTCCCTAAGACTGCAGTAAAATAGACTTGGGAATGACCCAAACTTGGGGGAAATGTATATGGATAAATTGAAAACGGAAGGTCAAAATGGGATGGACTAAAAGTGGCTCTAGTGACCATGTGGCAGGTAGTACTGGGTTACATGGTACTATTCACATTTTTAGAGTAATTAGTCATTACTTCTCATTATTGTCAGGGTGATGTGAATAGATCTTGGATATTGGTATTCACCAATCTTAAGTGTTAACCAATTATTGATTCATAGCAATTATATATTTAAAATTTTGTTTAATTGTTAAGTTTTAAAAATTCCTGGTGCATACAGCATTTTTGCAAATTTAATTTGATTAATTGTCATCACTTATCCTCAGGGATCACAAGGCAATTTTTGTCATATCTAGTTTTGTTTTTCTAAAACAAAACTATATATGACAAAAAAACGACATCATCCCACTCTAGAACAACATCATCCCAAAACAAAGGTCACAACGGAAGAAAAATGAGTAGATCACTGAAGAGATTCTTAACCTGATGCAAAAGAGACAAAAAAATGCTAAGATATGGAACAAAATGCAAGCAAATATACAAGGAAATAAGGAGAAAATGCAGACAGGTTAACAGATGTATAAAAGCAAAGGACGGTACACTTATACATGTAAAAAAAGAAAAAATACTTCAGAGATGGGATGAATATATTGCTGATCTTTTCCACAACAAGAAAGAGCAACCAACAATAGATAAAAACAGGGATGGACTAGAAATATTAAAAACTGAAGTGTAACCGGCAATGGCCTAATTGAACAGAAACAAAGCAATAGGGCCCGATGGGATTGTAATAGAGATGCTGACACCCTTAGAAAAATTTAGCATAGACAGTCTCACAAAAATAATAACCAAAATCTACAATAGTGGCTGTTATATCGAATTATGTGAAATAATACAAAACAACGTAATAGTATAAAAGTAGGTGTATTGACAGGAAAGAGAAGTATTTACAAGAGGTGAGGATTAGTAGAATACAGAACAAGGTAATTAGTATACAGTATCGTCATAGAGATGTGATAGATTGAATAGTAGAACACTTCTGGTGCAATACCGGAAATACCTGATTGACTCACTCACTCGACTTCCTTACTCGACTTCCTCCCTTGAAGTATAATCACTACTATTTTATATAGTGATTCGAATAGTCCATTTCCGTGGAAAGGTGGAGAACGCCCCAACAGTGGCAATATACCAGAGGAGCTAGGCAGATCAATTTTCATAGCACTAAGAAGCCAGGTGCAAAGGAATGTGAACTCCACCAAACAATCGGCTTAATGAGCCACATAACAAAACTCATCATCTGAATTCTGATGAATAGTGCATGCAGCAGAATTGGCCCAGAGATAGGACAAGAACAGTGTGGCCTTGTTAAAGATACTGGAACAAGGAATTCAATATTCATGCTGAGAATGATATCTAAAAAAGCAATAGAAAATGCAGAAGGAACTATATCTGTGCTTTATAGACTATGCAAAGGTATTTAACAACAGCACAAAAACTTGATAGAGATACTCAACAACTTTGACATTTTCGAAAAAGATGTTAGGATAATCAAGAATATATATTGGCAGCAAACTGCCTGTATATGAATATGAAATGAATTCAGCAGGTATACAAAAATAGAAAGGGGTGTAAGACAAGGATGTTTTCTCACCGGATCTATTCAACTTATACAGAGAAACAATTGTGAGAGAAATAAAACCCTTGTCATGATTTAACATTGGTGACCACAATCTCAACAATGTAAGATACGCAAATGACACAGTGCTGATGCAAACATGGTAAGAAAAATGCAGAACCTCCGATAGAAGGTAGCAACAGAAAGCAAGAAAGGACTAAGCATAAACTTCAAGAAAACTGAATGTATGGTCATCAGCAAAAAAGAAGACCCCAAAATGCCAACTACAGGTTGGAGAAACTAAAATAAAACAAGTGGGAAGCGTACTGATAGAGGATGGAAAGTGTGATGTTGAACACCAAAGACGCATTGGCATGGCCAAGGACACATTTCAAAAGCTACCCAAAGTACTGAAATACAGAAAAATCTCATTGGAAACAAAGAAGAGAGTGCTAGATTGCTATGTGATATCAGTTCTTCTGTATAGCAGTGAATGTTGGACAATCCTATTCTATTTATACGAACCTATCCTAAAAGTATTGTCACATTAAATAACCCACTCAGGTTGATATGCCATAGAATAAACCAAACCAAACCAAACCAAACCAAAGCAGAAATAAAATATGCTCATACCACATAAAGAAAACATATTTTTTACTTATAAAATTTCCAAAAACGTTTCAATGTTGATTTGGTTGGTCATTTTTGTTTAGCAGTATTTCAACCTCTATGGGTTATTTAATGCCAAAATCTAAATATTTTGGAAACAATTTTATTTTTGGAGAAATTAATAGTTTAGTCATACAAGTCATACTAATTAAACCATAAATAGGAGAGTGGTGAAGAGGTGGATTCATACCTTACCCAAGGGTATCAATCTAAACTTATTTATAAATGGAACTTTGTCGCTGTGTGTGTGTCCATTGCCTATAGAATCAGAAACGACTGAACCAATTTTCTTGAAAATTTACACAGTTGTACTATAAGCATCTGTGAGTGTTCTTCCCTAGGTTTTGTGTTGAGGTATCCCCGATAAATATTGATAATCGAAAAAAATCAGGTGATAGAAGGAGTGGTCCGATTTTAATCAAATTTGATACACTCATAGACAAAGACATAAGAAACAATATTCAGAAGTTTCAAGGTTGCAGTTCTTACAATAATGCAGAAAATCGATAATATTTATATATAAAAGGCAAGATGTTTGTGTGTTTGTTTATCTGCTTGTATGTCTGTATTTTTTTCAGCCCTTTTATTTTAGTTTTTGCTTCGGGTTTGGCTCTAAGTAGGTATAATTGTAGTTCTTAGTCTCAGCCACAATACCATTTACTCAGAGGACTTATTTAGCCTTCAAAATTCAGTTTACGACGAAAAAAACTTATTTGATATCAATACCAGGAAATCAAAATTTCACTTACATCCATTCATTTTTCTTTCAGTCTACGGTTTCACTTTAACTGGAAAAAACTATTGCTTTTTAGTCTTTCGTGCCAACATCCAAAGAGTCTGAGCTTCAGGGCCATGGATTAGTTTTAAAGCTTTTATTACACCCGGGCAATGCCAGGCTATACTGCTAGTTTACACATAAGCAAATATAACAAACCCAACTAGAATTGGAACTCATTTCTCCACTTAAGATTTCTGAGTCATTATCAATTACATCACCTGCACATCCAAACTTACAGTACCTGGTATTCCCTAGCTGTCAACCATCTAGGTACTGGACAGGGTTGATGTTGCTTAACTTCAGTGATCGTACAGTTATTTAAAGTTGAAAGATATTTTGGATTATAAGAATAATCCTTTTTTTCTCTTAAAACTCTGCATATATGTTCCCCTTAAATAAAAACAATTTTCTTCAGTTAATAAATCAAGAACTCTTTTGTAAGGATATAATATTGATTTGTTTTTTACACTTTATCAACCCTTTCTTGATCATGTCAAATCGAAACTTATATTGGTTTGTAAGAATAATTCGAATGAATATTACATTAATATATTATTGTTTAACACTGATTTTTTTAGACACAAGTCCAACTATATAACCCATAGCTGAGGGAAGATGGATTGATACATTTCTAAGGATATTTGTGCGTAAGTGAATGTAATGAACCTAACTCGTATTTGAACTCAGACTCCAGTTTCTCATCCCAAGCTGATATCAATTACACCACTCACACATCCATAAAAGCCAACAAATCATATATAAAAATAATAGTCTTAAAAAATGCGATATTTCATCAACATGGCCATCTTGTCTGATAAAAACATTTCAACAAAAGATTTGACAAAATTTAAAAACGTAAGGATCTGGTATTAAAAATTGCAAGTGATTTGTCTGTTAGCCAATTTCATGTTGAAATAAAAACTTAATATTTAGAGCATATTCTTCCTTACCATGGGTACCTTGACATGGTGCAATGGTTAGCATCTTGTTTACCTAGAACAATTACAATTGAGCAGTAAGTTTGGTTCTTACTGGGTGCTTCATGTTTTTAGCCTTGTACCAATTCTAAACTGTGCATAATAAAAAATATCCAATTTCCACTTGAAATTTAAAACAAACTATGATGCTTAGAATGGCTCATGATTAGACATAACATTCATTGTTTGTTATATTTAACAACATGTTTAGAAATTTATTTGCTGCCTCAATACACTATATATTTATATATATATAAACACACACACACACATGTAAGATTAAATAAACTGCAAACGTTGTGTCTGTTTTTTTTTCAATAAAATTCATTCATTCTCACAGATAATCTTTCATGTATTATAATTGAAAGATGTCAGAAATGAGCTGTAATGTTGACAGTTGCTATTATTCATTTCTTAATGTTCCCAAGTACTGTCAATCTCCTTCTAAGATCATCTTCAGGGGTGTGAGTTACAGCTAATTTCTGATATCTTTCAATTATTATACATGAAAGATTATCCCTGAGTATGAACGGATTTTATTAAAAATAAGCAGACACAAAGTTTGCAATTTATTTTATATGACATGTCTAAAGGAAAATTTGCTGCCTAAATACAGAAAATTTAAAATATATATATATATATATATTTTAAATTTTCTGTATATATATATATATATATATATATATATATATAGAATGATATAGTCTCATATATCTCTATAGAAGAAATATATTATATTCCAACATATATACATATATATATATATAGAAAGATTATATTATAATTGCATATATACATTGAATGATTATATTATAATTGCATATATACAAAGTGCGATAGATAAATTGTCGCTTAAATTGCATCAAAATGAAAATAACTCAGATATCTCATTTTAACATATATATTTACCAAAATTACAAAAAAAAATGTCTTGAATTAAAAAGGTAAATTTATTCAATAAACTTGGCATGTGCTTCAACTATAGCCTCCCAATAGCTTCAGAATTTCCTGCATCTCTTCTGGACAGTCTCCTTGTTTAAGTTGGTGAATGCTGCCATAATCCTTGCATTCAGTTCATCTTTGAGGTTACAAGGAGTTCTATTGATTTCTCGCTTACCCGCACCAAACACATAATAATCAAGGAGATTTCAGTCTGGGGGCTTAGGTGGCCAGATGTAAGGGGGCGATGTGGTTGCAGAAATTGTCTGGCAGTCATGACTGGGTTCTCTTGCTGAGAGCCCTGTTGGAAAATGAATGTAGTCATAATATTGACATCACTAGTGATCACTCCAAATACCTTCATAATTACCATTAGACTCATTCAACTCTTGCTGGATCCCCTGTATTGTCTTAGATTAGTATTGTCTTAGATTAGTATTGTCTTAGATTAGTATTGTCTTAGATTAGTATTGTCTTAGATTAACACCCAGACACTCTGAAATGCTCATATTATAGCTTCTGACACAAATGGCAAGCAGTACAGCATGATATTTCCAAATCCCTGGCAAAGTGAATTGTGCTATATTGCCCTTTTTCTTACAGATATTGCCCAACTGACCCTACTATAATGTGCAGTTGACAAAATCAAAAACAAATGTGCATACACAAATTAAAAATATAGAATGGTGACAATTTACACATTGCATTCTGTATATGGAAAGAGTATATAATAATTGCATATACATATGAAAATAATATAACTGCATGTATTAAAATATATTATTAATTATTGCATATATATATATATATATATATATATATATATATATGAAGATTATAATTCCATGTATATATATATATATATATATATATATAAATGAATAAGAATGAAGAATAAAATTGCACTGTTCAAAACATTAATTTAAAACAGTGCTCAATAGTTTTTTATGTCCTAATGTAATAATTAATATATATATATGTATATATTTTTTTAAACAAATAATTTGTTCAAACAAATAATTTCAATATGTTGGTTGTAAAACCATTTTGTTAATCTTTGGGATTTTCCGTAACATTGTCTGTTTACATTTGTTGACATTACAATACATTTCAGAGCAGAGATGGTTATTTGTGTAGAATTGAAAATTGTGTTATATAGGCTTAATTTGACTTCGTTTAGACTGTGGAATCATTCATGGTCGAGTGGCCTAAGATGCACCAGATCAATTGGTGGCTTCTCCTCTGTTGATAGGGGTTGCAGGTTTGAATCCGACTGAATGACACACATTTTTGTAACAAAATTTATCTTAAATAATCAGACTGGTAGAAATACTGTTTGATTAAAACAATATCTACTCAAATACAAGTATTGATTAAAAAATAATGTTCAAACAAATAATTTATATATATATATATATATATATATATATTAGCAGTATAGCTCGGTTGTAATGAAAGCTTTAAAACTAATCCATGGTGCTGAAGCTCAGACTCTTTGGACATTGGCACAAAAGACTAAAAAGCAATAGTTGTTTCCAGTTAAAGCGAAACCGTAGACTGAAAGAAAAATAAATGGATGTAAATCAAATTTGGATTTCCTGGTATCGCTATCAAATTTTCTGCACTATTGTAAGAACTGCAACCTTGAAACTTCTGAAAATCGTTTCTTATGTTTTTGTCTATAAGTGTATCAAATTTGATTCAAATTGGACCACTCCTTCTATAACCCGATTTTTTCGATTATCGATATTTATCGGGGGTACCTCGACACAAAACCTAGCTAAGAACACTCGGAGACGCTTATAGTACAGCTGTGTAAATTTTCAAGAAAATCGGTTCAGCCGTTTTGGAGTCCATAGGTAATGGATACACACACATACACACAGACAAAGTTCCATTTATAAATAAGTTTAGATTTATATATATATATATAAAATGGGGATCTGACAGTGCTTCCAACAAGAGAAAAGTGTATATTTCAAATAAAAAGCAAAATTGCAAATGTTCTTTTAAAAAAATAGAAATAATTTATAAAAAAACATCTGCGGTTTCCCTTTTTATTTAAAATTAGTGTGTGTGTGTATGTGTGTGTGTGTGTGTGCACGCAGTTGAATATATTTATGAAAAAATATGGCATCAGTTTAAACTGACACCGGGAGGATATGGAAATTGAATCCCTGAATAGACACCTAAATATTTTAGAAACAGGGTTCAAGACCTCATATCTGTTCATAGGGTTCTTACTTACCTAATAATCTTTTTATTTCTAGGACATATAACATTAACATTCTTCTTTCAACCATTTTCTTCTGACATCAGTTTAAACTGACACATTTTTTTCTATATATTTTTACCCTTTTGTTTGTATTTTCTTGATTTGAAATGGAAACTTTAAATTTTTCAAAAATATTTCAAATACATTATCACTTTCCAAAATTATGATTTATAATTATAGTTTAGATATATGAAAAAGAATCAGCCATTTTGGACTGATACAAGACGGATGTACATTGTGGTACAGTGGATATTAGCTCAGAACAAGAAATCAGAGAGCTGAGTTCAAATTCTAGTTGAATTCATTGCATTCACTTATGTGCAAATACCCTTGGGAAAGGTGTGAATCTGTACCTTCACCTGCCAGCTATGGGTTAAATAACAGGACAGATTGGCTTGTATAGCTTTGGTTGGCAACTAGTCTACTACAGAAAGTAATGGCAACTTACTATGGGAAAATATTCTACCCAGCCAGTCTTGTTTCTTTTGAGACATGATCACCTAAGCGTGTACCACATGAGGCAGTTAACTGGCTGACAAGATGGTTGAACTGGCACCATTTTTACCATCTATTGCGACTATTTTGCTTAAAGTTCAGAGTTTTTTGATTTCAAGTGAAAACTTAGAAATTTTACAACTTATTTTTTTTAATCATTTCACCCCAAGCAAGACAATAATGCCGCTAACATGAAGGGGTGATAAAGAATAAGAAGTGTTTAGTGAGAAGAAAGGACAATGAAAGAAAAGGTTCAAGAAGAAAGAAAATGGCCATAGACATTTCAAAATCTTTTGACGATCATATGTGGCAGAGAAGCAAGAAACCTGAAGAGAGTCCCACAGGCGAGAAAAGAAACTATTAGAGTAGAACTTATGGATGCATATAGCTGTTTCAACAATAAGATGGTGAGACCTAATTGCCAATCTAGTAGCACAGTAAAATGCATGCAATTGAGGTACCTCAATGACTGAAGTAGGGATGTCCAGTCAAGACAGATTATATTACAGATTCTTCTTTTGGATTTTGAAAGATATTTGTTAACATGTCAAACCAAAAGCTTTATTTAGTCCATGGGGTAGATTGTTCTAATTCCACATACAATGCCATTTGGATATTGTAACACCCCTATGGTCATCCGTACAATTTCCTCCGGCGGCCGTTCTCCACGCTGTGATGTTGCCGGAAATTTGTAGAAAATGTCGGAGCCTCAAGCTGGGAGTACAAGATTGAACTATAAGGAACGAACTTCCACAACTTGGATGAGTTGAAAAGGATGCTTTATTCGTTTAGAGTTAGCCTTTTCAGTTGGGGCAGGTGAATGTGACACACAGCTCTAACTCTAATTAATGGAGATCAACAAATCCGAACTGAACGAAACAAGACGAACGGAGATTCTACTTCACTCACACGCCCGGCGGAACTCTCCTTAACTTCTGCCTCTCTCACTTAACTGACTTCTATTTATTTAAATGAATTCGGAAATGCTTTAGACCACCGGTGACAAACATTGGCGACTGTAAGTCTGAAATTTCAGTTATCTTTTTTTTTTATCTTAATAAAGCTTCCACCGAAAAATTCTTAATGTGTGGTCAAGATACAGTAAAAGACAGCCTTTGACCGGGTCATTCGAAAACCTACCTGCTGAACTTTATCTCTTTATCACATTAAATCACTGAGTCAAATATTTACCGGAAGAGTGGTAGGATTTAAAACAGTAATCGGATACCGTTGTCTCTTCCACAATTTTCCTCATAAAAGAAAAAGAGTTTATTTATTTTTTCCTCTTCTTTTTCACTTTTGTTAAATGTGTTTTTAAACTATTTTCTATTCTAATCTATTTTCTATTTTAATCTATTATAATAAAATACATATATGCCTAGTTATCGTGTCACAATATCTTAGAACAATAAAAGGTTAGGTTTCAGGAAGAGAGAAGATAGTGAATGACATTGCATTTAATTTTTTTGAAGATCACAGGTTGCAGAGAAGAAAGAAACCGGAAGAAAGGTGAAGTGTAAGAAAAATAATTAGATTGAACTTACAATGACGTATAACTATTTTAACAGTAAAACGATGAGACCTACTTCCCAATCTAGTAGAAAGCATAACTTCATGCAGAAGGAAAGTTTGTTAAAACAATTTTCATGGAAATATTTACAGAAAAGACAGTGAGAAGCCATAAGTCCTCATCATGCTGTGTATTTTTGTCTTTCATTTTTTTGTGAGTTTGCAACGAGCCTTTCCCAGTTTTTGGTACACATCAACACAATGTGAACAGAGAAGCAACATAGGGTTTTATGTGTCTTGTCAGTGTGAAGCAGGGTGAGGGTTTATTTTATATTTACAGAGTTATGATCGTCTATGTTCTGAAGAGACATGGAATTTAAAATCGTGTCATGACTTTATGCCAGTAGTTAATAAATGTATGTCATGCCTTTCCAGTATAAGTGTTGTAATTCTGAGATGGCAGGACAATACCCAGATATGTGCTGAGTATCTACAACACAATATCCGTGCTGAGGGATATTAATACAAATAAGACAAACACCAGAAGACAGAACAACAAATAGTACAAGAGTACTCTGTGTAGGGCCAGGAAGTTTTCCTGTCTGAAACAATCCTGCACATATATAAATTTACCATCCGCCCATGCATTGAATACTGCTGCCATATCTAGTCTGGTGCTCTTGCTATCCACCTAGGGGTCCTTGACAAAATCCAACAGAGAATCTGTAATGTGATTGATCCTGACTTGGCAGCTCAAATACAGTCACTTTCTCACCAGCGCAATGTGGCTTCTATAAATACTTTCATGGATTCTACTTTAATGAACTTAGCTCACTGGTTCCCTCTATATATGAATTTACTTGAGCCATAAGATTAGCAACTAGGTCCCACTCTTTTACTGTGAAACCAATAAAATGTAAACACAAATTCTACTCCATCAGCTTCTTTTCTTGCATTCCCACCTGTGGAATTCCCTTCCATTTACTTGCTTTCTTGACAGCTACAATCTCCAAGAATTTAAATGTAAAGTCAGTAGTCATCTCCTATCTCACTAACCTGCATCCTCTCTCTCATGCTCCTTTCTCTGTCCACTCTACTCTCATTAGGGCTTATGGCCATATCACGTTGAATACACCAGTTCTTACTTGATCACCGAAGTTAAGCAATGTTGAGCCTGGTCAGTACTTAGATGGGTGACTGCTTGGAATACCAGGTGCTGTAAGCGTTTAGTGATGGATGTGTGTTGTGGTGCAGTGGATATCGGCTCGGAAAGAGAAATTGGTAAGCCAAGTTCGAATTCCAGTTGAATACCCTGCATTCACTTAAGCACTGGTACCCTTGGAAAAGGTATTAATCCATCCCCTCCCTCCAGTTATGGGTTAAATAACAGGGTAGGACTTGGGGACCCTGCCCCTAAAAAGAAATCCCAATGAATCTTGATATTCGAAAAGAAAAAAGTATTACTAGACACAAAACTTATATAAAAAAAACAATAAATTGTTGAAAGAAAAAGGTATTACCAGCAATAAATAAATAAAATTTAGTTGGCAATAAATGACCTGCTGAGGTTGATATGCCATAAAACAAAAACAACAACAACAACAACAGCAACTCTCATCCTTCTCTTACCTACTTCCTGACACCCCCCTATAACCTGTCACTCTTTCTCATAACTTTCCTATGTAACTCCCTGCAAAACAGTGGCAGTAAAATGCTTTGCTTGGGGTGATATGATTAAAAAAAAAAAAGAAAAATTTTCTATACTATTATAATGTGGATATAAAATGGGAATTCAATTCTACATTACAATCAATATATAAACTGATCCCTCACTTTATGGTCATATTCATCCTTCTTTTACCCACTTCCTGACACCTCCTATAACCTGATACTCTTTCTCATAACTTTCCTCTCATGTAGAACCCTGCAAAACAGTGGCAGTAAAATGTTTTGCTTGGGGTGATATAATTATAAAAAAAAAAGAAAGAAAAGTTAAGTCATTAGAGTCACAGAGAGCATAGTCCAATACTAATTGTCAATGACACTCTGAATTCCCTGACTGTTATTAGTTTTTATTTTTATAGCTACCTCGGTCCACTGACCATTCTATTTTTGAGAACACTAGAGTGGTGTCAACTGCTCTACAACAATAACTGTCGTACCTTGCTTTGTCTAAAGATAGCAAATAAAATGTTATTTTTTCACAAACCAGTAATGACATATAAAAAGCATTATCACTCAGTAAAAGATATGAACTGGCAGTTAAAAAACGTTTTTAAATATTATTTTATTACTGTACATTAATGTTACTTTATTGACAGTTAATGCATTAAAATATTAAATAATTACGATAATCTTTATAATAATACCATTCTACCTATGTGTGTCATGTTCCATATTCTTACTTTCCTGACAGCTACAACCTCCAGGAATTTAAATGCAATGTCAATACCCATCTCTTAACCACTTGTCTCCAGTTCTTTCTACATCACCCTGTATATCTTTTCCTTTTTCTCTACCTTTGCAACTGTCATCACACCTGTATTACCATCATTCTCTTGCTCCTTTCTATGACACCACCTGTAACTGGTTCGTCTTTCTCTTTACACTCCTATCTAATCTTTTTCTCTTATGTAGTCCCCTGCACATCAGTGGCATTACCACCTTGCTCGGGGTGAAATGATTAAAAAAAAAAAGAGATATGAACACACACACAGACACAAAAGATTAAGAACGCCAGACAATGCACACAAACACACGTGATAAATGAAAGAAAACATTGAACAGAAAATATAAAATGAGAAGAAAATTACTGTAAAATATATATCATCTTTTCTAAAAAAAAAAAAAAAAGAGAAAAAGAGAGAGTATTATTTCACTTATAGTGTTTTTGCGCTTTAAATAATGATACCAAGTCTTTCTTTGCTGTCTTCATCTTGACTCTCTTTCATCTAAGAAAAATACTTTCATCTGTTTAATTTTATTTATTGAGTCTTTCATTTCTTGCTGTGAACAACATAACAAGTCGTAGTCTTTATATCATAATATAGTAATACCTACCTAGGTAACTACGGGTCCTGGGTATGACCATAAACTGCATCTGGCAGCAAGGGCTCTGATTGGGAGGTTGTGAGAAGCATGGAACCACCTCTTAATTGCTGTTGTTCCCAGGTCCACCCTGACCTGGAGTGGTAGCACCTGTTAGAGCCCCAGCTATGGGCAAATAGTTAACCCCCAAACTAGAGTCAAAACACTATGAAAGCATTAAAATAAAATTTTATAGAAAAATATATATTTTTGAAGGAAAAATATTACCAACAATACATTTTTGGAAGAAAAAAAATTATTACCATAATACATGTTTGAAGGAAAAAAAAATATTACCAGCAATACATTTTTGAATACAAAATTAAAAAACATCTTCAGTTTCTAAAATAAAAATAAAACTTCATCAAAATCTGATTAAATCAAACTTCTCACTATAATTGAACATTAAAAAAATACCTTAAAACCCTACCTTTATGGCATTAAATAACCCAGAGGTTGATATGCCGTTAAACAAAACTTAAACTCAAACTGACTAAATCAACATTCTCACTATAACCGAACATTAACAAAATACCTTAAAACTCCACCTTTTTGGCATTAAATAACCCACAGAGGTTGATATGTCGTTAAACAAAACTCAAACTCAAACTAGGTAACTATGTGTGTCCCACTTTCGCTTTAATGAAGGAAACTAAATGTATTTTGTAAATGCATTATATTTCCCCCAAAAAATCATTGTAATGGAGGAAAGAATAAGACAACAGAGGCAACAAGAGAATAGCAGAGAAGACGAGAATGATTACGAGCAGAAGAGAGACAAGCAATCCGTAACTATAATAGAGGACGAATGCAGGCAAGGAGGAATGATAGGAATGTAGAAGAGAGAGAACTTTATATTTATGATTGTTATTGCAATATTTTGTTAAAGTTCTTAAGTTCAAATATTTAATGATGCAATAGAGGAATTTCTATCGATATTTTATTGTTGTAGAATTTGCCTTGCAGTTATTCAATCATTAACTGAAGAATTAAGATTCATCAGAATATTGAAATAAGAAAACCGTGAAATTTTCACAGGTTAAAACTAGTTATTATAAATTAAATTAAATATAACTTATTGTTTACCAAGCTAAAAATTTATGATTTTAAAAATGATAAATTTGCCTGTACAGGGTGTCCATAAAGTCCGTGTGCACTTTAAAAAATTTATAACTTTATTTGCATTTGGGATAGAAATAATCTGTAAAAAATGTTATAAAGTTTAATGTACCTAGTTTTAAGTATAATTATTGAATAATTCTTCACCACAAAATTTGCAACAATTTTTAGATAAGTAAACAGATGGATTGGAAGGGGTGAACCAAGTTATTGGCCTCCATGTTCACCAGATTTGACTCCATTAGATTTTTTTTTTATGGGGACATGTGAAAATAATTGTGTATGCAACCAAACTTAGTTCATTAGAAGATTTGAAAGCTAAAATAACTAATGTGATTTCAGGCATTACTGTAAATCAGTTGGCAAATGTTTTCCATGAACTGCAAAATCATATTACTCTTTGTATTGCTAATGATGGAGTGTAACCCAATTTCTACATATGAAAAAAATGTAATTCTTAGTTTAATACAATGAAGCGAAAGAAATTCTTATTAGTGGTATAGTTGATTTTGCAGTTTATTGTAAATTGTGAAATGAGCTCTGATTAGAAATATTTTAATACTTGGATGCTTGTAAAATCAGGAAAATAGAAAAACTAACTGAAAATTGGGGAGAAAGGAAAAATATATTTTTTTCATTGTTATTCAGAAGTGGCTTTTTGGTTGATAGAGTAAAAAATAAAGATAGTCAAAACAAGGCTGTCAGGACTTTTGATGGAGTTAGGGTAAGGTCAAATCCTTAATTCCCACATTTGCTGGGAAAGGATTTGAAAATTTGAAAACCTAAAATGATGTAATTTAGAAGAGGATGAAGAGAAATTATGTCAGAAAAGGTGTTGTTACTTCATTGATTAAACCAAGGGAATGATATAACTCCACCTTGAAATGTGTAGGTGGAAGTAATATCATTGGTCAAAGTTTTGATTTGCATAGATACCCAGTGCCCGTCATTCATCCCCCAAGAGAATTGGGGACAAGTATAAAAATCGAGACCCTGAGTAGAAAAATCAGTTGAAGTCAGTTGCAGTAGAGATGTAACGACTGAGAGAAAAGAGTTCCCAACCAGAAGCCATGCCGATTGGGTGCCAGCCGTAGAGACAATGATGGTCACCTCCCATAGATGAGTTGGAGTAGTTGCAGTTGAGATGTAACAACTGAGGGAAAAGTGTTCCCAACTATGGGCCATGACCAAGAAGACTGGTCACCTTCCACAGAGCTCCAGGCTGAAGATATAAAGAAACGTAGAAAAGCCTGCAGCCGATCAAAGTTGAATAATGCGCCTTGGATAGAATCCTAGCTGAAGATGTATAGAAACAGAAAGACCCAAGTTATGTTAGAGTTGCTGAGTGAAAGAGACAAAACAAATCTACTATCATTGACACACCTGTCCATTCGCTCCACTTTGTCTATTTTTGTAAAGCTTCGATAAAGAGCCCTGAAAAAAATTTTTGTTTTAAAAGTAATTGGGAAAACTGAAAGCTCTGATTATTCTAAACAAATCTTTTGCTCCGTTGTGAACATTGAATTCGACGATTGTACATTCTGCTTTTGTTAATTATTTTTTTTTTATATAAAAGACTTTTTCTGTAACTCATCCAGGCATCTTCGAACTTATTCATTTATTTTTTTTGGTGCTGTGTTTATTTTATCAACACAAGTGTATATGTGTGTCTGGTCTGGTTGAGGTGGTAGAGAAACACTGAGCCAGCCATCCTAGCAGTAAATACAGCTATAGATTTGATGTCAGTCAGTTAAAGACCATATGTGATACACACTTTGGGCGATCATGTCTCAAAAGAGACATGACTGAGGGGCAGAAGATTATTCCACAGTAAGTTGCTATTACTTTTTGTGGTAGACTGGTTACCAACCAAGGCTGGAGAACCCAATCTGTCTTATTATTTAACCCATGACTGGAGGGAAGGAGTTCAACTGGAATTTGAACTCGGCTCTCAGATTTGTCGCTCTGAGTCGATATCCACTGTACTACAACACAGATCCTGCACCACAACGCACATCCAAATTTCATGTAATCATTCTATTATGCTTTATTATATTAAATATAATATGATTTCATGATTACATGATTTCATGTAATCATTCTATTATGCTTTATTATATTAAATATAATATGATTTCATGATTACATGATTTCATGTAATCATTCTATTATGCTTTATTATATTAAATATATGATTTCATGATTACATGATTTCATGTAATCATTCTATTATGCTTTATTATATTAAATATAATATGATTTCATGATTACATGATTTCATGTAATCATTCTATTATGCTTTATATTAAATATAATATGATTTCATGATTACATGATTTCATGTAATCATTCTATTATGCCTTTTATTATATTAAATATAATATGATTTCATGATTACATGATTTCATGTAATCATTCTATTATGCTTTATTATATTAAATATAATATGATTTCATGATTACATGATTTCATGTAATCATTCTATGATGCTTTATTATATTAAATATAATATGATTTCATGATTACATGATTTCATGTAATCATTCTATTATGCTTTTATTATATTAAATATAATATGATTTCATGATTACATGATTTCATGTAATCATTCTATTATGCTTTATTATATTAAATATAATATGATTTCATGATTACATGATTTCATGTAATCATTCTATTACGCTTTATTATATTAAATATAATATGATTTCATGATTACATGATTTCATGTAATCATTCTATTATGCTTTATTATATTAAATATAATATGATTTCATGATTACATGATTTCATGTAATCATTTCTATTATGCTTTATTATATTAAATATATGATTTCATGATTACATGATTTCATGTAATCATTCTATTATGCTTTATTATATTAAATATAATATGATTTCATGATTACATGATTTCATGTAATCATTCTATTATGCTTTATAATATTAAATATAATATGATTTCATGATTACATGATTTCATGTAATCATTCTATTATGCTTTATTATATTAAATATAATATGATTTCATGATTACATGATTTCATGTAATCATTCTATTATGTTTATAATATTAAAATATAATATGATTTCATGATTACATGATTTCATATAATCATTCTATTATGCTTTATAATATTAAATATAATATGATTTCATGATTACATGATTTCATGTAATCATTCTATTATGCTTTATTATATTAAATATAATATGATTTCATGATTACATGATTTCATGTAATCATTCTATGATGCTTTATTATATTAAATATAATATGATTTCATGATTACATGATTTCATGTAATCATTCTATTATGCTTTATTATATTAAATATAATATGATTTCATGATTTATACATTCATGTAATCATTCTATTATGCTTTATTATATTAAATATAATATGATTTCATGATTACATGATTTCATGTAATCATTCTATTATGCTTTATTATATTAAATACCATGATTTCATGATTACATGATTTCATGTAATCATTCTATTATGCTTTATTATATTAAATATAATATGATTTCATGATTACATGATTTCATGTAATCATTCTATTATGCTTTATAATATTAAATATAATATGATTTCATGATTACATGATTTCATGTAATCATTCTATTATGCTTTATTATATTAAATATAATATGATTTCATGATTACATGATTTCATGTAATCATTCTATTATGCTTTATTATTATTTTTAAATATAATATGATTTCATGATTACATGATTTCATGTAATCATTCATTATGCTTTATTATATTAAATATAATATGATTTCATGATTACATGATTTCATGTAATCATTCTATTGTGCTTTATTATATTAAATATAATATGATTTCATGATTACATGATTTCATGTAATCATTCTATTATGCTTTATTATATTAAATATATGAATTTCATGATTACATGATTTCATGTAATCATTCTATTATGCTTTATTATATTAAATATAATATGATTTCATGATTACATGATTTCATGTAATCATTCTATTATGCTTTATAATATTAAATATAATATGATTTCATGATTACATGATTTCATGTAATCATTCTATTATGCTTTATTATATTAAATATAATATGATTTCATGATTACATGATTTCATGTAATCATTCTATTATGCTTTATTATATTAAATATAATATGATTTCATGATTACATGATTTCATGTAATCATTCTATTATGCTTTATTATATTAAATATAATATGATTTCATGATTACATGATTTCATGTAATCATTCTATTATGCTTTATTATATTAAATATAATATGATTTCATGATTACATGATTTCATGTAATCATTCTATTATGCTTTATTATATTAAATATAATATGATTTCATGATTACATGATTTCATGTAATCATTCTATTATGCTTTATAATATTAAATATAATATGATTTCATGATTACATGATTTCATGTAATCATTCTATTATGCTTTATAATATTAAATATAATATGATTTCATGATTACATGATTTCATGTAATCATTCTATTATGCTTTATTATATTAAATATAATATGATTTCATGATTACATGTAATCATTCTATTATGCTTTATTATATTAAATATAATATGATTTCATGATTACATGATTTCATGTAATCATTCTATTATGCTTTATTATATTAAATATAATATGATTTCATGATTACATGATTTCATGTAATCATTCTATTATGCTTTATTATATTAAATATAATATGATTTCATGATTACATGATTTCATGTAATCATTCTATTATGCTTTATTATATTAAATATATGATTTCATGATTACATGATTTCATGTAATCATTCTATTATGCTTTATTATATTAAATATAATATGATTTCATGATTACATGATTTCATGTAATCATTCTATTATGCTTTTTTATAATATTAAATATAATATGATTTCATGATTACATGATTTCATGTAATCATTCTATTATGCTTTATTATATTAAATATAATATGATTTCATGATTACATGATTTCATGTAATCATTCTATTATGCTTTATTATATTAAATATAATATGATTTCATGATTACATGATTTCATGTAATCATTCTATTATGCTTTATTATATTAAATATAATATGATTTCATGATTACATGATTTCATGTAATCATTCTATTATGCTTTATTATATTAAATATAATATGATTTCATGATTACATGATTTCATGTAATCATTCTATTATGCTTTATTATATTAAATATAATATGATTTCATGATTACATGTAATCATTCTATTATGCTTTATTATATTAAATATAATATGATTTCATGATTACATGATTTCATGTAATCATTCTATTATGCTTTATTATATTAAATATAATATGATTTCATGATTACATGATTTCATGTAATCATTCTATTATGCTTTATTATATTAAATATAATATGATTTCATGATTACATGATTTCATGTAATCATTCTATTATGCTTTATTATATTAAATATAATATGATTTCATGATTACATGATTTCATGTAATCATTCTATTATGCTTTATTATATTAAATATAATATGATTTCATGATTACATGATTTCATGTAATCATTCTATTATGCTTTATTATATTAAATATAATATGATTTCATGATTACATGATTTCATGTAATCATTCTATTATGCTTTATAATATTAAATATAATATGATTTCATGATTACATGATTTCATGTAATCATTCTATTATGCTTTATAATATTAAATATTATGATTTCATGATTACATGATTTCATGTAATCATTCTATTATGCTTTATTATATTAAATATAATATGATTTCATGATTACATGTAATCATTCTATTATGCTTTATTATATTAAATATAATATTTCTCATGATTACATGATTTCATGCAATCATTCTATTATGCTTTTTTATATTAAATATAATATGATTTCATGATTACATGATTTCATGTAATCATTCTATTATGCTTTATTATATTAAATATAATATGATTTCATGATTACATGATTTCATGTAATCATTCTATTATGCTTTATTATATTAAATATAATATGATTTCATGATTACATGATTTCATGTAATCATTCTATTATGCTTTATTATATTAAATATAATATGATTTCATGATTACATGATTTCATGTAATCATTCTATTATGCTTTATTATATTAAAAATCACTTTACTATATGTTATGGAACCTACCCTTTTTGGACTATAATGAACTCTTCCTATTATTATGAATACCGGGAGAATATGCCTCTCGAGGTTGGGTTGAATGAGTTGTGTCACCCTGGTCTAATACTTGGCAGTCTGACTGACGTGTAACACTCTTTGAATTTGTTCTCTCATTAAATATATATGTTTCACTAATACCCGAGTTTGTGTTTTTCTTCCGGACCTATTCTGGGTCCACAACACTATAATTTAACCCATAACTGGAGGGAAGAGACAGATTAATACCTTTCCCAAGAGTATTTGTGCATAAGTGAATGCAAGGAATTCAACTGGAATTCGAACTCGGCTCCCGATTTCTTTTTCCGAGCCGATATCCACTACATCACAATGCACATCCAGTGACTTGACCCAAAAAAGAGTTCAACACCTGGCAACAGTATTCAAGAACAAAAACTTAGAGTTGAATTAAAGGGAGATAACCAAGGCATCTGGATGTAACATGAATCATGGAACAAGAACAATCTATCCCAGTGATAAAAATAAAAGACTAAAAAGCAATAGTTGTTTCTAGTTAAAGTGAATCCATAGACTGAAAGAGAAGTGAATAGATGTAAGTCAAATTTTGATTTCTTGGTATTGATATCAAATAAGTTTTTTTTTTCATCGTAAACTGAATTTTGAAGGCTAAATAAGTCCTCTGAATAAATGGTATCATGGCTGAGACTAAGAACTACAATTATACTTACTTAGAGCCAAACCCGAAGCAAAAACTAAAATAAAAGGGCTGAAAAACTGATTTTGATCAAACCCGGTAGGATATCAGGGTATTGATTTCCAATATCGGAGTCAAATAAGTCATCCAAGGATAGAACTGCAACCTTGAAACTTCTGAATATCGTTTCTTATGCCTTTGTCTATGAGTGTATCAAATTTGATTAAAATCGGAGCACTTCTTCTATAACCCAAATTTTTCGATTATCGATATTTATTGGTAGTACCACGGCACAAAACCTAGCTAAGAACACTTGCAGATACTTATAGTACAACTGTGTAAATTTTCAAGAAAATCGGTTCAGCCATTTCGGAGTCTATAGGTAATGGACACACACACACACACACACACACACACAAACACACACAAACAAAGTTCCATTTATGAATAAGTTTAGATTAGATTTAGATAATTTTGATAAGTGAACATTTTCCTGAACTATACTGAAAAAATTCCAAGCTTTTATCTAACAAGGAAATACAAAGTTAAATCAAATTGGTCAAAATATATGAAAAAAAAGTGACAGTTTAAACTGACACAAGAGAAGATGGTTGAAAGGGGAATGTTAATGTCATACATCCTACGATTAGAAAGATTATAAGATAAGAATATACTTTAAATTTTTTCATATTTTGCAGCTGTTTTGTAATTATTAGAAGTTTTGTATATAAGTATTGACACAATAGTAAATAATATAAATATTAACTTTTTATTTTAACATGAAATTACAATAAATTTTATAAGTATGAGATAGGAGAAGGTGCCTGGTCCTAGGTATTCCCATCATGTGGCAGCACCCTCCTCACTGCACAAAGAGAGGGTGGGGATTTCTGTAATATCAACAACAATGTACCAGTAGTTGTAGGGACTGGACAATTTTTGTCCTTGACCCATACACGTATGTATGCATTTGGGGATTCCACGTGAAAAAGATAACAGAGCTTGTCACATCCTGTCTGCTTGGGGAGGTCACATAAATAGGTTGAACAAAAATTATAATTATTAAGATATTTAGTTGACATTTTTGGCTGACATATTTAGTTGACATATTTAGATAACATATTTTTGGTATCTTATTGTTTTATGTTTGTGCTAGTGAGAAAAAAATGAATAGCACCTCTTACTAAATAGATTGTAAGGCTGGAGAATAGATCTGCTGAAATATTGAGTATTGCACCTTGGATCAGCACCTCGTTGAGTTTTAGATGCTGCTACTTGAGTGACCATCATGGTTTTATGCAGAAAAAGCGGTGTGATTGAAAAATGACCCTGCTGCTAAAAAATCACACAGGACAAAAAAACAGTTGAAGAAATAATTTTGGTTTATTCATGTGCTTCAGTGAAATGTAATGGCAGTTACTAAATTTTCTTAAACTGCATCTGGCAGCAACGCCTCTGATTGGAAGGTTGTGAGGAGCATGGAACCTCCTCTTAATTACTGTTGTTCCCAGGTCCACCCTGACCCAGAGTGGTAGCACCTGGTAGGGTCCCAGCAATGTTCAAATAGTTAACCTCCAAACTGGGGTCAAAACACTATGAAACTATAAAAATAGACTTTTATAGAAAAATATACATTTTTGAAGGAAAAATATTACCAACAATACATTTTTTAAGAAAAATTATTACCATAACACATTTTTGAAGGAAAAAAAATTATACCCAGCAAAACATTTTTGATTTTTTTTTTTAATCATATCACCCTGAGCAAGGCGGTAACGCCACTGATGTGCAGGGGGCTACATAATAGTGAAAAGATTGGAAAAGAGAAAGCCGGAAACCACATCCTAAACAGAGAACAAGGGATGAGCCTCTTAACCTGTTCAATAGACGTACAAAACTAGAAGACATTTTCAGTTTTCTAAAATAAAAAAGAAAACAAAACATTTTCATTAAAATCTGACTAAGTCGACCTTCTTACAATAACTGAACTTTAAAAAAATACCTTAAAACCCCCACATTTTTGGCATTAAATAGCCCACAGAGGTGTTGATATGCCTTTAAACAAAACTCAAACTCAATTTTCTCAATAGGGAAAGTGAAGAATTTCAAATCAAGTTCTCATAGTACATGTGGGTAGACTCCTGACAAAATGGTCCCTATTTTATAGAGCTGGAACTCATCTCTTCTGACAAACCAAAATATCTTGATCGAGATTGATCAAAGATATTTTGATTGATTGATTGACTGATTTTCTACAGCTTATAAACTCTTTGCAGGTTATTTAAAGCCAGAAAATATTTTTAGATTCTAAGAATATATTTTGGTAATAATAATGGTTTACAAGTCTTATTATTTTCTTCTTTTCATTTCTTTTGCTTAATTGGTAGCTTGACTGATTGATTTGTTTTTTATGGCTTATCAACCCTTTGCAGGTTATTTAAAGCCAGAAAATATTTTTAGATTCTAAGAATTGTTTTTCTGAAGATAATAATGGTTTTAATGAGATAAGTTTTCCCATATATTTATACTTCTCTACTTGTTTCTCCAGTTTGTAGTTCACATGTGGAGATAAAATGGGGGATCATTTCCATATTACAATCAATATATAAACTGATTCCTCACTTTGTAGCCACGATAGTTTCTATACATTTATATTCTGAATAAATCTGAAAAACAGGCTTGTGTGGCTATCAGTATTTTATTGATTGCTTTGATTTCTATGGCTTACCAAGCTCTTCCTGGTTATTTAAAGCCAGAAAATATTTTACGATTACACAAATATTATTTTATTGAGATAATATTTCAGTGATACAAGTCTTACTAATTAACCAGGTGTTGGGGGAGAAGAGGTGGATTGATACCTTTCCCAAGGTTATTTGCAATATAAGTGAATCTAATGAACCCAACTGGAATTGGAACTTAGCTTGCCAATTAACAATTCCAAGCCATTATCTCTTCCACCCCCAACATATAGAAGCGGTATTTCCAAGTGGTCACCCATCTAAGTACTGATCAGGTTTGATGTAGCTTAACTTTGGCAATCATAGGGGAACTGGTGTTTTAATGTGATACGGCTGTAAGCTTTGATCGGAGATACATAAGTTTTTACCCCAAGAGCTTTGAGCTGTTGTACCCTATTAATAGGTTGTTCTTCTACCCTCAGTTTGGTTAATGAGCATCATCAGATATCACTAGAAAAGTTAGATTAATAAAATCAAAAAACAAGTCATTGTACTCAGGTAGATGGGATGTGCATTGTGGTTGTTGATATCTCTCAAAGCAAGAAATCAGAGCCAAGTTCAAATTCCAGTTGAATTCATTGCATTCACATACTACAAATACCCGTGGGAAAGGTATTAATCCATCGATTCTCCCTCCAGTTATGGGTTAAATAGCAGGATAGATTGGGTTCTATAGCTTTGGTTGGCAACCAGTCTACCAAAGAAATGAATGGCAACTTACTGCAAGAAAATTTTCTGCCCAGTCAATCATATATCTTTTGAGACATGATTGCCTAAGTGTGTATCTCATATAGCACTTAACTGACTGATTCAGGGAGATATATCTTGAAAACATACATATATATTACTCTCGTAAATACATCTTGAAAACATATACAAGGTAGTCCAAAAGTGGGTGAACAGTTGGTGGGATAGGTTTGTGTATCAGTTATATATTGAACAAAATGGGGCTCCTCCATATTACGCAAAAGTATTCCATGAGTATCTTGATAAAACATTTCCTGAGAAATGGATTGGCCAGCACATTCATCTGACAGTGACGATCCAGGTAACCTTTAGGATATTTTGAACTGTATTTTTTCTTTTGGAGAGTACTCAAGGGCAAAGTTTATAGTCGCAAACCAAGAAGTGTTAATGATTTGAAAAAATTACACAAGAGATACATTTCAAGAAATTAATACACAGACTTGTGCAAAAATGCTTGTTGAAGCGTGAAGAGTAGATTTCAAAGCTGCATAAATTGTGACGGACAACAGTTTGAGCAGTTGCGTTGATAAAATTATCAATGTAATAATTGTATTAATAAGTATAACTGTATATGTAATCTAAAAATAAATGTTATCATATACTGCTCACCTACTTTTGGACCACCCTGTATATTTGTCAGCAGCAGGGGATATAAGTATCATTGATATATTAGTCAATTCACAGCAATAGTAGTGTTAATAGAATAATATTATATAATAACCCATTTATATCTACACTCTTGTGCATATAAATTGAAACAGAACAAATAATATATTTCTAGAATCTTCCACACTTTTCCTGATTATGTATATATCGTATCTTGCATTTTCATTTACATTTTAGACTGATTGATCCAGTTTGTTTCTTAGCTTTGTTAACATGACTGGCTGTTGAAAGGCTGACACCAACAATATCCACGATCTCTCTGTAAGGCTTGCCAGTGTGTTTGTGCGGCACTGCTATTTTTGTACCCTCTTTTGGAGTAACGTCCATCGCAGACAACAGCCGTAGAACAACTAATCGACAGTCAAGAAAATAGTGCCTGGGCATGATAAAAATCTGATGCAATCATAGATGACACAATATTTTTCAAAGTCAAATTTCATCATACACCCCAAAAATAGATTCATATTATTGCACACCACTGCAAATGACCTAATCTAAGAAAAAAATAGAAATCAATTACACCCTGCCACTCCAGTGGATTTAAAACTGACCGTATGGTGAACGAAAGGAAATTAAAACGGTTGTTTCAATTAAGGGCGTAAATTGATTAGAGGAGACCTAGTAATCTCCATAGTAAAGCAATTGCTTCCCAGAGAATAAAACACTACGCCTGCTTGGCCTGACACTCTCAGCAGACCTCAAGTGGAATGACTACGTCGAATCCATTGCTAAATCCGCTGCTATGAAAGTTGGCTCTCTGTGCAGGGCCCTGAAATTCTTTCCACCTGAATCTATCCTACACTTATACAAATCTACCATCCACCCGTGTTTTGAATACTGTTGCCACATCTGGTCGGGTGCCCCTACTGTTCTCCTCAGGCTTCTTGACAAAATACAGCGAAGAATCTGTAACGTGATTGATACCGACTTAGCTGACCGCCTGCAGTCACTCTCCCACCGGTGTGACGTGGCTTCCCTGTGCCTCTTCTATAAATACTTTCATGGCTTCTGCTCTGATGAACTTAAATCACTGGTGCCCCCTAGGTGTGAGTTTGCACAAGATACTAGATTGGCAACTAGGTCCCACCCTTTTACAGTGAAACCGATGAAATGTAACCGCAATTTCTACTCCAACAGCTTCTTTTCTCGCACTTCCCGCCTGTGGAATTCCCTTCTGCATGCTTGCTTCCCCGACGGCTATAACCTCCAGGATTTTAAATGTAAGGTCAATAGACACCTCCTAACACACTAACCCTCCCATTCTCTCCAACTCTCCCCCTATGTACATTCTAACTCGTCTATCGCCCTGTGTAACCCCCTGCGCTATAGTGGCAGTGAAATGCCTTGCTTGGGGTGACATGATTAAAAAAAAAACAAAAAACTTAGCATCTTGTGTTAATTACTGGATCCTACCTAAATCTCATTAAGGCTCTAATTTAGATTTTGGCATAACCCAGAGTGGTTGACGTGCCATGAAACCAAAAGAACCAGAAATATTTTCCTGCAAATAAAACTGGAAGAACAAATTAAAGAGTTCTATATTCTCATAATTCTTAGAGACAAAAGATGTGAAAAATGGTAACAACTTGGAGTACTCTTCATAAATGAATCGAGTTCTTTCGGTGATTGGCGTGTGTATACACTGCTTATATACAACATTTTAAAAGTTCCCTTCTCTGACTCCATGTACCTATGGCTTAGTGGGTAGCGACACTGACTGACACCAAATTGGTCGAGTTTCGATCCCAGCCAGAAGCAAAGGGATGAGTATAGCCACACTGATGAGCTGTGATACAGCATAACAGTCTAGTATGTGGATGACTAATATATATATATTGTTTAAATATTTAGTTTTGGGTCATAATTAAATTAAACCAGCAAACATTTTTATTAAAAAGTGTCCAATTACATTGTAGAACTTCTGAACATTTTTCATTCATAAATGAGTTATTTGCATAATAACTCGTTAACAAATTTTTAAAAAATTCATATATATATATATATATATATATATATATATATATATATATATATGGGTAGGTTTTTGAAGGCTATCACAATGCATTTAGTAAAATAAAATAAAGGTAAAGGTGTTGGGTATTACCTATTTATTCATTAATATTTCAACATCAAAGTCTCATCTTCAGAATGCTAGGAGAGCTTGATTTCACCCTACCTATACACCTAATATACACAATGCTTCAAGCAAATTACAAAATTCTAATATATATATATATATATAGTTATGGGTATGACAATAGACTACATCCAGCAGCAAGGCATGTGGTTGGGAGATTGGTTTTAAGAAGCATGAAACCACCTCATGACTATTCTTCTTCCTATGTCCACCCTAACCTGGAGTGGTAACATCTGTTAAAGTCCCAGTTATGGACAAATAGTGAATCCCCAAGCACAGTGAAAGTATAAAAATACATTATTATATAAAAAAAAAAATTACAAACAATACATATAGCAGAGTTAGTAATAATACATTTTATCTGTATTTGAAGCTAGAAAACTGTTTAAAATATTCAGATTCTGGCATGAAATGACCTGTAGAGGTTATGTTGCTAAACAAAATCAAACATGTGTGTGTATGTGTGTATATATACACACACACTTATGTTTGATTTTGTTCAGCAACATAACAACCTCTATGGGTCATTTAATGCTGGAATATATATATATATATATATATAGTACTGTGCAAAAGTATTAGGACAAGAACTATTTTATCTTTTATGAGGCATCAAAATAAAAGTTTAAAATCACCTTTTGCACACTACCGGTATTTTTGTCACAAACTAAGTAAATTGTATCATGGCTGAGACTAAGAACTACAATTATACCTACTTAGAGCTAAAATAAAAGGTCTGAAAAAAATACAAACATACAGGCAGATAAACTGACACACACACAAACATCCTGCCTTTTATATATATATATTATCGATTTTCTGCAATATTGTAGGAACTGCAACCTTGAAACTTCTGAATATCGTTTCTTATGTCTTTGTCTATGAGTGTATCCAATTTGATTAAAATCGGACCACTTCTATAACCCGATGTTTTCGATTATCGATATTTATCGGGGGTAACTCGACACAAAACCTTAGTAAGAACACTCGCAGACACTTATAGTACAACTGTGTAAATTTTCAAGAAAATCAGTTCAGCCATTTTGGAGTCTATAGGTAATGGACATACACAGACACAGAGACAAAGTTCCATTTATAAATAAGTTTAGATTAGATTAGATTTAGATAATTTTTACAAGAAATGAATACGAGAGGAAAGTGTTTAGCATGAAGTTTTATTTAAAATTCCATATGAGCACCAGATTTTGCTACCAGCTTCTTGGGTTTCCCAGAAATCACATTGACTGATTTCATCAGGAATTCTTGTGTGACGGAAGACGTAACTTGTATTCAACCTTTAATCCCTTCCAAAGTCATGGTTTGGTAGACATGCTTCTTTAACCAACCCCATCAAAAAAAGTCACAGGTTGTTAAGTCAGGACTCCTGGTTGGCCACTCATACAAACTATGACGACCCATCTATCTTCTCAGGGTAGTGGGCATTCAGCCATTTATGAACGACAATAGCAGAATGTGGAGAGAGCACCATCTTGTATGAAAATCAAATCTTCAACATTCTTCCAAACACTAATAACTGGTCAGATATTATCTTACAGCACACTAAGGTACCTTTCAGCATTCATGATATCATGAAGAAGAAATGGACCCACAAACCTGTCTGAAGTCATCCGACACCACGCATTCTGCATTTTTCAGAGAGAACAAGAGGATCTTCACCTGCCTAATAGTGGCAGTTATAATGGTTCACAAACCCACTGATGTAAAATACTGCTTCATCACTCCCAAGGATATTTAAAGATTTTTTTGACCAAGCCAGCATATTCTCTCCAAACTTCATGCAAATATCACGATCTTCAATGGAGAGTGATTGGCTGTAGTGTGGCTTCCAAGCTTGCCATTTAAGCTCCCTGAGCAAAGTTCATATTGTGTGAAAGGAGAGGCCACTTTCCCTTGCTGCTTGTTGAATAGATTTGGAAGAGTGAATGCTTCTTCAAGTATCACTTACAGACCTTGTAGCCATGAGTTTTGCATGAAAATTCTCAATTATCTTTGTCTCAACTTGAGCATATACCACTAATGGTTCTTCACCATATTTGCACTCAAACAATGGATTTCCAAAATTCATATGCTACTAGCTGGATATTCTCCTGCAGCATAAGACATTTAACCATGTTTGGAGGGCTTCAAAATTTCAAACAAAATAATTAATTTGAAGACAAATACAGATTAAATTCTCAGACATTAAAGATCAAACAAAAAATGTGAGACAAAAATTACAATAAATAATTTATATTTTAAAATAGGGAGTTACTTTTCAATCACCCTGTATATAAAACATATACACAAAAGTTATATATAGCGCATTGTTTTTGATTTTGTCGACTGCACAGTATAGTAGGGTCAGTTGGGTACCGTCTGTGAGAAAAAGAACACCAATTCATCCCACCAGAAATTTGGAAAGAAAAATCTGTACTGTCTGGCATCCATGTTGGAAGCTCCAATACGAACATCTCAGAGTGTATGGGTGTCAATCTGAGGAAAGTGCAGAGAATTCAGAAAGAATCAAAAAGAGTCTGATGGTAATTATGAAGGTACACCTGCTTGGAAAAATCACTGATTGTTCTGATAAGAAAAGAATTCATGAATTTGCAGAGGATTTGGAGAGTTGAATGATATATCCATCATGGTGTTCGGAGTGATTACCGGTGATGGTGATGTTATATGCTTCCATTCATCTTCTCACAGGGGTTCAAACCTGATCCAGAGGTGTATACCAAGTGTCTTGAAGTGGTAGTATTGCCATGGGTATATATAGTTTTTATGTTTGTGATTCCTTGGTGTCAGTTCTTGAGATTTTATGAAGGATGGTCCTGGCTAAGATCTACATGGTTCATTCACTTGAAGTCATTTTTAATAATTGATCTGAGAAAATGGTTGTATAGAACTGACAGTTTAAACATATCATGCCATGCATACCATCTATATAAGTCTCAATTTGATGAGACTATTTAAGATCATGACTAGAATTCTAAGTTTAATATTTTAGTTTTGTAATATCTTGTGGTGCTTTAAAAAATACCCAGAGCAAAGCCTGTCCTATGTTCAAATATGTTATCGCATATACTAAACTAGCAGTATAGCCCGGCGTTGCTCGGGTGTAATGAAAGCTTTAAAACTAATCCATGGTCCTGGAGCTCAGACTCTTTGGACGTTGGCACAAATAACTAAAAAGCAATAGTTGTTTCCAGTTAAAGCGAAACCATAGACTGAAAGAAAAATGAATGGATGCAAGTCAAATTTTGATTTCCTGGTATCGATATCAAATAAGTTTTTTTTTTCATCGTAAACTGAATTTTGAAGGCTAAATAAGTCCTCTGAGTAAATGGTATCATGGCTGAGACTAAGAACTACAATTATACCTACTTAGAGCCAAACCCGAAGCAAAAACTAAAATAAAAGAGCTGTAAAAAATAAACATGCAGGCAGATAAACAGACAAACACATAAACATCTTGCTTTTTATATATATTATTGATTTTTTACACTATTGTAAGAATTGCAACCTTGAAACTTCTGAATATCGTCTTTGTCTATGAGTGTATCAAATTTGATTAAAATCGGACCACTCCTTCTATAACCCGATTTTTTCGATTATCGATATTAATTGGGGGTACCTCAACACAAAATCTAGCTAAGAACACTCGCAGACACTTATAGTACAACTGTGTAAATTTTCAAGAAAATCAGTTCAGCTGTTTCGGAGTCTATAGGTAACGGGGACACACGCACACAAAGTTCCATTTATAAATAAGTTTAGATTAGATTCATTGTAACTGATTTTCATAAGTAATAACAAGTAATAATAATAAATAGAACTATAAGATATAGATTTTATATAAATCCCTTGTGTATATTGACAAAAACTGGCCAGTGTTTATAGTGTGTGTAACAAGGGCATCAAAACAACCTATGGTCTTCCTCTTCTTGCAAGATAGTTAGCTGGTGTCCTTAAATTACAACCTCCATTGACCAGGCAAGCCTTTTCAGTTTTATATTCTCTTGCTTTTAAAGACAAGAAAAAAATTATCTCAGCTGCCAAAGGTCAGGAGTTAAAAAATACATCAGTTTATATTTTTGTACCTGCAATTACAATAAAAAAAAAAATAGTGATTCAAGAAGGGAAGGAAGATAATGCTGGATTAATTTTCCCAAATGCTATTTACCTTGAAAAATTATTGTTCATTATTTTGGCTTTTTTTTAAAAATTAAGGTTTCAAATTAAAATGGATAGCACACGTACCTTTAAAAAAAGAAAAAAAAAATTACAATCAAGATATTGACTTTCCACACTATTTCTAACATAGGGTTAAGAAGGAAACTCCAAATTGTTGAAATTGAGAAGTCTATTTTCCTGAAAAATGAGAATTTATAAATTTCAAGTGACAGTAATGCTGTTTAGTTAATGAATTCTGAATGTTTTTGTATATACAGTATGTACATTATTCGGACTGTTGTCCTCATCTTTGTTCCCATTTGTACGTTTCGGCTGTTGTACACTCCGGCCTTCTTCAGGTGCTAGGAATTTCAAACCGAACCCTTTGTTACAATTACTGGGGTATATCATCCTCATTCCTTGCGTAAAGCCTCAATTGGAAGTCATGAGTTATCTCACTCTAACACTGCAAGTTACTTGTTTAACACTGCTGTAGCCTGGTATTGAACTCACAGCTCTAAGAGTCAAGTCAGGAATTAACCAACGTCTATATTTACTGGGCCATGTGTCCTGTATATATTTGTATATTCTCACAATTATCAGTTTACTCAAAATACAGAGTATGGTGGCTAAATTGTCGCAGTATATATTTTTTAATTTCATGGATACATATGATTTGTTTTTGATTTTGCACAGTATAGTAGGATCACCTGGGCACTGTCCGTAAGAGAAGGAGCACCATGACACAATTCCTTCTGCTAGAAATTTGAAAACAGCATGCTGTACTTTTTTTTTTTTAATCATATCACCATGAGCAAGGCGGTAATGCCACTGATGTGCAGGGAGCTACGTAAGAGTGAAAAGATTGGAAAAGAGAAAGCCGGAAACCACATCCTAAATAGGGAACAAGGGATGAGCTTCTTCACCTGTTCAATAGACGAGGGTGGAGTGTGAACCGGGTGATAGTTTAGTCTATCTACTCCAATTGGAAAAAAAAAAAAAGAAAAAAGAGGAGTGAAAAGATTGGAAAAGAGAAAGCCGAAAACCACATCCTAAATAGGGAACAAGGAATGAGCCTCTTCACCTGTTCAATAGACGAGGGTGGCGTGTGAACCGGGCGATAGTTTAGTCTATCTACTTCAATTGAAAAACAAAAAAAAGAAAAAGAAAAAGGAGTGAACTGCTTGGTATTCATATCAGAAGCTCTAAGATGAACCTTTCAGAGTGTTTGGGCATGAATCTGAGAACAGTGAAAAGGATTTGAAAAGACTTAAAGTCTGATGGCGATTACAAAGGTATGTCGACTAAGAAAAATCACACTAATGTGAAAAAGAACTCCTGAGGCCTACATCAAGTGCCGTGAGAAAAATGCTACCCTGGGTCAAGACAATAGCTGCTGGAAGACCTTATATCTGGCAACAGGACTCTGCACCATGTCACACAAGCAGAAGAACCTAGTCATGACTGTCAGACAATTTCTACAACCATATCAGCCCTTATATCTGGCCTCCTACTCTCCAGACTGCAACATCCTGGGGGCATAGTTGAGCAAGAGACCAACAAAACTATTTGTAACACCAAAGATGAACTGAAAGGAAGGATTATGGCAGCATTCACCAACTTAACCAAGGAAACTATACAGAACAGTTGCAGGAGATTCTGAAGTCATCTGGAGGCTGTGGTTGAAGTCAGTGGCGATTTTATTGAATAAATTTACTCTTTCGTATTTCAATATATTTTTGTGTAATTTTGGTAAATAAATATGTTAAGATGTCAGAGTTATTTTCATTTTCACATAATTTAGACGACAATTTATCCAACGCATCAGTCACTGGATATTTTTTCTTTTTTAAAATAAAATTATTTCAGATCGTAGGTGATCATAACGCTCCACAGCTTCTTTCAACATATGCAAGTTGCTAAGACTTCTTGGGAAAGATAGTAGAGTGGTTTCCAGTAGTGAATAATGCACCACTTGTAAACTGAGCATAAAAAAAATTAAGTTATTTGCCGTATGTAAACTTTAAAGGACAAAAAAGTGCAGTGGACATAAAAGTGCAGTCGCATGTCCAGCCTCAAGTGACACCTTCTTACCCATTACATTTAAGGAGGCAGTCCCCAAGAAAAGAGAGTGTCCAAAGAACTTTCGTCATCACCTGTATGCAGGGAGGCCACGTTAATTGTAACCCAGTCAAATCTACCATCTTGTCGACAGAGGGACTCGCAGTTATTCACATGAACTTTTCAATATGATTAGAACCATCTATACATGCAACTGTGTTTCTTTTTAATAAAACCAGTAGACCAAATTTCTTGAGCATTTAAAGAGGTTTCAAATTTCCAAGATAAACATCTTTAAAGTAGAAAGGAGTTCCTGGAATACAGAACTTTGTTTACACTTTGCTGCTTTCCCCTCTTCTCCATACAACCATGTTAATAAGCTAACATTTAAAAATAGAGTTCGTCCAAAAATAAAAAATAAACAAAAATTAGCGACACCACTAAAATTCCATCGTCATGACAAAACAACTTTAATGTAAAATCATGGGACTTAAATTAAATACTACTTTACCAATTTTTTTCTTCCCCAGCCCCCGATTTTGAGAATTTATCAATCTTTTTATTCTTCAATCTACAAAAAAGTAAATAAATAATAAAAAAAATAAAGCTTGAGAAAATATTTTTAATATTAGTTTTTGCAATGCCCGAATTGAGAATTTAAAATAAAAATAGGTGAAATACTTTTTAGTTTTTTTTACATTAAAAAAAACGAGGCGAAAAACCAACTATGTAGTAAATCTTTTTTTTTTTTAAAGGTGTCGTTACATAATAGCCAATAAAATAAATGCGCCCAGTGTAAAAATTCAAGGATGTTATTGTTATTACACAACTCAAGTGCGCGCCGTTGCTCATATAGTAAGAACGTCAATTTTGTTTTGTTTTTAATTTTTAAGACAATCTATCCGGGTTCAAACTACAAAGTAAGCATAAAACTTCATCAGCAGTTTCTTCTTAACATTAAAGAAAAATCTATATTAGCAAATTATCTCTAAAAAAACACACAAAGACAAAAGAAAGAAAAAATGCGTGTTTCGTTAAAGAAAGGTCGATTAGGGAGGTTTCGATGAAGGAACAAACCTTTTTTTCAATCTTCCCGACATTTATAAAAACTTGCGTTCGGTTAACCAATTACGAAACTACGAAGGGAGGCGTAACTTGTTAATCATTGTTAAGTTTTTTTAACTAAAGAGAACATTGAAAATGTAGATATTTTTCTTTTACTCTTACTTTTGAAACGTCAAGGAGGTTTCGATTCAAGGCTACAGCAGCGTGTGCCACTGTTTTTTAGTGTACACTTCGTGTAAGTGTAGACTAATGTAAACACTACTAACTGTAACACAGAAATCTCCATCTTTCTGTTACACTAATAAACTTTTTTTGTACTTGTAAAATCCAATTTTTGATTTTTTGCTGAAGAACGATCTGGAGCTGCTTGCTGTGGTTAATTTGGTAAAAGCCTCGCAGATGACTAAGGCTCCAGAAAGTAGAGGGAGAAGTGAAAAGAGGAAAAGACCCTACCTAAATTGGAATAAATAAATAAAATAATATTTTTTTCAGATTTTGAAAAGTGGGTCGGGCCGAGAACTTTTCGGCATCCTTTATCCACGCTTCATTCATTAAATGAGCCCGTGCAGTGGCTTTTTTGGTCCTAAATGACTTTTGACCTTTTTATTTTATAATTTTTATTTTCATGGGCGAATATTCGTCGACTAATCCGATGTGCATTGTAGTACAGTACAATCGATATCGTGGAGCCGAGTTCGAATTCCAATTGAATTCCTTGGGAAAGGTAATTAATCCGTCTCTTTCCCTCCAGTTATGGGTTAAATAATATTGGGTTCTCTAGCCTTGGTTGGTAACCAGTCTACCGCAGAAAATAATGGTAACCTACTGCAGGAAAATCTTCTGCCCAGTCAGTTATGTCTCATTCGAGACATAATGGCCCAGAGCGTGTATCACGTATGGCACTTTCTAACTGACTGACTGAATCTGAACTTCATCAAGACCTGTGTGTATTTATTTTTATTTTTTACTAGTCTTTGCACAGGCATGAAGTTATTAGTAATGTTTATTAATTTAAACTTAAAATTAATAAATTCAAAGAGAAACTAAAGAAAAAATTTAGTTAGAGATTTTTTACTTTAATGTTAAAAAATTATGCCAAGGATCGAACCACGTAGCCGCTTGGAATATGGTGTAGTAGTGTAGGGTTTTGACAGCATTACCAGACAAGCCACGGCCACAATCTGAAACTAATTCGATAAACAGGAAATCCTTTTTTTATTATTATTATTGGGGAGGGAGCTTTCCCACCAACCCTATGCCAATTTAGAAATCTGAAAAACAAAAGAAAAATAATATATCAATAAACGAATTGAAACATTTTGCATGAGTCTAAAAACTGACAAATTAAAGCTAAGGATGAACATAATGGAAAACTTAGAATAAAAACTTTTAAGTTCTAAAACTCATAAAAAACATGAATTTTTTTTTAATTTGAAACTTTAATCACAATTAATTTAACAAGTAATTAAAAAAGTACTTACTTAGTCATCAAGTCCAAAATAACATTTTTAAAACCATGCAATTATTTTTTAAAATCCACATTGAAAATATAGTCATTGTTATTGTATTTTTAAAAAAATTGATTAATTTTTTAAATTATGTATTTTTTCTTTAAAATCCAGAAGAAAAAATGAAAGCATAAAAAAGTGAGTTTTTTTTTTATAATGAAGTGATTAATATTATCCCAATAAGTAATGTAAATAAAAACGTACTTTTAAGCAGGTGAACTGAATTAAACGAAGTGGAAAAAAACAAAAAAAAAAAACATTAGTGTCTTTCTATGTTGGTTGGCATTTAAAAAAAACAAGTGAAAGTGTAAGCAAAGGGGGGGAAAAGTCTAAGCAAAACGGAAGTTGTCGAAAAGCGACGGAAATTACCGAGTGCAAAGCACGCAAAACAGCTCGGTAATTTCCGGCGCAACGATCGGTTGCGTCCGTAAGAAATTTGAATGGGACCAATGGGCGTACATTTAAATAACGGTGCTGTCCAATCGCAGCACGGCTTGCATACCTCGTGGTTTCCTACAACATGGCGGGTGAGACGTCTTCTAAGCAGAGTTTGTTGCTTCCAAATTTGAAGTTTTGCGCCAATTTTAATGCTCTCCGATTCTATTTCAGACATCAACTTCTATCAGGAGGAATCGGAAGATAATCCGGAAGACAGTAAGTGGTTGACTTGGCTTGAAATTTTGTTGCTGTTTCCCCCCGTCCGTTGTCATCAAGCAACCCTGGTTGCGCCGTCGTCGTTTCTATTGCTGCTGCTGCTGCTCCCAGAGTCACAGCTGCTGCTGCTGCTCCTCCTAACAAACCGCAGTAATAAGGATGTTTGCTTTTTCTCTTATATATATTTATGTATATGAGATACTCTCTCCAAACCCTGTATTTTATCCCTTTTTGTCTATTTACCTTTTCTCCTATCCGATAACATAACTAAATCAATCGCTAACACTGTCATTCATTAAAAGTCTTAGTATCTCTACGACCATCATACACGCGCTGACAGTCCATAGTGAAGTTGTTGGCCTTCTTCGAGAAGGCTAACACTTATGGACTCCCTTGTCTATAATCTACTAATCAGTTCATAATATTACTGTAGTATTGACTAATATCGTAGTCCATTACGTTTTTAATCGGGTATTCAATGTAACGTAAAAAAAAAAATAACAATGTAAATATCCCTCACGAAAACATTGATTATACTAAAACTATATACTTTTATCCTTTTGATTTAAGCTTCCATGTTCTGGTTCAAACAGTACATAAGCACTCCATACTAATTCTTTGTGGTCACTGATAAGCATACATTTCTTAACTAATATCCAGTTCTCAAACTGCTGGCTGGTCCCTAAAACTGTCCGTTTGAATACGACAAACTGTAAAATAGTCCTGTTCTAACTGCTTCAATTTCACAATCTGGTTTATTTTTAAGGTAAACAACTTTAAAAAAAAAATACCCTAACATTTCGAGTTGACAATCCGTTAATAGTTTATTGTTTTGAGTCAAAATTGTTAATAAAAATCTCATTTTACTGGTGGAGTTATTGGCCTTCTTCTGTAAATTATTTTTCTTCCCTCTTTGTGATAACTTCATACCCTCAGATCTTGTGATGGTACTGACAACATTGGCTTCTCCCTTTTCCTGTCAACCCAATGAATCGACCGTTAAAAAAAGGCTCTGTTACCCCCACCCTTAAAATCTTCAATCTCTATAGGTTCTTCTCGTATCAAACTTTGCCCTTCAAAAATACTCATCTGTACTCGTATTATATAAAAAACCTTTGTACTGGTTTTGAAACGGATTTATTAACATAAGTAATAAAGACAAAAGTACTAACAGTTACTGAAGTGAAGACTATCCTACTTGCTAAAGTTAACAAAGAAACCAAGGTGTTCTTGACGAATAGTATATATTTTTTTAATGTTTTAATCTTATTTTAAGAATAACTTAAATGGTGACTTTAAGTTTGTTAAACTTGTTGCCCCCCCCTTTTTTGTCTATTTTAATATGCTTTCTGATAAAGTAATTAATAATCTTTAAAAAAAAAAATACTGGCTTCCGTACCGTTATTTACCCAAATGACCGTTAACTCTTCCCTCATTTCAAAAATAAACCTCCTTCCCTTTACCCCATCGCGCTTACAGTTTGTCTATTTATTGTAAACATAGAAGCTCCTGTCTTCCTGCCTCTACAGTCTAATTTCCATGGTTGTCTAATTCTGTCGTTAATATTCTTGTCAGATTGCACTTATTGTTTAATGTTGAGTTTAAATATTGTTAGTTCGTTTGCACTTGACTCTATCACATCACCCCCCCCCCTTTTTTTTTATTCAGTATATCCTTATTTTAATAAAATAACTGATACATTACTCAGGAATTTTTTAACTTATTTCTCCAATTTAATCTCATTCACAACAATGAAACCTGTCTCAGGTTATCGGTGGAATTTACAATACATGTTTTATTGTTTACTCTAATGAAATTATAAAAACCAAGATTTTTTTTATCCCCCCCCCCCCCCGTCGTGTTTGTTTTGAATAGTCTTCAAGTTTTTACTTTTATTCTATTTAGCTATAGTCTACTAATTATCTAAAATTAGCGTTATGGTAAACTAATAAAACTATGTATTCTCTGTAACTGTACGCTAAGCCCTGCTAGTCATACAATGACCTGATATACTGACTAGTCTTCAGTTGGTCTTTGTTTACATGCATACTGCTGCCACACTGCAGTGCTAATTTACAAATGTCCTTTTTTCCATACCCGCACAATATATGTAAAACGAAATACTATGAAAGTAGTCAAAACTTATTTACAAAAAAAACACAAACTCCCCCCCCCCCCCAACGGCGTAATAATTTCTAATCTAAGCTTGCATGTTTGGCTTCCAACACCTTAGCTGACATTTTACGTAGTGTTAAACATTGACTCTTTTATTTATTTTTTTAATGCACTATTCTTCATACCCTCTTTTATTTTCCGTAATTCTTTCCCATCTCTCCACCCCGCTCCCATCTTTCCTTTGTCATGTGACCGGGGTGTTTCCTTCCAACCTTTTTTCTTTTTTAAACTTAGCGCTTTTCACTAACGTTTCCGCGCCTTTTTCTTCACCTTTTCTCTTAATGGTTGGATGAAATTCTATGATCTTACTTTAATTCACCATCATCTGGAAAGATGCCGTGGTGCTATTAGTAGTTGTATAACTAGACTACTACGAGCTAAATAGTAGTTAGTAATTATTGCATTACTAGTGCCATAGCTTTTTTTTTTTTTTTTTTTTGTCCTGTCAATCTTGCCTACAGTTTTTTTTTTTTGTTTTTCTCTTAAATACTTAAAAGATGCAGAATTATTAAAGTTTACCTTGTATTCATAACTTAGACCGAATTAAATCTTATTTCACGTCTGAAAAGATCTATTCAATGAATCTTTCACACATTTTTTAGATACATGTTATCTTTTGTTAGCTGTTGCCGCCAAAACTGTGCCATCGCGATAGTCTTCTCTCCGCTTCTTGGCTTGGGGGGGGGGGGGTTCTTTGCGACAAAAGATCCCATTTCCGTTTTTACGGGGTTCTCTTAAACTTCTTACATTAGTAACCGTTTCTCTTAACATTTATTACCTAAAGTACCCGAGCCATTTTTTTTCTTTCTACAAAGATTAAGTAAACCAGTCTTTGTTTCAATAATAATGGCTATTCTTTAATACTCGCAAACGTTTTCACCGTTATTCTGATGTATCATTTTTTTATTTTTTTTTAATATTGATAGGATTTATTTTAGCTATTTTATTTTTAATGAATACGATGTCGCTTTCTAGTTTGCACGTGATTATTGTACTACGAGTAGGTGTGTGCGTGTGAGTTACGTGTACTACCGATGTTTAAATTTCCTTTGTCTCTGTAGTAATTCACGTTACAATCGTAAATGTTACAAAGCTCTTCTCTTTGTCGTTTTTTTTTTTTTTTTTTTTTCTTTTTTCTCGGGGTTGCAAATTTGAATGGATCCCTCTTCGTGTGTCCCGAATGTGTTGTAAGAACTTTTGAAAATGAGATCAGGCCTGGCAGCGGCTGCTGCTGCTGATTTCAAAGTCCGGCGCCACTTTCTCTGTCTTTCTCGATCCCTCCACCTCTGAACAAAGCCATTGTGCCATAGTGATAGTAGTTGTACTACTTCGGAAAGACTTCAAATTTTGTGATATTTTTGTATTTTTTACTGTTTGGCGCCCCATAGCATCTCTATATGGAAGAAGTCAATTCTCCGTGGATGTGTATAAGTTACCAATTTTCCTTTGGCAGTCTTGCGAACGATCTACCCGGAGGCCTGCCTCTTGGATGATAATTTCTCTTCCCTCATGTCTCTATTCTTGGACGTCGTTGTTACTTTTTTGTCTCCATCAGCTCCTGACAACGAAGCGGTTAGCTTTTTCACGTTAGCAACCGCTATCAAGATCTTTTATGTAGACATATATTCACGACAATGAGCATCTTCAATTGAATACATTCTGTGGAGACCTTCTTAAACCGTAGGTAGCTTTTTTCTTTTTTTCTCCTCCTTTTTGTCCTATAGCCCACATAACTGCTTCTTCTATGTGATATTTCTTAGACAAAATTTACACTAAATTTGATAACTTGACTCTCCAACTTTTTTTTTTTTTTTTTCTCGTAGGGGTCCATCTTGATTATAAAACCTATACATTTTCGCTTGGTAATCGCACCTGTCCATTCAGTTTTAAACAAAGGCTAACAGGTGTTTAGTTAATTATTGTAAATCCATCTATAATCTTATTTCGGAATTTTTCCAGTGAGTTCGTGTAAATGCAGACTTCTTGTATGTTTACATTGAGAAAAATTCCTATTTACGAAAGGGTCAAGCTGACCCCCTTTATCTTATCTAACTTTGTTTCCTTGCAATTTTTTTAACTGTCGTGTAAGTGCACGCATTTAAAACTCATCGAAAATAAGTTGCACGATGCCAAATGACCCCCCCCCCTCACACCTACCCACCGATCTATAATTTTATTGGGTTTATGAATCCCCTCTTTTTCCTCTCTAAGGGAGATAATCTGTAAAGGTTGAAACTTCCTCAAATTTTCTTTTTTATCTCTACCACCATCCTAACCAAGTACTTTGTGACTAAAGTATAGCTTGGTCAATACACGGTAACTAATTGTCCTTCTTTGACCTAAAATTGACTCTTGACATCTTAAGTAGGTCAAGATGTTTTCTAACTTTTTCTTTCGTCTAATGCCGTTATCTAAAAGATCCTAATTACCAACCTCGTCAGTTTCGATTCAAATTATTTATTTTTTTTAAACAAACGAGTCATCGTTAGACTCGCGAAAGCTCACTTTTCAGACTGAATTCTAAAGCGCTCAAATTTCCCTTCTGATTTGAAATTAATCCTTATTTTTTTAATGTTGGTATTAGTCGGAATTACGAAAGCCGAGTCTCTTTCGAACTCGTCACTGGTAACTGCCATTGTAGTTATCTTTGCAAATCTTCATAGTCTTTGTCAGTGGTAACTTAGTTGTCTGCCCTTGTTGAATAGTATTTCCTCTCTTCGCCGTAGTTGTGGTGCCGCTAGTGTGCAGCACGTGTTCGGGGCAGCACCCCCACCCTCCTCTTTCACACTCGTTTTATTCATTCTTTCTCTTGATCTTCCGGAACATGTTGGACGCGAATACCACTCCCGTCCTTTCCTAAAGTCTTTCCTTTTCTTTTCTCGTTAGTGTTTAGGAAACTTCAACCCTTGACAATGTCCTCCGATTTCTTACCAGGTAGTGTAACTTCTCTGCTCTTGATTTCACTGAAATTGTTCTCGTTTTAGTCTATTAAGATTTAAATTATCTGATTTTTTTTCTTTTTTTTTTTTTTTTTTTCTTTTTTGACACTGCACTTTTAAGACTTCCGGCTCTTAAATTGGCTTCTTTTTACTACTTGCGACCTAGACCTTTTGCTTTAAGTTCAATTCTTCTTTCCCCTCCACTACTTAACCTTAACTAGTGACCGACCGCGTGGAGTTTCTTGCTTCCCCCTCCTCCTTTTCTTTCCATTCTTGTGAGATTCTCGCTCTCCCGCGCAGAATCCTTACTTGCTTTCTGGATTAAATGTCTAGCAAATGCGTTTAGTTTCTTTTTCTCTTGAACATGCTTCAGTAATAGAAAGATTTATCTTTAGGGTATGGATTGGAAGGTGGAAATTGTGGCGAGTCTTTCTGTTCGGATGACAACCTTACGGCACTTCAGAAGCTGGAAAAATATATGGATAGCGACAATGCATTCAGCCGGTAAGTTATTTTAATATCGTTTACGATTTCCCATTCAGACTTTTCTAAACTTTAATTTCTTAATACTCTTCATATACACTGCTTCTTACTAAATTTAATTTTTATCATTAGTCCATAAAATTTAAACACGTGGGCCGATTTTACCCAATAACGAGCATTCAATCCTGTTTCTATTGAGTATTAAACGTTACACGCTAATCGAAATATTGCCAAAATCTTAAAATCTGTTTTCATTAGAACTAATTGATCTTTTGATCAAGGACAGTATCAATCCTAAAATTAATGTTACATGCTGATCTGAGTAAAATCCACATGACCTTTTTCACCCTTTGCCTAAATAACGCATCTCGCGTCTGTTTTGTCAAATTGATCTCAACGTGATTGTTTAAATAAATAAAAAAAACAGTTAAATTTGGAAGCACCGTAGTCTTCAAATTGATCTTGTCACTGTTGAGATTCTGTACTGATGTCACTTGCTAATTAATTAGCATAATCATTAAGTTTCAATTCTGAAGAGTCTGATAGTCATAATGCCTAAAAACATTAAATGATTCAGTTTTGAAACTGAAAACTTGTTGGTTAACTACTGTTGAAAAACTATTCAATATACAATTAACTTTTTAATCTAATATTTGTTCTTAGTCTATCAGTAATCTTCTAATAGTCTTTTTGAGATGAGGTATGGAAATTATTTGTACTATTGTCCTCATTTTTATTGCCATTTGTACGACGTTTCGGCCGTTGTACGCTCTGGTCTTCAGGTGCTGAGAATTTTGAACCGAACCCTTTATTACAATCACTCGGGTATATGATCATTCCTTTGTGCTTCTGGTAGTCATGAATTTTCTCCCTCTCGAGAAAATACTTTTCCTTCATTTTCAAAACAATGAGCTAACATTGGCTGATGACGAGGTAAAAATCTTAAATTTGTGTTGCAATTTGAAATATATCGTAATTAATACAACTTGTTCTACAATATTGTATTGAACACGTTATAAAATAGTAAATACCAGAACTAGGAATTGTAAAACTTATCTTCACCTGGAGATATTTATATCACAAATCTGGCCTGGAGCTATTCTACACAATTGCCAATGTTGAAAACTTATTCTAATTGTTATAAAATAATGCATAAAGTTACCAACCAATATCTTTTTTTTTTTTTTTTTTTTAATCAGAGCAAGCCAGAAAAATTCTAAAATCATAAGTTTTCAATGTTTGCTCATACTGTAACCCCCCCCCCCCCACACACACACACACACACAAGCGCACGTGCTACACATCAGCGTTTATTTTAATCTGACTATTTAAAAGATCTGTACTAGTCTTTATATTTTTTGTTTCAGGCAGTTGCTAGCAAGAGGAATTCTAGAAACTTTACGGGCCGCTGGTGGCATTGAAGAAGACTGTATTGCTGTCCTAAGGGCCATGGTACGCCTTTCAAGTGATGTTGGTAAGTCTCTGGCCTAAAATTGTCTTTTTACTAGTGCTTCTTGACTTGAAATGAATAATTCATGAGCCTTTATCAACTAAAATTTACAAATAGTAAATTTTGTAGCTTGGTAAATGTTTGTCTAGGCCTCTTCATAAAGAACTAGTCAATCCTTGATTGTCCTAATTCATTAGTGTGGAAAAGAAATCCCTAAAATTCCAGTTAAATTGAACTGCCACTCCCTCTTAGACTCACATAATGAACATGCTCTTGTCTTTTAAAACTTTAAACTTCAACTGGGGAAACTTGTCTACTGAACAACTCAATGCATTGAACTTACTTTACCTACAATGGATTTGATTTCTCACAAATTCAATTGAGGATTGTAGCATTTTGATTTCTTTAGTTATCTATTTCTGCTTTGTTTTTCTTTTTTGTAAATGGTCATGTGGCAGGTGTATTCCTTGCTGTTAAGTATTAACTTTTCTTTTTCTTTAAACAATTCCGGCAATTCTGTAGAGCCAACTGTTCGCTCTGATCTAGTAGAACAAGTTCCTCATGTGGCAATGTATTGTCAAGAAAACAGGAACTTCTTCCCAAATGCTGTTGCCACTTACATTCTTCCTCTTGTTGTGAAATACCTCAGTGACAATGACAACCAGGTAATAAGATTTCTTTATTTTTAAATTGTCATAAATTCACTCTTTAACTTTTCAACCTAAAAACTGATGTTGAACCTCCATGTTTCCCTTTACCATATTCGCATTTAAAGGGAAGTAACTGTTCCTAGCCGAACTTGATTTACAATAACTGACTTGATTGCTATTGTCCATATCTTGATAATCTCCCTTGAAAGAAAACTTCATTACTAAAGGCGTAACGTTGTTTCCGGTTAAGAATTCCTTATTTTTAATGTTTTGTCACTGCAAAAACTGACCAGATTCTCTTCTGCAGGTTAGGAAAACAAGTCATGCTGCCCTGGTTGTACTCTTGGAGCAGGAATTAGTTGAAAGAGGTAAGATTTTTATCTTCTCTACAACTGGTCTGAGGCCATAAAACATTACCTGCCCAGGAATCTTGGAAAACTAAAATATTAGTTTTAAATCTAACTTCACTTTTTCCTTTTCTTTTTTCTTTCTTTCCAACAAACTTGTAACTGTAAATTTGAGGTTTTTTAATGATTCTTTAGTATATTAAAGTTAAATTTAACATCTTCTCAATGCAACAGATTCTGCTATTTGAAAATTTTCAGTTGATGTTGAGGACCAAGTGGTACAGGTGTTATTGGACCTGGCTGGTCCTGGCAGTCCTGATGAATTCCGTACAGAAGCTGCTGCAGTAAGTAGGCTCATTTTGTGGGTGTTTTTTATAACCTTAATTGCATTTTTAATTTCACTTTCTGAGTCTTTGTTCTCCTTCCAACTTAATTCATTTTCCAGCTCTACACATGCACACCCTTAAAAATGACTTCATTGTGTTCGGCTTGAAAGACACGGGTAGTGAGATGCTGTGCTCTAGACTTCTTACTACCCTGTCTTTCGAGCGGCTCACTTTATATGCCTGACCCTGGCCTAATTTCAGGTAATGTCATTTCCTTTTCTTTCTTTTTATAACCTGACCTGTTCAGCCAGTTGTCCTTAGTAAGTAAACTTTCTCTTACATACGAAACTATATGACCAGGTTGCGAAGGCATCAATGCTGGATGTCATAGTAATCTCCTTGGTCTATCACAGCCAGCTTTGATGAGCCTCGTCTCCTGCCAATCATCACTGACTTTTCCTTTTCATGTTTTGTCTTTACTTTCTTGCTTTCTTCCTAGTGAACTGACACTCACCAAATATGACAACCTGTTATGCCATGTCTGTTGCTGACCAAGTGGCTGTGAAGTGTACTGTTGTTTCATATCACAGCCTGCTTGGATCAGTAATAGGCCCTTGGCTCCACAACAACCTGCTGTCTTAAAGCCTTCACATTGACCTGCTTTTATGGATCCCCCCCCCTCCCGCCTTTTCTCCATGGCTGAGCTCTGTATAAGCTTGTTTTCAATCCCCCCTCCCCTGCATGCTGTGTACACTTGCATCCGAGAGAAGAGGCTTGGTTGCAACTCATCAAATAGCCGTGATATGCTGATAATATGACTTATCACAGCTAGCTTTGATGAGCTGGGACTTTGCTATAGCTGCTCATTCTTTTGTTGCTAATCACTGACATTCCCTGCCGTTGCTTCTTTCACTCACCTGTTCACGCTCTGATCAAATGGGGCTTAAAATTTAACTGAAGTCTAGGGTACGTTTGTTTGTGTTTTTTTTTGTTTTTTTTTTGTGAATGTTTTCTTCTGGACCCTCCCCTTCACTGAACCCCACTAAACACTTAACCTTACCTTCTGACACTTTGGCTCTGTTGCATCTCATCAAATAGCTGGGATATGCTGCCAATATGACATATCACAGCTAGCTTTGATGAGCTGGGACTGGGTTTCCTGCTCCCTTCCCCCTTAGTTTAGGGGTTTGGTGATAGTTTAACTAAACAGATAAAGAGTCCTGAAGTTTCTACTACATCAGTTAATGTGTTAAACCCTACTGGCTTTTCTAAGTTGCTGCTATCCTTGCCTTCACCTGCTGATAACATATGTAAAACATTGTAACTCTGCTCTTCTTGCTGTCAACACCTTTTTCTTTAAGTCTTAGACCTGAGCCTATTGTAACTCCTCAAAGGGCTGTGATACGCTGGCAATATGACATATCACAGCTAGCTTTGATGAGCTGGAATTGGGCTTGCTTGCACACTTCATAATTCAGTTTTATCCCACCAGAGGCCTTATTTTTACCTGAACTTGCTCTTCCTTTCCCAAGCTTTCAATTTTGTTTGCATTGACTTTTGTGGTTGCATTTTTTCTTTTCTCCTTCACCTTTTTTGTGTGTATGTGTGTGCTCTCGGAAGCTTCTAATGATCAACAAATCTGGGTTGATTTGATAGTAAGGACCTGCAGAGAGTTTGAGCACTTATAATTGATCTCCAGAACACATAAGAATCACTTGACCTCATCACAACTCATCAACTGGCTGTGGTGTGCTGGCTATATGACATATCACAGCTAGCTTTGATGAGCTGTGACTTGGTTGTTTGCAACAACAAAAACTGACAGTATTGCTTGTGTTCTGGATTGTCTTGATAATTTTTCCTCTCCAGTTGTCTGGGATCTGCATATATACTACTCAGTGAATTTCCACTAATTGTTTAACATTAAAGAATGGTCAGTTTTCATGGGTGGTCCATTCTGACAGTAATGGATTGCCTTGGTTTGGGTTTTAAAGTCAAGAATGGTATGTATCTCGAGCAAGTCTTAGCAATTCTGAAGTATTGCTTATGCCTCCCACACCCAGGTTTACAAACTGCTAATACCATCCATGGAGGAAAGCTGCTGAGAATGTGCAACATGAGCTCCTGTGATTTTAGTCTTACTGTCTCTTAAATCCAAGCTGCCACTCTTAATAAAACAAATACCAGAGAATTTTTTTTTTTTTTTTTTTCCCTTTCCTTCCTGTCTCCAATATAGTAGCATGGGGATCCAGAGACTCCACAGGACAATATAAATTGCTAGGCCTCTTCCCACTTGTGCTAATGTCTACATTGTGCATGCAGATGGTATAGTTGGTAGGGTTTTCTTTTTCAGCAGACTATTACCGAAGGAGATTGCTCAGCCAGAGGTTCCCTTCTGGGAGCTGACCTCTGTTTTGAGTCACCAAAGTGGTGGTGATGTGTTATCATTAACCATATCACAGCCAGCTTTGATGAGCTCAAACATGAGATCGTGCTGCAATGGCTGGCATCTCCTTTCATCAAAGTGGCTGTCATACGCTCTTCATCTCATTCGTATCACAGCCTGCTTTGATGAGAGGAAGCCCTTCACTACAAACCTTCAGATGCCTATTCCAACAGCTTTTATTTAAAATGTATATACCCTCTCCGCTCTTGTCACCCACTTTTCCAGAAAAGTCTTTCATATCATTGATTATAAACTAATCTCTTTAATTATCAACTAAACATTCTGTGCTTTCTTATTTAATCTTTTGTACTGAATGTTCCAAACTTTAACCAAGCCCATTATTTGGTCACTACCACTGCTTGGCTTTTTTTCTTTTTTCCTCTCTCTCTCTACAATGAAATGATCAAATTTTGTTAGTCTGAGTTGGCTTTATACAATCAACATGAAACAGATTTTATATATAGCATTTGGCAGAGTAATATTTGCCAAAGAACAATTTACTTTAAAAACTGTCCACTAATTTCAAAACAAATGTAGGGGAATTGATATCTAAAATAGCAAACCTTTCTGCCACAATGACTTCTAATCAGGCAGATCATACCGGCTTGATAGAAACCATGGTAGCAGAAAAATCGGTGTTTTATTGGTCTTGTACATGCTAGTGCCTGTTCTGTGAAGGTATATTTAGAACCAGAACTTCATTAATTTTTAAAGAATTTTGCTTGGTCTTGTTGACTGCATGAGGTCCACACAAGGATACATTCTTGAAGTGGGTTTCTTTATCTTTTGTACTCATTGTGGTCCAGTGGATATCGGCTCAGAACGAGAAATCAAGGAGCCGAGTTCGAATTCCAGCTGAATTCATTGCCTTCACTTGCACACAAATACCCTTGGGAAAGGTATTAATCCGTCTATTCCTTCCAGTTATTGGTTAAATAAATAGGATCGATTGGGCTCTATAGCCTTGGTCGGCAACCAGTATACTGCAAAAAGCAATGGCAACCTACTGCGGGATAATCTTCTGCCCAGTCAGTCGTCTCTTTTGAGACATGATCGCCCAAGTTAAGTGTCACGTATGACACTTAACTGACTTGTATTAATTCATATAATTCTGAACATTAATTAGCTAATAGTTGTAACATTGCTGCCAGGTTTTGTTACATACCTCAACTTGTAAATCTGGTTCATGTTCAGAATAAACTAACATTCTTTTAATGACTTTAACCAGTTGATACTGAAATTGAAAATACTAAAATAGTCAACTGGTTAGGGTTAGATCTTTGACAAATAAGTCAAGCAGAAAGTTCATTTGAATAAGTTTTCTGTAGAAAAATACTTAATTTATAGATGTCCTGCCATTTATCTGCATAGCTATTATATGCCTACTATCAGTGAGAATAAAACTCTTCTCCTCTTTTAACAGCTGTTTCAGTGAAATGGAAAAATTGTCAATTTCAAATGTTTTCAGTTATGGCCACTTTCAACTAAACCTGTACTTGATTTAGTCCATTTCTTTATCAAATTCCAGCCAAATTCATTGCATTCATTTATGCGCAAATACCCTTGGGAAAGGTATTAGTCTTTCTATTCCTTCCAGTTCTGGGTTAAATAACAGGACAGACTGGGTTCTATAGCCTTGGTCGGCAACCTACTGCGGGATAATCTCCTGCCCAGTCAGTCATGTCTCTTGAGCCATGGTCGCCCAGGCATGTATCATGTATGGCACTTAACTGACTTTAATGAAATGGTGGGGTGGCTTTTTACACTATAGAAGTTAGTCATGTAATTGTTTAGTCCACAAATTTAAAGTAAACATGGGGTTGTATTGCTCCATCTCATTCTGGATTAGCGCATATGGAAATGATTTCTGAGCTCTTAATCCACTCTGGTTAGCCTTTATCTCAAACTTGTATTCAACTCCCAAATCTAATAGAATTAGTAACTTGTAAAGTTCACTAAACTCCTGTAATGAGGTAGCAATTTGTGAGTAACCTAATCTTATGTTCTGTACTATAAGTTTAAATTTTTATAATCTACTGCTTCAATAGATATTACCTGCACTTCATTGTAGGTTCAAAATAACCTAATTATTGTAGTTTGGTCATTGGAACATCCCACTTGTCACTGTTAATCCTCTTGGGACTAGCAAGAAATTCTGGCTCTAATTCCTATTAGATTTGTACAATAGGCACTGTAACCAGAAACTCTTCCTATATTGCTATAGACTAAGCACGACCTGAATCATTACTCTTAACTTTCTAGCTGTGGTTTTAAAAAGGAAACTCTTGTGGCATTTGAAACCTTGTGATGTGGAATGCTTAAACAGTGCATGAACAAAGCACTTAAAGTTGAAGGGGAAAAAATAAAATAAAGCAATTCTATGGCAAGAGAATCTCTAAACTTTTGTATTATCTTCAAAATTGTATCTGGAAACAATACAATTAGCTCTGAATTACTAAAAAGTTGATCGAAACGTACCACAACTTCCTCTAAACTCAAGTTGTAGAGATGACAGGCTTTTTAGATTGCTTCAAGAATTTAATCATGCTGATAATTCCACCTTGAAACTGCCATCTTTCACCTAAACTTTTTTTTTTTTTTTTTTTTTCAGTGAGACACATACTAATTAAATGCATTGACTTTCATTGGTAATATTGACTGGATTGGTTCAAACAACGTAAGACTTCAATACCAACCCAAACAATATTTCTGAAATCAAACTATACACAAAAATTTAAATCTCTACCTTATTAAACTCATGACTTTTTTAGACCTCACTATTGTTTACTGTCAGTCAGTTAAGTGCCATATGTGAAACACGCTTGAGTGATCATGTCTCGAAAGACGTGACTGACTGGGCAGAAGATTATCCCGCAGTAGGTTGCCATTGCTTTCTGCAGAAAACTGGTTGCTAGCCAAGGCTATAGAACCCAGTCTGTCCTGTTATTTAACCCGTAACTGGAAAGAAGAGATGGATTAATACCTTTCCCAAGGGTATTTGTGCATAAGTGAATGCAATGAATTCAACTGGAATTTGAGCTAGGCTTCCTGACTTCTCGTTCCAAGCCAATACGCAATGCACCACAACGTACATTGTTTAATGTACACTTTAAAAAAAAAAAAAAAAAAATCTTACAATTTCAGTGTGCCAATGTCTTGGCATTAAATGATCTACAATGGTTGATATGCTGTTAAAGAACAATTATTTCACCTAAATCTCTCATCACCATAAAATTTGTAATAGTGAAATACATATACCCTTGCTTAATTTTCTTTGCATCTCTAAATACTGATGTTTGTTATATGGCAGTGAATCTTTGTTTATAGATTCTTAAAAATTCCCAGCAATCTGAAGCTGGGATGTATACAAGTATTTTGGGTGAATCTTAAATATTCACTTAGAACTCTCTTCTCTACAAATACTACTGTGAGTAACCTCTTAATCTTGGTCATAACAATATAAAGACTGTTTTGCTGAGATTAAACTTGTTCAACAGAATTGATGGTAATAAGTAAATATTCTCTTATGTATAAGATCTTGACTTTTTTGTCTGACAAACCAATACAGCATGTATATAACATGTTCAAACTCCAAATATGCATCTTGCCAAGGGAACAAGTGAAATTCAACTTTAGCTAATCCACCTATGACTGGTTATAAACCCAAATAGACAAAGTATTAGTTTATGGCAGTCCAGAACTCTAAGCAAATAGAGAAATGGAATTCTTTAAAGAGGTTCTTTGTAACTGACATTAATGCTTTCAATAATATAGGAAACTACTTTGCTACTGCAAAACTGATTTTTGAATAACTTACATCAAGGCAGTCTAATAAGCCATAATATATGAAATAGTTTAGTGTCATTGAAAAATTTGTCAGTAAGACGAAGGTTTTTTTGAGGAAGTTCTAAATCTTTATTTCAGAATAAAGATGGCTTTTTAACACTTTCTGAATTGTTTGATCTGAGGCAACTTCAACTGAAACACTGGATCAACTTAAAATCAGATGTTTTCAAAGCAACTTGTAATTTAAAATGTGACTTTATCTTTCTGTTCATGTATTAGTTAATTGTCAGATCCTGTTGAGGTTTTAATTCCAATACTCTGAAGTTTCACTGGTGCCTTTCACTTAAAGCAAGGACTAATTTTTGATGGCCAACTGATACAATCTCTTAGGTTGCCTTCATTCTTCTTTCTATAAAGATAATTTCTACTTTGCATAATATTTAAAATTTTCAATTAAATTTAGTCTCAAGCTATTATCAGTATCTGATTTTTGAATCTACATTGAAAGTATGGTTAAGCTGACCTGAAATTGAATGACAGTTGGCTACTGGTAAAATATTTGGGCCTCTTATATACACACACACACACACACACACACACACACACTCTATTACTTTTGTGTGTGGTCCCAAATTCATTTAATAGGCTCTTGTAAATTGAATATTCAACCCAATTTGCTGAGAACTGAAAAATACAATATAACAGGTATTAAATCTAAAGTCTTTTGGATGAGGGGTGGATGGCTTGGTATGCACTGAATTCCTTTGCCCAAATCCATTTCTTCAGCACTATAATTAAACTGTTATGGTTGTTTCCCACCAGTTCATTTAGAAGCATTTGAAAATCTAAATGTCAGCTACAAAATTCTTTTTTGATCCCAAACTGATAAGCTAGTTAGCTGCTTACATTCAGCTAATGTGTTCAGTCCTCGCCTGTCACAGGTCATCAGAGCTATATTTTATCTTCCTGAAAAACTTTTTCGTCTAAGAGTTCCCTTCTAATTGAAACTTGCAATGTTCAATTTGTAAACTTATATTGTGGGTGCTTGTAGCTACAGGCTTCTAAAGTTATTTCTAGTGAATAACTCTTACTCTGTTAATTGAGATGAAATTTTATTTATCCCTTGCAGGAATATGGCAGAATTTCTGCTGCCACGACCATGTGCAATTTTGAGATTTTTGCACTTTGATATTTTTTTTTTTTTTTTTTTTTTTTTTTACACTGTCTAAATGGTATAGCACAAAGCTGTATGCCAAGAAAAAGTAATCTTGCTCTCTTGGATTTAGAAAGCACTTTCTTTTCAAAATTGGGAAAATTGATCTAAATTAAAAATTCTGTACTCTTAATTTTGTATTACCTAGATGTTCCCAGATCCTAGGGCCTGACAGTCTTTTTTTTTTTTTTTTTTTTTTTTTTTTTTTTTTTTTTTTTTTTTTTTTTGTCATAGCACAAATTCATCTTCCAGTATCTCAAAGTTGGCTACTTGAATTTCTATAAGCTTCAAATCAGCACGTTTTTAAGTCTTAGATTTAGATGCAGATTTAAATGTTAGCTTTTTGGGGATATGTATACATGGACATGTGGTTAGAATGTTTGCTTTCTGACCGTGAAGCCTGGGTTTGAACCTCACCAAGGTCAATTTGTTGAAGGTGACTTTTTTATTTTTTTTTTATCCTGGAGGTGATATCAGTGTGCAGCACCTTGGAACGTGCCTGAAAATTCAGCCACATGTTGACCCAACCTTTGTGAGTGAAATTGGGTAGCTGGCTCTTTTGAGTTGTTGGTTGTTCTGTCACAAGTCATCATGACTGAGGGTTTGAGTATCCTGGCCTTGTTAAGACTGTTGTTCATGCTAAATGTTCTCTCTGTAAGGTCTGCTCAGCATAGGTGTGATATAAACCACATATGTCTAAAGTGGTGGGGGATTAGCTAACTGCCCTGGTAGTTATTCTCAACGAGTGGCCAGCTATTGTGTGTATCTGCTTCTGTTTTAGAGTAAACGTCAAACAAGCTCATAGGGCTAATTAAGAACTTTTTCATTACCTATTTTAATGTTTGTCTAACAATTATTCTTACAACTAATAACTGAGAAAAATGCATTCTTATGAAGATTTGATCTTAAGGTATTAAGTAGGCAAAAGAGAACTTTATTTTTTATACTTATTTAATTTTTCTAATATTTCTTTCAACTTATACCTACAGTTAATGTGCAAGATGGCACCCTTACTTGGCCGGGAGATGACGGAACGTCTGTTTCTTGCTCACTTCACGCAAATGTGTATTGATCCTTTGTTTCATGTGCGACAGGTGAGTATGGCATGTCTTAAGCTTATTAAAATAGGCTTCCAGATGCAAATAATTGCCATATTGGACATGCCCAGACTTTGACGTGGAATAATTAGAGAAAAATGTACACTTCGCAATAAAAGTAAAATCACTTAATAATTACAGTATTGGTACAATTTTTTTTTTTTTTTTTTTTTTTTTTTTTTTTTTTTTTTTTTTTTTTTAGTGCACAACATATGCACATTCAGTAAACTTATAAATACAAAGAAATCTGGTATCAGACACTAATGGGTAGTAAAAAGCAAAAGGTATTTGTTAGTACATGAAGTCTGATGCCATACATGCAAAAGACCAAATTATCAAAACTGTTAGCAAGGAAGAAATTCTCATAAATTGTCTGCCTACCTTAAATTTTGCATGTTAACAATCTTAGAATAAAAGTGCAACTTGGCACTTTGCTTTTGTTATAAGACTATATTTAAGTCTTTAACCTTTTTAAATATTACTGATTTAATAGTTAAATGTCTTTGCTTAAGCATAATTTAAGCTACATATTTAAAACTGAAATGTTTTGATCAATATGATCAAAAACATCAGAATGAATCATACAACAGGCACTGACAAAAGATCTAAGAATATCACCTCATAATTTCCAACAGTCACAATGAAAGGCTTTGTTTTAAAGCATTACTCAAAACCTATTTGATGGCACCATGCAAAATACCATCTTTTCTGGTACTATTCATTGAACACTTGATCATAAAAGTAACTTATCCTTAATGAACAAGGAAGTCTGTATGCTGAGATATATATATATATATATATATATATATATATGGCTAGTAAGGATTCTTGGCTTAACATCCTGTTACTTTTTTTTTTTTTTTTTTTTTTTTTTTTTTTTTCCCCTTTCTTCTCCTTTGGTGTTGGTTAAAGAAGCAAGTCTACTATACCAAACCAGACTTTGGAAGCTGAAGGGTAAATACATGAGGTTATCTTCCATGACACAGGAATTAGTTGCAAAATTGGTTAATGCAATCTGGCACCGATATCACTTTATTTAAAAAGTAAATCATGCTAAACATTTCTCATCTATTGGCTTGTTAAAGTAACTTTTCAGTTGCTTTTTTAGCTGTTTGGTACATGTTTAAAGACTCTTAATTCAGGTCATAGTTTTATCTCCATTGCGTAATTCGGAGCCTTTAGTAGTAGAAAGTTTTCTACTCGGGTTCTTTTGAAAAGAACTTTTAAATGTAATTTGCATGAATAAACTTCATATTTGGACAGGACTTCAAACTTCTTAGTATCAACATTATCTCAAGGAAAACAACCTATTTTCATTATCTTCTATTTTAGCTTGTATATAATTTTAATTCTAAACTGTTTAGCTAATGCTAAAAAAAAATAGCTTCCTTTCATTATATCACAGTTAATTTGACAATTTTACATAAATCCTGTCCTTCCTGTTCCAGTTTGTGAATTTATATAAAATTACTTTATGCAAAACTGGATTCTATTTCAGAATAATAGTAAGAGTTGATGTGATGGGGGGTGATTTTAAATTGTTTTAATTTGCTCTTAATACATTGTCTGATACTAGCAGGAACTGGCTTGTTTAATTTTCAGAGGAGTCTTTTTCCCAATCTGAGGCTTTTTTTTTTTTTTTTTTTTCTCCCCCATTCTTAATGATTTTTATGAACAAAATGATAAAACTTTGCAAAATCCACAAAAGAATGCTACTCTACAGTATTATATATATATATCTCAACTTCAGATTGTAATTGTCCTTCAAATATCTTGGACCAAAAATGTTGACTTTTTTTTTTTTTTTTTTCTTTGTCTATCAATGGAATCTCTTTTCCAGATCTGTGCTTGTAACTTTGGTGAAATGTGTGCAGTGGTTGGTGGTGAAAGTACTGAGCATAATCTTGTAAGTATGGCTTTTATTTGACTTTCCTATTTTCTGAATATTTTTCATAGCAAGCTCTCTTAAGCTGTAAATAGAAGCTTGACTGCTAAGAAACGAATCACTTTTTTTATGGTATTTAAAAAAAAAAAAAAAAAAACCTGATTCCAATATAAATCAGGTTAATTACTTCTTGCTTTGATTTGTTTGACATAAGGGAGAAAACTCTGCATGGCGCACCTATTCAGCTTAAGGTAAGGCTATAAGAACGTCACAAGGATACAAGGGGAGATAGAGGGTATCACCACCCCACTATGGGATGTTAAAATAGAACAGTATGAACTACATAAACTTAAGGAATCAGCACATACAATCTAAGCCGGCCATTGAGTTCAATATCAGGCTACCACAGTGGTGAACAAGTAACTTTAGTCCAGTTAGAGGGAGATAACTCATGACTGCCAAAAATAGGCTTCATACAAATGAGGATTCTTTCTCTCTCCAAACATAGTGATAAAGGGTTAGTTTCGAGATTCCTGAAGGTCCGGGTTGTACCATCACTGAAATGTCATACAAATGACAAGGACAATAGTCCAAGCGTAAATGGTTAGGTTTTTATTTTTTAATTCTTGTAAATATAATTTCAGTTGTATAACAATGTTAATGATAAAATACTAATAAAAAATTACTAGTAGTATTACTAATAACAATATTAATTTATAAATTTTTAAAACTCTAAACGTATAGTCTTTAATGGGAAATTACTTGAGTATTGTATGAAAACAGATCTGTTTTAAGGGACTTAATGACATACCTATTTGCATGCACACCCACTTGTTTGTAACCACATAAATACACATGTACATATAAAAATGCATACTCGTATACAACGCACCACACTTTTGAGGGTGACAGGTTCTGCTACAGTACTAGAAAATATTTTAGAACATGTACAAATTTTTTTTATATAGATATCGCACTACAAATTCCAATTTTTTGACATTGGACTTACAATGTCTCATCAGGTGGTGTGGAAAGGAACGAAGGCCTCTCTTCTTATATTTGGCAAGCTGTGTGGGATGTTGGCTTGGACACACTGGTCAGTAGAACACCCCCCCCCCCCCTTGCGAATACAAGGACCTAATTAAGAAAAACCTAACTACAGAACCCTGAGCACAAAAACCACATAGATAAACTGAAAATAAGCGACAATCCCCCAAAATTACAACAAAGGAGGCATACATACTCTTAATCGATTGATCTATACATATATATTGAAAAACAGTAGCTACTCTGGCGTGTATGCAGCTCTCATTCGGTAAAATGAATTAGATCACTCTAGCTATTGGACGCGTATAATAATATATGCGCTAGGTCTGCCTTCTCCCACCAAACACCCATAGCCCAGAGATTGAATTGGCGTCAGTTGGCAATTCTGTCAGTTTTTGATCTTAGGTTAAAAACCAATCGGAGTCTAGCCGTTCCGATAAGCTGTGAAACAGGTCTGTCTGCGTATGACACACACACACATACACACACATATATATACACACACATATATATATATATATACATACACACACACACACACACATATACATACACACACACACACATATACATACACACACACACACATATAACATACACACACACATATACATACACACACACATATACATACACACACACATATACATACACACACACATATACATACACACACACATATACATACACACACACATATACATACACACACATATATATATATACACATATATATATACACACACATATATATATATATATATAACACACATATATATACACACACATATATATATACACACATATATATATATATATATATATACACACACACATATATACACATATACACATATTGTTTCCTCCTTATTTGACATCTTTTACTTTCAAACTTCGTACAACTTTTTGCAATTTTTCTCCAATCATATTTGTCACTTTTCTTTCCAGCTTGGTAGGTTCAGTTCATTGTGTGAGGATGGTGTATGGGGGGTACGAAAGGGTTGTGCAGAGTCCTTTATGGCTGTAGCGTCCGTGTGCTCTGTGGAAGTGAGGCGAAATATGCTCACTTCATTATTTGTCAGCTTACTCTGTGATAGATCTCGATGGGTAAGTAAACTTTTTCTCTTTGCATGCTTTATTGTAAAATAGTACTATTAAACCTTTTGCCATTAAGTCTTTCACTAATGCAGTGGACTCTGTTTTTGTTACAATTTCTTCAATATTAGAATCTTTTTAGAACTTTGCTCAAAATAACTCTTTGAAGATTGAATTTGACATAATTAAGATGATGTTGCATTTAATTTGAAATCATTGACAGAGAAGCTTCTCCACATGAGATAAACTTGTAATATAATTTAGTTACATGTAACCATCTCAAATAAAATTTGAAGCCCTCAGTCTAGTCATAGTCAGTCAGTTAAGTGCCATACGTGAATCACTTGGGTGATTGTCTCGAAAGAGACATAACTGACTGGGCAGAAGGTTATCCCCCAGTAGGTTGCCATTGCTTTCTGCGGTAGATTGGTTACCAACCAAGGCTATAGAACCCAATCTGTCCTGTTATTTAACCCATAACTGGAGGGAAGAGACGGATTAATACTTTTCCCAAGGGTATTTGCGTATAAGTGAATGCAGTGAATTCAACTGGGATTTGAACTCAGTTCCCTGATTTCTCGTTCTGAGCTGATATCCACTGCATCACAATGCACATCCTCTCAGTCTAGTACTGTGCTTAAATTCACAGAAGTCCTCAGAATTGCCATGAAAATACTTATAGAAAAGGCACAGCCACAAGGAGGCTACATTAGAGCAGTGGAGAAAGTCTGATGCTGAGATGACAGGGCTGATCTGTCAAGGATTTCTAGACATAGAAGGGACCATATTCAATGCACAAATGGGTGATACTACTAGATTTTTAGTATTTATGAATCTGTTAGAAGAAAAACATTCTGGGGGTGGGGTCTCTGTTTTGGATGCTTTACCATGTCTCTCTCTTATATATATATATATATATATATATAAAACATTAGACATTTTGGAATTTCTTCATCTTTTATTTTTTTAATTTTTTTTCTAGGTGAGGATGTCTGCCTTCCAGCAGCTGGGTCCATTTATCTCCACTTTCTCTTCTCCAAACAATGAATCTGGGTTGTACGTCAGTGAAGATGGTGTGTTGCATGTATCAAGAGACCTTGCTGAAAGGTGAGTTCTAAGTTTCTCTTGCTGGCAGTCTGCAACCTATTTTTTTTTTTTTTTTTTTTATACTTTACAATCTTCAATATTGTAATATTCCAAGGCCTGATTTATCATTTTTCTTTGAATATTTTTAATTATGTGGATCAATTCAATTTGATGGCAATTTGTGCTCATTTACGTATAGCACACTCCTTCATTTTTAAAGTTGGCTTAAAAGCCAGCCTTGTCTGTTTGACATGTATTTATGCATGACATGAAACCCTACAAATTACCATGTAGGTGTATGCAAGGTTTTCACACACACACACACACACACACACACACACACACTCACACACGTGAGTGGTCTGGTATTTGTTCTCACAAGTTGGAGACTGTGCTTAGGTTCTCCTGAATCTGCAAGAATTTCACTTTTAAGATTGAAAAAAAGCTTCCGAAGATTATTCAAATCTTCGGCTTTCATCACATTCTGAATTGGGCTGGACTCTAGTTTGGTTGTTCTAAGGAAGTCTTGGCCAACTTCTGACAAGCATTTTTGGATCTTTTCAAGTTGGCAGACTGCTTGAGGATAGTTAAAAATCTGGATACCATTCATTTTAATTAGGTTACCAATCTTGCTGACTAGAAAACTCCCTACTCCATAGATTTACTGTCCTGTGCCATTTGTTTGGTTAGATGGCTATACTTTCAAATAAATTAAAAAAATAAATAAAAAAAATCCTGTCCCAACAGCAAAGGCAATGTTTCTGTGCCCAAGAAGGCTCATTTTGTTTATCTGACCAGAATCTTTTAATTTTAAGCTATGAAAACTTCAAGCTTTTGTCTGGTTTGAAGTTTTAGTGTCTTCCATGAAGATAGCATTGTAGAAATTTTACTGAAGAACCTGCTAGTATCTTTTGATACTAGTTGATCAATGGTTGGGTGGGGAGACTTTGTGCCCAAATTACTTATGAACTTATACAAAAAATTGTCCTTTTGTTTGATAGCCACCTAGTCTCTTTATCAGAAAAGACTAATCAAAATACTCTAATTAAATCTACGGTTGGTCTCTTACTAAAGTCTGGTAGGGTGGGGGTATGATGGATAATGGCTTGGGATGAAATTCTATTTGTGTGCATTAATGGTGTTGGGTATTTCCCCCCCCCCCCCCCCCCGATGGGTCAAATGGGACTTTAATCTTTAAAAATCCTTGTGATCAAAAATGTCATTACTTTGAATAGATTTCTTCCTGAACTCTTGTAAATCCAATTTGAGATTCATTGAGGAGTAACTTGATGTGTAAAATTGTGCAATTGAAGAAAACACTTGACTGTTTGTTTTTTTTTTTTTTTTTTTTTTTTTTTTTTTTTTTTTTTTTTTTTTTTTTACCTATTTGAATCCACAGAAACCTAACTGATGCTGAAAAGGAAGCAAAACTGTCGTGTGATAGAGCAGCCAACAACACTAAACGGACTATGCCAATGTCTGCAGATCCTTCTTTGCAGGAGAACAGTAAGACCTCTGAAACAACCAGCTGCCAGACAGAGGCTGACATTCTTTCATCCATCTCATCATCCTGTGATATGACAACCGTAGAACAAAACTGTGATAAAACAATTAAGTCCACCAGTGCTGGTGTGGAACTGTCTACCACAAATCCCGGGACTGTCACAGAAGTAATGACTTATAAGCAAGAGATCTCTATAGAAGAGAACCGGTTATGTGTCCAAGCTCAGCTTTTACCAGCAGATACTAGTAGTAGCAATATTGGTAGTGCTTCTAGTGATAGCCCACAAAGTAAAGCAACGTCAAATGTCTCTACGTGTTCGGCTGATAGCCCTCTTTCCCAAAGTAGTGATTCTATCCAGGAACAGATATCTCAACCCTCAGCTGCTATCACCACCATTACCACAGATGACACTGTCTCATCTCCAGATTCTTTCAACACGTTTCAGTTTTGGAGGACTCCCTTGCCTGAGCTCAACATTGAGCTAGATCTTCTGTCACAGCAATCACTAGACCAAAGTACATCGCCTGGTATTTCTTCTGACAGTTCTACACTAATCTACTCTCTCTCCTCATCAATGGACCATCCCGAGCTAGGCAGTGGCACCCACTGTGTCTCAGAACAGCTGTTGAGCAGTCTAGCTGAAATGGAACTTGGAAATATGCCTTCAGATTTGTGTCCCAACTTGCAGCCTGTTGGCAGGGCTGAGGTTGAGCTCAGGCCTCCGAGAATAATCCACACGGCCAGCATAAGTACAATGTATAATCCCAGCGAGACTGTATCTGATATTGGCAGCACCCACGTATTTGGCCATCACATGAATGATTCAACAAAGATCATCGTAGGTGGCCTAAGTGAATGTAAGTTTGTTTCTGTTCTCTTTGTGTGTGTGTGTGTGTGTGTGTCTCAATAACTTCAAAATTTGGGCAGAGCTGATGCCTCAAGTTATTTAACACTCAAACCAATTGTTATAAGGATGCATTTATATATAAAAAAGTTATAGTAAGCAATTCTATTGAGTCCTACGTGTTATTCCAAAAGTTTTAATCCGGGAAGTAGTCATTAAAAAAGGAAATTAGAAATAGAACGTTTGGAAGATGCCAGAATGTTCCAGTAAAATCTAGAGAATTGGAAAGGTTCTAGAAATGTGCATATTAGGTGTTAGCCCCTGTTAAAAAAAAAAAAAAAAAAAAAAAAAAGTTTTGGGCAGATGTCAGTTGTTACCAGGGTCTGCTGAGGTTATCAACTTCGGTTTGATTCAAGGATTTATATCCAGCCAAAAAGCCTAAGTTGCTGACAGACTAAAACCTGAAAAAGAACCTCATGGAACTATATGGGTAAATAGATATTTTTTGACTCTTTCATTGACCATACTTAAAATTATTCTTTATATACTCATTTGAGTATTTCCAAACAGTATAGCACTTAACTGGGTGGAGATACTGACCTTACCTTCCCTTTCTCTCCTTGTAACACTTGCCAGTAGTAAACTCTCTTGTTTTGAATGCAACAAAAATTGTATATTTGTAAATATTTTATTTGGTATGTTTTGTAAATTGTCTGATTTCTGAGAATTATCTTTCTAAATCCTCTACACTGTCCTGAGACTAACACAGAAATGCTCTCCAATGTTCATATCTGAACTTATGGTGCAAATGCTAAGCAGTACAGAATAGTTTCCCAATTTCTGGAGTAAATTGTCATGATGCTCTTTTTCTTGCAGAGGGTGCCCAACTGAACCTACTATACTGTAGTCAATATCAAATGTGTATGCATGAAATATGGTGACACTTCTGCCATCACTCTGTATTTTAGTAGCATACGGTGCTTGTTGAATTTTTTTTTTTATGCTGAGGGGTTAAAATAACTTGATTAAAATCTTAACATTATTGGTTTGCTTTGAAAGTTAAAAATACTAGAAAATCCTGGTATGTGTATTCTCTCTACAAAAATCGTTTGCTTATTAGCAAGGCAGTTATATTTTATAAATTTATCAAAAATAAGTGATTCTAAGATTTTTTTTCTCCCCTCCCTTAAATTACATGGTTTTTGCATTTTTTTTTATTTTTTTATTTTTTTATTTTTTTTTTTCTGCAAAAGGATGAGTTTACATGGAAAAGCTTCTGTCCTCAGTTATATAATTACTAATCCAGAGTACTGAATCATCTTTAAAAAAAAAAGTTGTGGTGCTTATTGCATAAACTCAACTTGATTGTTAAGCTTATTAGCATCCTTATCAATCTTTTCTCTGCTTCACTATAACTTGATCTTAATTTGTGCTTTTAAACAGAAGTGTAATAGAACAAGACTTCATTGGTCAGTCTAGGTCTTGTAATTTGATATGCCAGTTAACTTCTTGTTACAGATATCAGTTCAAGTAGTATTCCAGGCTATGGCAGTGACAGTGGCAGCAGTATCCATCAAAGCTATGACAGTAACCCTGACAATCCAATTAACAGAATAACTGAACTTTGTGCACAGCAGGTAGGTAGCAAGTTTAACATGTAAAAGAACACTTATTCACTCAATGTGGTAGCCTAAGAGTCACTCAAGGTAGGTTGTTGTATTATGAAAGTGTAGTTTAAATAACCCTAGGTTAGTCTATGGTCTGAGGGCTCTTTGGAGCCTGTTTCACAAAGTAACACTACTTAGAATCTTTTTCTTCAACAATGAAATACGAGGAAGAGTTTACTTGGCGTGTATGTGGTGTGTTCCAATTCTAACCTGATATTAATATAATTAAATCTTTTCCCCATTCTAACTTGTCCGTTTTGGTTACTTGTATTCAAAATGGATAAAATAAAAAGCAAGTTGCTTTCCAATTTTCTTTCTCTGCCTCCCTTAGAGATATGTATCCACTACATGGAAAGGATCAATTTCATAAATTGTGTACATTCTAATGCATATGTCTCTTTGCAGCTCCCCACAATTTTCTCTTTTGTAGCTCTTAAATTGTTACATATTGGTAGAAGTATAGGAAAACTCGGCTGAAGATCTAAAACTTTGCTTAATGCTGAAGCTGCTTTTATATAAGGGAAATAACTCTTAGCTACGTTTGAGACTTGAACCTAACTGCTCAACTAAAGTGGTTATATGACTTTGGTCTGAACTTCCATTAGAAAATCTGGTTTCCAAACTGACTCGTGCCACTTTCTTTTGCAGGAAATAGTGCCTCCTAGATTACTTGAAAATTTCCTGACAATGGTCGATCCCGCATTATCTCAGTCCGTTGATTCTGACATAACTCGTCACTGTGCCTACAACTTTCCTGCAGTAGCCTACACCCTTGGGCGGCATAACTGGCATTGCCTGAAATCCTTATTTGAGACCCTGGCTGCTGACATGCAAGTGAGTGTAAGCATCGCCCCCTATAATACCATCACCCCCTCCCCTTTACACTTTCTCTTTTCATTGTAATTCGTATGGAATACTGCCTTATGAAAACTTGTAGCTTTGAAGAGGAAAAATTGAATCCTTAAGCTGAAATGCTTTATGCTTTACCCCTTTTTTTTTTTTTTAAACATAGCTTTTAGCTGGATTTTGCTTGTATGTAATGAGACCTGACAAATTCCAACCTGTGCCCCCCTAGGGGAAACCATCAATTGATCTGGCATGTTTTAACTACTTAGCCACAAAAAACTTAGACAAAGCCTAAAATAAGGTTCAAATGTTACTGAAGAATATATATTTTCCTAACTAGATTTCAGGCCAGTAGATGTTTTTATTAAAAACAAAATCCAGTTTTGATATATTTCTTTGTTCCTGTTCTTTATGCTAAAGGCTTTAACTCTATTCCTTAAATTCATTCCACTTTTTCCAGTGGAAGGTTCGTCGAACCCTGGCATTCTCCATCCATGAACTTGCTGTTATTCTTGGTGAGGACATAACTCACAAAGACCTTGTTCCAGTTTTTGATGGATTCCTCAAAGATCTTGACGAAGTTCGAATAGGTGTCTTAAAACATCTTATGGAATTCCTAAAGGTAAGGGTTTTGTTTGTGTTTTTTTTTGTTTTTTTTTTTTTTTTTTTTTTTTCTCCCCTCCTTGGGGTATTGATTGTTGCCCCTTTCAGCTTGACTAATCTTAGGATTTTGCTGGCCTGATAAATAAGCAATGAATATGAGACCTTAAAAAAATTCTAGCGAGTTCTCTTTAACTCTCCCTTGTTGCTCTATCCTGTCAGTTATCCTGCCATATGTGATACATGGTTTGGCAATCATGTCTCAAGAGTCATGACTGACTAGGCAGAAGATTATCCCGCAGTTGATATCCACTGCACCTCAGCGCACATCCTATAGTTATCAAAAATACAAAATACCTTTGTGAGTATTGCCAACTCTTAACTAGATAAGATCAACTGTACCAGTTTGGGAGTGAGTTAGTGGTGGTGGGCCTAAAGCTGGTTTTAAAATAACTTAAAAATGAAGCCTCAATGGATATTTGCAATAATCGTATACAATGTTTTGCATAGAGGAAAGTTCAACAGAACAATTACCATGCAAGTAATTCATAGAAAAGGCACAGAGCTATATTAGTGGTGGGAATGTGAAGCAAATACCAGGTCAGGACCAATGAAAAGTTTTCATTTTCTCTCACCTCTCTCCTCATCATTTCTCTCACCTCTCTCCTCATCATTTCTCTCCACCTCTCTCCTCATCATCATTTCTCTCACCTCTCTCCTCATCATTTCTCTCACTCCTCTCTCCTCATCATTTCTCTCACCTCTCTCCCTCATCATTTCTCTCACCTCTCTCCTCATCATTTCTCTCACCTCTCTCCTCATCATTTCTCTCTCACTCCTCTCTCCTCATCATTTCTCTCACCTCTCCTCATCATTTCTCTCACCTCTCCTCATCATTTCTCTCACCTCTCCTCATCATTTCTCTCACCTCTCCCTCATCATTTCTCTCACCTCTCTCCTCATCATTTCTCTCACCTCTCTCCTCATCATTTCTCTCACCTCTCTCCTCATCATTTCTCTCACCTCTCTCCTCATCGTTTCTCTCACCTCTCTCCTCATCGTTTCTCTCACCTCTCTCCCTCATCGTTTCTCTCTCACCTCTCTCCTCATCGTTTCTCTCACCTCTCTCCTCATCGTTTCTCTCACCTCTCTCCTCATCGTTTCTCCTCCTCCTCCTCATCGTTTCTCCTCCTCCTCCTCATCGTTTCTCCTCCTCCTCCTCATCGTTTCTCCTCCTCCTCCTTATCGTTTCTCCTCCTCCTCCTCATCGTTTCTCCTCCTCCTCCTCATCGTTTCTCCTCCTCCTCCTCATCGTTTCTCCTCCTCCTCCTCATCGTTTCTCCTCCTCCTCCTCATCGTTTCTCCTCCTCCTCCTCATCGTTTCTCCTCCTCCTCCTCATCGTTTCCTCCTCCTCCTCATCGTTTCTCCTCCTCCTCCTCATCGTTTCTCCTCCTCCTCCTCATCGTTTCTCCTCATCGTTTCTCCTCCTCATCGTTTCTCCTCCTCATCGTTTCTCCTCCTCATCGTTTCTCCCTCCTCATCGTTTCTCCTCCTCATCGTTTCTCCTCCTCATCAGCTTCCTCCTCATCACCGTTTCTCCTCCTCATCGTTTCTCCTCACGTTTCTCCTCCTTACCGTTCTCCTCATCGTTTCTCCTCCTCATCGTTTCCTCCTCCTCATCGTTTCTCCTCCTCATCGTTTCTCCTCCTCATCGTTTCTCCTCCTCATCGGCTTCTCCTCCTCATCGTTTCTCCTCCTCATCGTTTCTCCTCCTCATCGTTTCTCTCCTCCCCATCGCTTCTCCTCCTTACCGTTTCTCCTCCTCACGTTTCTCCTCATCGTTTCCTCCTCATCGTTTCTCCTCCTCATCGTTTCTCCCTCCTCAGTCAAGCTTCTCCCTCCTCATCGTTTCTCCTCCCTACCGTTTCTCCTCCTCATCAGTTTCTCCTCCTCATCAAGCCCTCCTCATCGTTTCTCCTCCTCATCGTGTTTCTCCCTCTCATCGTTTCTCCTCCTCATCGTTTCTCCTCCTCATCAGCTTCTCCTCCCTCATCGTTTCTCCTCCTCATCGTTTCTCCTCCTCATCGTTTCTCCTCCTCATCGTTTCTCCTCCCCACGTTTCTCCTCCTCATCGTTTCTCCTCCTTACCGTTTCTCCTCCCTCATCGCTCTCTCCTCCTCATCGTTTCTCCTCCTCACGTTTCTCCTCCTCATCGTTCTCCTCCTCATCGTTTCTCCTCCTCATCGTTTCTCCTCCTCATCGTTTCTCCTCCTCTACCGTTTCTCCTCCTCATCGCTTCTCCCTCTCATCGTTTCTCCTCCCCACGTTTCTCCTCCTCATCGTTTCCTCCTCCTCATCGCTCTCTCCTCCTCATCGCTTCTCTCCTCCTCATCGTTTCTCCTCCCTCATCGTTTCTCCTCCTCATCGCTCCTCCCTTACCGTTTCCTACCGTTTCTCCTCCTCATCGTTTCTCTCCTCCCCATCGCTCTCTCCTCCTCACGCTTCTCCTCCTCATCGTTTCTCCTCCTCACGTTTCTCCTCCTCATCGCTTTCTCTCTCCTCCTCACGTTTTCTCTCCTCCTCCTCATCGTCTCTCTCTCCTCCTCTATCAAGCTTCCTCATCGTTTCTCCTCCTCATCGTTTCTCCTCCTCATCAAGCTTCCTCCTTACCGCTTCTCCTCCCTTAATCGCTTCTCCTCCTCATCGTTTCTCCTCCTCATCGCTTCTCCTCCTCATCGTTTCTCCTCATCGTTTCTCCTCCTCATCGTTTCTCCTCCTCTCATCGTTTTCTCTCTCTTCCTCCCTCATCGTTTCTCCTCCTCATCAGTTTCTCCTCTCATCGTCTCTCTCCTCCTCATCGTTTCTCCCTCCCCATCGTTTCTCCCCATCAAGCTTCCTCCTCATCGTTTCTCCTCCTCATCGTTTCTCCCTCATCGTTTCTCCTCCTCATCGTTTCTCCTCCTCATCGTTTTCTCCTCCTCATCGTTTCTCCTCCTCATCGTTTCTCCTCCTCATCGTTTCTCCTCCTCATCGTTTCTCCTCCTCATCGTTTCTCCTCTCATCGTTTCTCCTCCTCATCGTTTCCTCCTCATCGTTTCTCCTCCTCATCGTTTCTCCTCCTCATCGTTTCTCCTCCCACGTTTCTTCCTCCTCCTCATCATCATCATTTCTCACTTGCCATCAGGCAATTAAATTTTTAGTTAAAAAAAATTTATTATCTGGAATATACACCCCATTGGTAAGTTTGTTTTTTTTTTTTTTTTTTTTTTTTTTTTTTTTTTTTTTTTTTTTTTTTTTATCTAACTTCATGTGTTTTCTTGAACGACTCTAGTAAAGAATTCTGAGTGGAAGTGGCAAAATCACCAGAAAATTAGCACCAGTCATCTAGACACAGTTCATATCAGCTGAAAAGGGGGGGAAATAAATAAACTCTTGGTCCATACATGAGGTGCAATATTTTTTCTTTTGCAGCTGTTAAAGCCTTCTGTGAGGAATGAATACTTGCCAAAAGTCCAAAATTTCCTGACAACAGATAATCATAGAAACTGGCGTTTCCGCTTGGAATTGGCCGAGTAAGTTATCTAGATATTCTTAGAAACTAAGCCTTCCAAAGAAAATTTTTTAAAGATATCGTCTAAATTCTGGTAACTTGAGCATAGCTAATTATAAATGTCCATTTACTTTTTGCCACTAAACTTTCTGAAATATTTTTCTTTTCTTTTTTCTTCTTTTTTGCAGACAGTGTGAACCTTTGTGTAACTTATTCCATGCCCAAGAAAATAGTGCATTTTTATTGCCAATTGCTTTAGCCTTGTTAAATGATAAAGTTGCTGAGGTTCGACTTGCTGCTTGTTCATTGGTAAGCCTGTTTTGACTTCCCTTGTTAAATTCTCCAACATTTGAGATTGTCCAGCCCTTCAAGAAATCAAGACATGGTCATCTACCATAAGTTTCATGGAAAACTAAGTGCCAGAAATCAATTTCCTCTGACCAACTTCATTCAATGAATCACATTTATTGGAATATCTTAAATGTGATTCATAATGAAGTTGGTCAGAGGAAATTGATTTCTGGCACTTAGTTTTCCATGAAACTTATGGTAGATGACCATGTCTTGATTTCTTGAAGGGCTGGAGTAACCTCCTCCCAAAGGAGCAACTCTTTATTACTACTGTAGATGGGGTTGATAGTGGGAAAGGGGCATCTCTACTTTGCTATGATGTTACTCCTTTGGCGAAAATTCTTTTGTCTGAGGTGTCATTTATCAACATCCCTTCCCTTGGTAATGCTATTTCTTTCATGCATTCTACAGAACATTTAATATACATTTCCCTTGTTTACACTAAAGTTTTTCATGAGTCAGCCCATCTTCCATCCCTTCCCAGGAGAATGCTTCCCTTGTCATTATGATCTGAACCTGCAATTTGAAGGTCTTTTTGCTTATTGTGTGGGTGTTGTCATCTTGTTCCAATTCAATTGTATTGGGTGAAAGGTTTTCAAAAAACAATTTACAGAGCAAGGACTACATTTTTATGTAAAACTAAGTGGGGTGTGGCATACCTGAAAACTTCAAGTCCTTTATGTTCCCAGGGGTTAAAAATGTGTTTTATGAAGATAAAAGTAGGTGAACTTCTTTGAAAAACTTCACTTAAACATAATTCAATTGGTGACTGAAGCTGCTAATTGCATAAAACGTGGATTTTTCATTCCTCTGGTCAAAGGGAGATAACTCAAATATTTTCATTAGGGCCAACTTTTTTCTTTTTCCTACAATTAAAGACTAAATTGTTCCATTCTAAGCCCTAATGAGTAAATCTTAGCATTTAAGCATTCCCTTCTCTCTATTCACTATTCTTGCTGACACTTGTATTTCTTTGCTTCTAGGTGAGCACCCTGTTAAAACAGTTGCATGACTCCCATGAACAATATTACCAGAACATGGTCATGGAAGTGATAAATTGTTTTGCTGCGTCACACAAATGGGCTACTCGCCAAGTGTAAGTCTTATTTTTCATTCCATTATATTTCTTGTCATAGATTTTTTTTTTTCTTGTGGGTCTTACAATTGAATATGTTGACCTATAAATGAACTCTCCATTTAACTTATTTGGTATCAACTGTGTGGGCATGAACGTGTTTACAACAATAATTCAGAAAGCTGTTAGTTGTGATCAGTTAGCAATGTGAGGTTCTCGTCTAGCCCACTGAAGAGGTCCTTGAAACTGCTAATATGCAATCTTAATTTTCTCTGCAGTTTTTGCTGTTGTGGAATATTCTCCATCCCTGGCATGTACTCCATATAATCACTTGTCTTGGCAGGTAAAGTAGGATAACTTCATACAAGGGCACTACATTCAGTAGTGCTTTTTGCCTTCAGCACTTTGGTTTCTTTGCTGTGTTCAATTGATCCGTGCGATTTGAATTTTTCAAACCAACTGTAGCTTCTTTGTTCATCTGAACTATTAAGATAGATTGAAATTGAACTGTTTGTGTCTCTCTGTGCATATGTTAAAACAGTAATAGACCTACACCCAATATTAAAATGTATGTATTTGTTGGCTTTCAAATAGTTATATTTCTGCCTCTTCCTTGGGTAATATAGAACACAGAACCTGTAATTGGTTGTCAACATTTTCATTTGACAAAATAGCCAATCACATAACCTCCTGTAATGTCAGCTTTGAATCTTTTTTTCTTTCTTTTCTGCTTATATTTCCTTAACACCTCAGGCTAATTGTGTTCACTTCTCAATTTTATGCATAATACAAGTAACAATGTTCTTATCTTTCATTTCTATGTAACATCTCCATTAAGATATCTTTTGATATCTAATGTCATTGCTATAACCAGATTTTTTTTTTTTTTTCCCCCCTGAACTTTGTTTCTGTTCTGCCTTTTGAAATTGTTTTGGTGATGAGTTTTTAGTTATTATAATCTTAAATTAATCTAAAAAAATTCTTTTAGGATGCAGCTCTGCCACTGGATTTCAGTATCTTCCTCTCTTTAATAAACGTAAAATGATTGTTCCAGTCAATTATCCTCCTTCATTTAAGGTGTGGGGGGGTATAAAATGACACATTAGCTTTATATATTTGTCCTACTCTTTCACTTGGTTAGATATACTCCTAAGTTTATGTAAAAATTTAGGCCATTTAGGCAAAATTGAATAAATGTGCATGGGTCTCATCTTTAAATCTCATGGGCTTCTTAAATTACAAAGATGTCTTTCCTCTTTGCTAAAAAGTTTCTTCAATAACATTTGTGGAACTCTTGCTTGCTTTCCCATCAACATAATTCTTTAATGGTTTTATCTCTCAGTAACCTCTTGCACCCTGGTGGCTTTATTGCCTTGCTTGGAGTGAAATGATTTTTAAAAATTCATTACTTTTCCTGTCATTATTTTGAAGTTTATTGAAAGATAGCTTCAATGGCATGTTCTCTTCTCTTGACTTTTGGATTGCACAACACCAGAAGTTCCATCAATGATCATGGTAGTTCGCATCAGCCTTCAGAAAGTGTATGGAGAGGGGTTGTAGGAGCTGGACCCAAGCATGGGTGGTTCAGATGTTTTCCTTGGTGGTTGGCAAAGCTGTAATAACACATTCTGGGAGACCTGCCTCCAACAGAACTGAACAGTGCATGTACACCTGTTAAGACAATCAAAAAATTACTGTACCTGAATTTTCAGAACTAACATCGCTTCAGTCCTTTCTCAATGAGTCTTTTAGTATGAGACATCTTCCAATTTTATACTAAAACTGCTTTCAGCTGACCAAAAAGAACTGGTCTCCTTGGTTGATAAAAGGCTATCATAGTAGGGGTCTATTATGACTTCCCAAGACAAGGTTCAACCTTAGGACCTCTCTCAGACTATACTATAAATGAGCCAAAGTAATGACACTGACAGTTTTCTTTGACTGCACAGGCATTGTCCATAATGAATATGCTCCACATAGTTGGACAGTAAACAAGGAGTTTGTCAAAAAAAAGAACAGAATTGCATGTGTCTAGAGAATGGCAACTTCATCTTGCCCATTCAGTGAAGCAGTTTTAAGCAAATCTCAACATTTCCCAAGTCTGACAAGCATTATATTCTCTCACATAGTGTTCCTTTAAAATTTTTGAAATTAGCTGAATAGAACAAGATTTCTAGGCGCTAAGGTAATTTTTGAATACGTCAAGGCAGCTGCTTACTATCCCAAAAGGAGTACCTGGAATGTTTTAAGAGGGTAGCATTGGCAAAAAGTTTTTTCCTTTCTCCATGAGGGTTTTCAGTCATGTATGGTGTGGACAAAGTTAAAGATTAATAGATTTGGCTTTCATCTCTCCAGAGATCAGTATGTGGTAATCTGGAGAATGTTATATCTGCACTTTTGTCTTATAGGTTATTCATTTTACTAAATCTTCCCAATGCAGCCTGCTGACTTTGTAATTGATAGGGATTTGTCACTTGCAGTTCGATCAAACAACTGTAATAATAGAAATTCTCACCATCACTTTCTGCATTAACATTGTAAACTGGATTCTTGCTGTCTTTTTTTTTTTCCTTCTTCCCCATCCTTCTAGATTTGCCCAATTGTGTTGGTCAATATTGGAAGACAAGAGCATTCCAGCTGAGAGATTTGCCAGAGATTTTCTGCCGAGTTTGCTCAACTTAGCCAATGATGTTATTCCAAATGTCAGAATCACTTCCAGCAAGACGTTATCCCAATGTGTCCTCTCAGTAGGTAAGTTACTGACGTAAACTTTAACAATGGTTATTTCAAAAAATCTGTTCAGGTAGATGTTGAAATGTTTTTAAAATCTATTCCTCCCTCTCCTCCCAAGATGGCAACGTCTTCCATCTTTTGGCTTTTCAAATAAAATATTTGAATAAAACCAAATCATTGCTCAGACACATTCTTCACTATGTGCACATATTGGATTGAAACATGTACAGCATCATTGGGATGTGTGATGTTAGATAACTTTTTCTTCCCAGTTCTGTCATATTGCAAGAAGTACTTGTAATCATTTGGGTTATTGTTGAGCTTAAATATAAGCCTGTTATTAAAAATGAACAAAGAATGGTTTACAAATACTTGGAAGCCTTTAGCAAAAGGAGAAAGGCTACGGCCAAGAATCAGTAATGGCTGTTTTTGTTCAATGGCCTGGAATGTTAATAAGTCTGCTAGAAATGTTCAGTTTTCAATTGAACCAGTTTGCAAATTTGTGATGGGCAACCTGTATTTAGCTTCTATTTTATTTATAATCTAATCATGACTGAAAGTGTGCATGCATTTTTTAATTTTAGGTGAAAATAAGAACTTGTCCAACATTTGGGTTATTTTTTATGCTGGTTTTTATAAATAATTTAAATATGTTGGACAATTTTTGGCTTTTTCACTTGAAAATGTGATTACAATGGCTCATGACTAAACATAACTTTCATCATCTGTTGTCTTTATTATATATATATATATATATATATATATATATACACACACACGTGCACAAATTTTATATAAACGTTCAATTTAGCCCCCCCCCCCCCCCTTTATAAAAAAAAAACATTGGGTATGTAACTTATTTTTAATCTACAAATAAATGTAAATATTTTCTTCTCAGATTATTTTGTATCACCCCAAAATCCATATTATGAGAAACTTGTTGAAACCATGCTTAAATTGCAAGTAGACAAAGACAAAGATGTACGTTACTTTTCTGCCATGGCACCCAACAAATTCCAGAAAGACAGTCAGGATGAAAATGACTGCCAAGATACAGTGAGTTTGAATTTAGCTTCTCTGCTTGAAAAAAAAAAAAGTTGCTTGCTTTTTGTTTCAGTTTTTCTTTCATTTGCATGCCTCAAAGCACCTTATTTCTCTTGTTCATTACATAACATTACTCCCAGAATGTCCCCTTCTGCTGGTTACATTCTCTTCTCTCCACCCCCCACCCCAGTATAGCGTAGGATTGCTTCAAATAATCTAAGAACTCTTTCGGTGGCACTGCCAAAATGGTCTGAGACTTTTGGAATAGTTAACAAGGGATCAAATGTCTTGGCTAAATTAGTTGTCTGTGAAAGTGATAGTCATTTGTGGTTTGCTTTTTACACAAATTGTTGCCATGTCAAAAAACAGGCTACCATTTCTGCATTTATTGGTGTTGATTCTCTTCTGGTTGTTGTATGAACTCTGGTTTGCTACAAAAATCAACCTCTGCTGCTGTCAGGGCTTGCCTCTGAGCCCTGGCCCATCTTGATAATCCAGATTAATTCCAAAAGATTCTCTTCTGGCAATGACATGCACTCCTCCATTCTGAAGCTAACTCAAATACTGTTGGTTTGAGGTACTCTGTAGGAGTCTAATTCTGTAGAAGCCACAGGTTTAATTATACAGAAACCACTTCATCAATAGTCTCTTGCCTTTCCAGACAAAGATATTTTCAGCATCTCTTTGTAGAATATTTTTAGTTTCTTTGCTTTTGAAGGGGTTGTAAACTTTGTTGCATTCCTAGATGGGAGAGGGTATTGTGTAACACTTAAGCCTGTTATGCTTTTTAAATGGGGGGGGGGGGGGGTGCCCTTGTTCTGCCACTGCTTTTTAGCTTACTCAAATTTTATAACAATTGCTTCCTTTTCCAGGTGCCTGTATGAGAAGTATCAGATTCAGCCAGCAGGGACCAGCTCCACGTGTGGACAAACTATCCAAACAAACAAATGGATAGACCTCCATCTGTGATACTCCCAGTCAGCCCGATGCAATTAAATTTTGAAAGAAAATTTAAAAAAAAATAAACACTAACATACATAGGTTTCGTTAAAAACACCTGAGGTTGACTAACATATATTTTCTAGGGAGACTTGAGGTTGCAGGTTTTAATTTATTCATAATGGCTCCACAGCATTTTAATTCACCCCCCCCCTCTGCCCCACTTCCAGTTTTTTTTTTCTTTTTTTTCTTTAATTTTATAATTCCACCTAATTTCAATCTAACCAATTAGCTATGAGTTCCTAAATCCCTCTCTCCTTTCAAATAGTTAAATGTTGTTCCTTTCATATTGACCAATAAAGGGGCCTAAAACTATTCACATTTTTTTCTTTTCTCTAATTCTCTTGAAATATTATGCTGGCTGTCCATTTAATTTTGAGCTGCTGATATCACTTTTTTTTTTTTTTTTTTTTTTCCCCCTCTGTAAACCTCATTTAGAACTTTTGTTCACATTTACAAGTAGTTAAACAAGTACATTTATGGTGGGAATGACATGGGCCATACCTCCCAGTTTATCTTGTTTTGGGTTGCTTACAAATAGGCTGGAGATGCAGAGGCCCTTGTCTAATCTTGCTTTGCTACAGGAAAATGTCTGGATGAGGCTTAACTTTGATCCAAGACTTAAGTTTTCAATAAGATATGGACATTCGGCCAGGGTTTTAAGGGGGGGGGGAGAAATTTCTTGGACCAAGTAGTGGAAGCCATTTTTAATTTGTACAAAAAAAAAAAAAAAAAACAAAACAAAAAAACACTCAAGAAGGAAATTTTCCTTCTTGGTATTTGTCCCATTGGGATAATTTTGAAAACCTCAAACTTTGTATTTGTGTGGATGGACACACACACACACACACACACGTGTGTGTGGTTGCATGGCCAACAATTTTGCTCAACAGTAGTTGAGCAATTATCCCCCACACAAACATTTGTTGGGCAATTCTTCTACTCTCATATACAATTGACCATTCCCCTGCATGCCCTTTGTCTATATAAATGGTAAGCAAAAAAAAAAACTTGCCACTTTTTACTCTTACGCCTGAAAGAGATGTATATGGTGTGATGGATAAATTGTCTAAATTATGCAAAAATGGAAATAACACTGACATTTCTAAGATATTTACCAAAATTACATTTAAAGAAAAATTAAAATATTAATTTGATTTTTATCAAATAAAATTGACATTGGCTTCAACCACTGCCTCCAGAAGATGTCAAATTTTCTGTAACTCTTCTGGACAGTCTACTTTGTTAAAGTTGGTTAATGCTGCCATAATCCTTGCCTTCAGTTTATCTTTGGTGTTAAAGGAGTTTTGTTAGTCTTTCACTCAACTGCTCCCTGCACTTGATAATTAAGAGGGTTGCACTCTGGGGAGTAAGGTGGCTAGATGTAAGGGTTGACGTGGTTGCAGAAATTTTGATAGCTATGACTGTTCTCCCGCTTGTGTGGCATGGTGCAGTGTCCTGTTGCCAGATATAGGATCTTCCATCAGCCACCTTCTTGACCCAGGACAGCACTCCTCCTCAAGGCACTTGATGTAAGCTTTTGTGTTGAGTCTGAAGCCCTGTGGGAAGTTGAATGGAAGTATACAATCATCACTAGTGCTCACTCTAAACACCCTTTGTAATCACCATTAGACTTACCCAACACTATCTGAATCTTCTGCACTGACCTCAGATTGACACCTAAATACCTTCTAATGTTCATATTAAAGCTTCTGGTGCAAATGCCAAGCAGTACAGCCAGTCATTTAAAAATTTCTGGAGTGAATTGTCATCATATAGTGTCCAGCTGACTCTACTCTGCAAAATCAAAAATGTTCATGTGGGGGGAAAAATATAAAATATCAACAATTTACTCATCACACTGTGTTTGTGTGTATGCTTTTTCTTTCTCTCCTGAGGTTTTCTTACTTTTGTGTCCTCTAAATCAAAACATCCACATCCGGCCATGATTCTCTTTAATGAAATGGAGGAAGTGTTTCTTCTAAATTGGGTTTATTTATGGAAATATGTAAATTTTTAGATTTGTCTGTTTGATAAGTGAAGGGTGGAGGCGTCTTTTTTGTTAAAGGGATTTTTATTTTTACACAGGTTTTCCTTTTACCTTTTCTGTTTGTAGGTGCAAAAGACTGACTGACTGATATAATTGAGTCTGTTTTACACTGTTCTCAAAGGTGTTACCTTATTTTCTTATATATATATATATATATACACACACACACACACACACACACACACACACACACACTTACTTTCTCTCTATTGAGAAATTTTATATCTGCTGACAGTCATTTTCTCATGGATAATGTATCAGTTCTGCCACTACATGCCCAATCTGGCTGGCTAGCTTGGGACGTTGTCATTTTGGAAATTATCTTCAATACCCCTACCCAAACCTTTTTTTTTTCCTCTTACTCTGGCCAAATTATCGTCCTTGCTTAAAGGAAATAAACACCTTTGGCTGCTTGGCACAAGCGGCCTCTCAATTGGCATGCTACAGTTCTAGAAAAATAAATTCAAAGGGCACATTGCCCACCCTCTCCTCCCCCTCAATCAAAAAGGCCTTTCCTGACTGGCTTTGAAAGGTTTTTACCTCTTTCTCTTCTGCAAAAGTAGATCCTGGCTTTTGGTAATTGTAGCTAGGACTATTGTTTTGACCTCTCTCAGGTCAGTGTGGTTGGCCACTTGGCTGTAGTGGTAGGCACACCACCACACTCTTCACTCTTTCTGCTCGTAGCATTGAATTTATCACTGGATATAAAACTTATGTTAAACATTTTCTCCAAATATTTTGATTTTTAAACAGATGCTGCATTAAATATTTTATTGAATTTTTCCTTTTCTTGTTTTTCTTTTCCTCCCCTTGCCCATGTTTTACTTCTGTTTTTCTTTGTCCGTTTGTCCTACCTCTTCCGTTTTTCTTTGTCCGTTTGTCCTACCTCTTCCGTTTTTCTTTGTCCGTTTGTCCTACCTCTTCCGTTTTTCTTTGTCCGTTTGTCCTACCTCTTCCGTTTTTCTTTGTCCGTTTGTCCTACCTCTTCCGTTTTTCTTTGTCCGTTTGTCCTACCTCTTCCGTTTTTCTTTGTCCGTTTGTCCTACCTCTTCCGTTTTTCTTTGTCCGTTTGTCCTACCTCTTCCGTTTTTCTTTGTCCGTTTGTCCTACCTCTTCCGTTTTTCTTTGTCCGTTTGTCCTACCTCTTCCGTTTTTCTTTGTCCGTTTGTCCTACCTCTTCCGTTTTTCTTTGTCCGTTTGTCCTACCTCTTCCGTTTTTCTTTGTCCGTTTGTCCTACCTCTTCCGTTTTTCTTTGTCCGTTTGTCCTACCTCTTCCGTTTTTCTTTGTCCGTTTGTCCTACCTCTTCCGTTTTTCTTTGTCCGTTTGTCCTACCTCTTCCGTTTTTCTTTGTCCGTTTGTCCTACCTCTTCCGTTTTTCTTTGTCCGTTTGTCCTACCTCTTCCGTTTTTCTTTGTCCGTTTGTCCTAACAATTTCTGATCAATGGTTTTTAATTATCAACAATGAACATAACCTGGTTTTACCCTATTCTGTTTATTTTTCTTAATCAACTGAACATGTATTTTTAAAAAAATACATTTGCTTCTCTGGAGAACAAATGTTTGTCGAAGTTGACTGTACATTAATAATAAAAAAGCTTTTTTTACTTTTCATTAGATGAAGTATTGACAACTTTTTTTTTTTTTTTTTTTTTTCACAATTGTTTTTCAAGTCTCTCATTCATGCATGTGTAGTTTCAACATAAACTTTGTCTAGTGAAGTACTAAAGTGTGAAACATCACACTAAAATCTTTACTGTGATACATCTTATGTAACATCTTTTAGAGGTATAAAATTGGTATACTATTTTAAAAACAAGGAATTGATTGTTGGTCTCAAAGGCTTCTTTCATCCAACATTTCAACCGGAGATAAATCGTTAAAAAGTGAATTAAATGAAAGGAATAGTAACAATGAAATGCAAAAAGAGGGAAATGTGATAAATTAAATGTACATGTTAGAGCCTAGTATTTTAGGTATGTTTTGCTACTTTGCTTACAAAGTGAGGTCATAAACTATATATATATAGGCTCAACTCCTGACACAGCCTTATTCTTCACTATGGAAGTTGAAGGATTTTTTTTGTTTTTGTTGTTGTTAAGCATAGTTACTTATAAGGAAACCCTCTATCATAAACCCACCTTTACTGGCCTGTACATATATAAATTGGTGTGTGTTTACTCCTACATGAAGAAAAATTAGTCTTATTAAAATCTTTGTACACAGGGCACTCAAAATTTGTTCTACTAGACTGGGCTTTAAATTGGAGAATATCAGGGATATTCTCTTGTGTAATGGCTATCCATAAGCCCTTCTTAATTACATTCAGATTAGGGAACTTTATCCTAAGTCTGGTTTAAGGGGCAGTTTAGTTGTGCAGATCAATAAGTTGGTTTCTGGTTTTCCATCTTGCTCTATTGTATTTTTCAGACTAGATCAAGATTTCTGTTTTGTTAGGCTGATTCACTCTCTCACATCAAATTAATTTGATATATGAATTTAATTGCCAGTGTGCTGCTGGTTATGTTGAGTGTACCACCTTACATTTAAAAACAAGAATTAATCAGTATGTTCCTTCTAAAATAAGACTTGGCAAAAAGGTAACGTGTGTTGCCTTTCCTCTTGCAAATATGGAATTGGCTATTGCTCAACATCTAGTAGAGAATATAGCCTATGCCAAGTCAAAAATTATACATATAGCTGGTTGCAATAATCATTTTCCAGATTTTGGAATCTGGATCTATATTGTTACAGAAACCAATCTTCCAGCAGAAGAATTTTGTAAAGTCTCTAAACTTGTTAGGACATGAATCCCCCCCCCCTCCCACCTTGTTATACATATAAATGTATATTTCATTTCTCTTTTTGGCTCTTCATTGCTGTTTTTGTTCAATTCATTTTCTAATTATTTTTCTGATGTTGGGACTTTTTAAAAACAGGAAATTTCTTGTTTTTAAATTATCATACCAGCTGCCATATATGTGTCTGAGAAACTGAATTGTAAGGACATAGGGGAATTAGGGCCTGATTTGTTAAACCTTGTTTGGTACAAGGAAAGAAAGTTGGTTCAGAAGCTTAACTAAGCTAGCTTTTGCCCATACATCTATAAATTATGCCCAGACTGCTGTTATGGCTAAACATAGAAGTTTTGGTCATTGTGCCCTTTGACCTCCTAGCCATTTTAAAAATTGGACTTAATCTATAGGGAAAATAACCTAACAGCTTAAAGCATCGGTTTTTGAAAATAATTATGCAAGTTCAATCACTGGGCTGAGTAGTACATGTATACCTAATAGAAACTGAGCAAGCAATAATTGAATATAAAGATATCTCTACACATAGGCAGTGGTAAGTGTATACTCTACTCCTGCAGGTTAAATGAAGGATTCGGATAACAGTTCTGAGGCTTGGCTGAATCCGTTTCTATGATGGTAATGTAAACAATCTTAAATTTAACCAGAAAATAGTTATTCCAGCCACAGGAAAACCGTCGCCCTTGTGTGCTTTCATGTCTTTTAGCAGCTGTATAATGACACCTGTGTTCTATGCAAACCCCCCCACCCCCATTAGTGATGTATTTATTATTTAAGAGGAAATCTGTTAAGTGTCAGTTTAAAATACTAAAATATTTTTCCTTTGACATTTAATAGGGAGATATACCTAAATTGATTTACTGTACTTAGTCTTTTGGGGTCCATGCCTTCTGAGCATCTCCATTGTGTTGCTATCTTCCCTCTTCTTCAGACAATTATTATATAACCTCCATAGCAGCATTGGACAATGCTGATAAAGTGAAAGGGACTCTATTAGGACCTGGGACTGATCCTGATAGAGCTGTTTTTAATGTCTGAATTTCTTTCCATGATGGTTCTTTTAAGTCAAAAGGGTATGCAGGCAGGTTTGGATTGATTACATTTAGTTTTCTCCAACTGTATTTTGTTTGTGTGTGGATTTAAGACAAAAGCTAATTGTTTGCACACCCGTTCCTGCCTTTTATTCTTGGGCCATTTTGCTCTCCATAAAGGTTTCATTTTGGTACAGATGGAGCTCTTGCAACAGCCCCTCTTCTAGTTTTGATTTCGGGTGCCCTTTAATTCCACTCTGCATTGTTTGATTTTTTTTTTTTTTTCTTTTTTAACTTCCTTGCTGACTATGATTTTCAACATTAGTTCTTAAATGTGTATCCACCAAGCCCTTTCAAATTAACTTTAGTATCTTGCTGATGTCTGAGTCAGTCATGCCAAGCTTTTTTGCCAACGTCCGCAGGTTGCTTGATCTTTCCCCAAAATGTCTCAGATGGTAATTCAGTAGCAACTTGTGGTGAGCTTCCTGGCCATGTATTTCCTGCATATCACCAGAAAGATTTTGTGCACTGCTGCTGGCTAATTTCCATTTGACATTTCATTTTAACTTGATGGATTTTTAGGCCTCATGTATTCTTTCCTCCTCCCCCCCCCCCCCCCCACACACACACACTTCCCATAAGCAGGTCCTAATAGGATCTTTCTTCCCCCTCCCCCCTCCCCATATTCCTGTGGGTGTTTATTATTTTGTTTGTAGCAAAAGGTTGATCTCGTATGCCAGGTTGCTAGACTGGGGATGCTTTAATTTGTGGTATTTCCTGGTTGGTGTCATCCAGTCTATTCCTGGTTGTCATCCAGTCTATTCCTGGTTGTCATCCAGTTCATTCTTTTTTGGTTGTCATCTCAGTCTATTCGGCTGTCATCCAGTCTATTCCCTGGTTGTCATCCAGTCTATTCTGGTTGTCATCCAGTCTATTCCTGGTTGTCATCCAGTCTATTCCTGGTTGTCATCCAGTCTATTCCTGGTTGTCATCCAGTCCATTCCTGGTTGTCATCCAGTCTATTCCTGGCTGTCATCCAGTCTATTCCTGGCTGGTCATCCAGTCTATTCCCTGGCTATTGTCATCCAGTCTATTCCTGGCTGTCATCCAGTCTATCTGGTTGTCATCCAGTCTATTCCTGGTTGTCATCCAGTCTATTCCTGGTTGTCATCTCAGTCTATTCCTGGTTGTCATCCAGTCTATTCCTGGTTGTCATCCAGTCTATTCCTGGTTGTCATCCAGGTCTATTCCTGGTTGTCATCCAGTCTATTCCTGGGTTGTCATCCAGTCTATTCCTGGTTGTCATCCAGTCTATTCCTGGCTGTCATCCAGTCTATTCCTGGTTGTCATCCAGTCTATTCCTGGCTGTCATCCAGTCTATTCCTGGTTGTCATCCAGTCTATTCCTGGTTGTCATCCAGTCTATTCCTGGTTGTCATCCAGTCTATTCCTGGCTGTCATCCAGTCTATTCCTGGTTGTCATCCAGTCTATTCCTGGTTGTCATCCAGTCTATTCCTGGTTGTCATCCAGTCTATTCCTGGCTGTCATCCAGTCTATTCCTGGTTGTCATCCAGTCTATTCCTGGTTGTCATCCAGTCTATTCCTGGTTGTCATCCAGTCTATTCCTGGTTGTCATCCAGTCTATCTTTGTTGTCATCCAGTCTATTCCTGGTTGTCATCCAGTCTATTCCTGGTTGTCATCATCCAGTCTATTCCTGGTTGTCATCCAGTCTATTCCTGGTTGTCATCCAGTCTATTCCTTGGTTGTCATCCCTGTTTTAATGGGAGAAAAATATATGCATTTTAGCTGTGCTGGAGATCATTGTCAGTGTTTTGAATTTTCAAGCCTCATACTCTTCCTCACGAAGTTGGCCCCCTATCAGAGCTGACCAGTCCCTGATGCACACACCCCACCCCCTTTAAATTAACTGTCTGCAGACACTGACTTATATTAGGAAACCTATACCCCTCTGTCAAGCATTTGACCAATAACAATGCTGTGACCACTTAAGTTTATTACAGGGTTTTTTGTTTTTCCTGACTATACATATTCACAAACCAAAGGCGGCATTTATAATTAGTAATAAGCTGTGACATATCTTTTATTTACATTAAAAATAATATACAATTAAAGATTTGTAAAAACTACACTAGGTAGAATAATTTACAAAAAAAAAAATGCCAAGTTTCCATCTCAAACTTGGACTTTCTTTTCCTGATTGCTTGTCCATACACTGGCTCATTTTAGCCATAACCATTTAGCTGTTTTTTCTGCTGTCTCGGTAATAGTTTGGATAGCCTTTCGTCTCTGTACCCACTATCCAATATCTATTAGGGGCTGACTCGTGATTTTGCTACAAAACCTTGTGGCTACTTCAAATGGCTTTCGCATTGTCCTCGTAACACTATTTTAGCTTGTCTAAAAAGAGGACTAAGTCTGGATGCAAAAGTCTTGAAAAAGTGTCATCAACATACAAGCCTATTTCACAGCTCATTAGGCTAGACATCCACTTGCTTCTGATTTGGTGTCAGTTGGAGTTGCTAAACCATAGGTGTGCATGTAAAAAGCTTGCCATCATTAACAGCCTTATGAGACATTTTCAATTTTGTAGTAGTTAGGATATACTTTAGAACATGTACATCCTCCGGGGGCATTGCACTTGCTTCTTGTCCTGTTAGCCTCTCTGCTTTTTCAGCTTTATCTTGGTGTCTCACCTCCCAACTGTTGTGAGGCCAGCCTCTTTTCCTTTGCAGCTTCCAGGTTGGAGCTTATGTGATGTTGGGCATTGGCAGTGTGTCCTCTATTGCCCTCCACTTCCTTTGCAGTATCCACTTAGTCACTGGTTTCTTGTTTATTACTCAGGATCAAATGTTTATCTTTTCAATGAATTTTTTTTTTCTTAATAAGTTTTGAATCTCATTGTGATGGTAACTGCATGGCTATATCTTCTTGAACAGGCAGCTGTTCAGTACTATATATTGATCCCAGTCTCCAGTGAAATTCATCAGATGCTCAATGATCATTGAAGGTCAGAAAGCCTCAGTAAACTGGTGCACAAGATAATCATTGCCATAAACTAAAATTATAACTATAGCTCACATTGTGTAGTTAAAACCTGAACAGGTGGACTCTGAGCATTGATAAATGGTCTGTAAGTCATTAGAGCCAACTTATGCAGGCAAATTGCGGTTCACTAATACAAACACTACTTCTGAAATGCATGGAGGGAGGATTTTAAAGTTTTTGACATGTTGCATGTGGTGGGGAGGGGCAAAAAATAACTTTGCTATTTCACTGTACTGCATGAAAAAACCATAAAGGGTGGGTCTAAAGAGGTAGCATGGCAAGTATTTTGCTGACCAGAATGCTAACTGAGGTGATTCTGCACTGCTCAAAACATCCATTCTTCCAATCACTTTTCTGTCAGTTGTTTATCATGCCCAGGACTTAATAAATCTACAGAAATGAGGGCAGTAAATGTAAACAGTGGCTACTTGAACCTTTTAGAACTCTGCAGTTTTTCATCTGTTGGGTAGACAACTGCACTGGCATCACCTTCGATTTTTCAGTTAGTCAATTTCCTGTTGTCATATCCTGACGACACTAGCACAAAATTCAACCATGCTATTGACTTATCAGTTGTGTGTAGTGTCTGTACAAATTTTTGTGCAGTGATTCAAATAATGAATAGGGGTGGGTCCCTACTTTCAAAGACTGCAGGATTTTAGAAGAGACTAGTTAGATATGACTGATTCTTGCTCAACTTAGTAAAACAAGTTTTGTTTTAACATCCCCCCCCCCACATGCATGTGCTTTTAACAGGGTACATGGCTTAGTGGGTATAGACATTGGTTAGTTCTGTGGCCCAAAGAGCTGTGAGTTCAATACAAGGTTACAGCAGTGGCAGGAGTTTAGAGGGAGATGACTCATTACTACCAAAAGAATCTTTGTACACGAAATACGAATATATCCCCCAGTGACTGTAATAAAGGGTTCAGTTTGAAATTCCTAGCACCTGAAGAAGGCTAGAGTATAACAGCCAAAACATCAGATAAATGGCAACAATCCAAATAGTGTAAATACTACCTCATCTCAGAAATATTTTTAAAAATAATAAAAAAAAAAAAAAAAACTGCTTAGAGAAAGGTTAAATCACGTGCTTTGAGGGTAGAGTTAAAAGAATAACAGTAAGTGTATGCTTTCAGGCCTTGGATTTATTGCATCTGTTTTGGCATTTACTATAATTACTAATGGCTAAATAGAAAGCTGTTCACTGACTAATCCAAAATGTCAAAGTTCTGATTCATTTGAACATTTCATTTTGACCAAGTGTCCCACAATCAATCATTGATCTTAATTATGAGTCTAATTAGAGCTCCATAACAGATTGCAGGAAGATCTGTGCTGGTTTGCATTATGATGCCTCATTGCAACCAGCCATTTGTGCTAAATGCCTATCAAGATAGGATTGATGATTATCACTGGTACTGCAAATCATGTCTTTCCTCTTCAGCATTTACTTACCAATTACCCTCCATCTTATTAATTTCCTTACTATGCAAGTGAAGGATTACCCTAAAATAAAATAGCAGTTCCATACTGTAGTAACAGAAAATAGGGTGCAATGCATAGATCATTCCCATTTGACATTAATTTCATGCAGGTGCTGTTAATTATATATATATATATATATATATAATTAGCTGGGGAGAAGATTCATACCAAGGGTGTTGGCATGTGAGTGTAATGAATTCAACTAGATTTCAAACTTGGCTATCTGAACCTCAGTACCAGCTCTGATAGGTTAATGTCACCATATTAAATTTGATTTGTCATGTCTATACATTTTTTTTTTTTTACATGCACAGTACAGTTGGGAACCATTTGAGGAAAAAGAGCACCATGGTACAATTCCTACTGCCAGAAATAGGATGCTGTACTGTTAGGCATTTGCACATGAAGCTCCAATACAAATTAATGGTGATTGTAAAGATACAACTAAGAAAACTCACTCTGATTGTCCTGATAAATTGAAGGCTCCAGATTTGATACTGAGGATTGGGGCAAGAGGGTGGCTGCTGGCTGACCCTATGCCTGGCAACAGGAATCTGCACCATGCTACACAAGCAGAACACAGTAATGGCTGTCAAACAATTTCTGTGACATCACACTTTACATCTGGTCCCTTAACTTGCCAGACTGCAACCCTTTTGTGTGTGTGTGGCATGCAGTTGAGTTAGAGCAAAGATGATTATGCCATCATTGGCCAACTTAAACAAAACCTCTTCTGGACAGTTTCCTTGAAGTCATCTAAAGAACATGGTCAAAGCTAATGTCCTTTTTCTTTAATTTGTCATTTTTTTTTCTGGTAAATACATCCATTAATTGCGTGCGTGTGTGTGAGATTTATCTATTGCACTCTGTATCTATCTGATAGGGACAAATAAATTACACCCACCTCTTGTGGTGGGGAAATTGGTACTATTCAATATCATTAAACCCTCCTTTATTTTTCGATATTTTTTTTTTTTTTTTTAACTTTAAAACTGAGTGCTGGCTTCTTGCAATTTAGAGCTATGGAAACTTCAATAGGTCTGCTCAAACCATTTACCATTTACGGAGGACATCAGAGGTTTTATTATAGCTGCAACCAGGTCTTGTTAAACTTGTTCTTGCTAATGGAGTGTGTGTAGTTGTCTATTAAGTTGAAAGCCATATGATAAAGGAAAAATCTTGTGAATGTGGTTATCATGATCCTTAAAGGTTTCACTTGGAAGTGGTCCAAATAAGGCTACAAGAACATTGCAAGGATGTAACACCAGGGGAGAAAAATCAGGCGCATATCACTTGACCACATATCAAGGTAGCAAGGGGATCACCGTTCCCTATGGGATGAATTTGAAATAACAGAGCATGCTACTGGAAACTACCAAAAGTTAAGGAATCAGTGTAGACACGGAGTGCTAGAGAAAACCTGGAAACTACCAAAAGTTAAGGAATCAGTGTAGACACGGAGTGCTAGAGAAAACCAGTAGTGTCAAAAAGATTGCAATATGAACTCTGGTCTAAACTTCTATAAGTCCCAGAAATTCACAAGCTGTTGTCTTTAAAGATACATGGCTCAGTGAATAAGAAAGATGTTAGTTGTGAGTTCAATACTGCAGTGGTGAACCTTTAACTTAATTCTATAAGTTAAAGGGAGATAATTCATGGCTACCAGAACCAGCTTTGTACAAGGAATGAGAATGATATACCTCAATGGTTGTAATAAAGGGTTTGACTTAAAATACCTGTAACCTGGAAAAGGTCAAAACGTCATAAACATGGCAAGAAGGATGAGGACAATAGTCCAAATATTACTTCATCAAAGGAGTATAGGCAGAGATGATTACTGATGAAAATTTCATGAAATTAAGTAGGGTGTTCATTGAGACACACTACGTGGAAAAATGCGTGTGTGAAAAGTAATATTCTTATCCTGGAAAAGTAGTGAAGTAAAAAAATTTCTTACTGAAAATTTTGCAGCTAAAAATAAAATTTGAATACAATATTTTAAGAAATTTCCTATTTATTTCACTAGAATAGCTTTTCCTTTACTTTTCTAGGTTTAATAATTTGTCTTGTTCTTTTCCAGGTTTATAATTTTAAGAATATTACTTTTCATGTGCACATTTTTCCATGTAAACCATGATTTTTCCACACATTGCTATTAATTTAATAGAAATTAAATGCTGAAAATTGCATTCAAAAATATTAAAAGATTTATATGCAACGGATTTAAAAAAAAAAATTTTTTTAAATTGATTTTTTTTTTTTAATAATTAATTCTGATAATCAGTTTGATTGACAAAAATGATAAAAGATATCAGAATTTAAATGTTGAAAACCACATGCAAAAATATTAGACAAAGAAAAGTTATAATTAAGACTAAGATTTATTATTAGAAGTGTTAGTCTCACTCTAGTTAGTGTCCCTTTTCAGCCTTCATATATTTTGATATAATTGTTTTTCCTGTTGAACCAAAATTCAATTTTTATTTTTCTTCTTTCCAAATTGTAACTAAGGTGTCCTATCTATCTCTGTAAACTATTTGAAATTTGGTTGAGAACTGAACTAGTGGTAAAGCGTGAAAGCTGCCTAGATTTACTCATGTTCGGACTTGATATATTCAACCACTGCTGTGGCTGAATGATCAATAAAATTGTTTATAACTACCAGCATGAAAATTTAGTTTTTGAAAAGCATTCAGGAATTCTATCTACTCGCCCGTAGGCAATTAAAATTTCTCAATGAAATGTGTCTGTTCAAATATAGACAAACCCAACCCAAAAGCATGCCATGGAAGATTCACAAGTTACTCAGAATTACCTACAATGTTATTATTAGTCTCGCTTTTATCGTCCCGGTCAGTGTAAATATTCGTTTAATTAACATTTCCAGATTGGATCCAAAATGTCTGTCGCCCAGATTAAAGACTCTCACTGATTTTTAGAAACTCATTTGGAAAAATATTACTTTTGACTCAATATTTCCTCCCCACTTACAAAAAGTAAAAACAAACATTTGAAAGAAAAATATGCATTTCTTTCAACAGCGCACTGAAAAACAAATTATACAAGTAATTATTTTTATAGAAAATTGTTGAGAAAATCAGAATTGTTACTTTTTTGTCATCTAATGAGATGGAGGTTGTAGTCAAACAGAAAAAAGAAACTACGAATTTAGGTACTTTCACTCAATTCCCAAAAAAACAGCATATGATGTTAAAAAGGTCTCAAACTAAAAAAAAAAAAATAAAGTTTTATCATCAAAATGTTTGTTATTATTAAGAGGAAAGATCAAATTTTTAAATTCTAACACATTCAAAAGAAACTGGAATTCTTTATTTCAATAACTGGGATAGATTGTTCGCATTGCATGAGCCATGCCACTTCCAGATGTCTCCATTTAAGTCAACTCTAAGTTTTTTGTTCACTACTACTGTGGCCAGGTATTGAAACCATAACTCTTGGGTCAAGTCACTGGATCTAAACAACACTTTTATCTACTGGGTCATGTGTCCTTGAGGACATTCTGAAATGTTAGGAATATGACAATATTTTATAAAATAAAGATGAGGACAAGTCTGAATAATGTAAATACCTCATCTCAAAAATATAGACAAATATGGAAAAAAGTTGCTGAATAAAATAAAACCATTGTTTCCAACTTAAATCTAATTTTGTGAAAAATAAATATTCAATGTAGTACTTAAAACAAGTACCATATATAGTGCAAAATTTTGCAAACAATTTTTTATACAAAAATCAGGACATTATACTATACACAGGTATTTTTTAGAGAGGTTAAAACTCGTGCATTTGTCAGTGAGGTAATTTTTTCTGTAGTGGCTAAAACTAATGCAAAATAATTCTGGGTTCACGCTACATGAAGTCAGCTCATACACAAGTATATTTGGATGTGCGTTGTGGTGCAGTAGATATCAGCTCAGAACGAGGATTTGGAAAACCTTCCCAAGCATAAGTATTTCCACTCATTTCTCAATTTTGATAACTTTTAAACTGAGATCTTAAAAATAAAATTTTTTTTTTAAACTTTTATTTTTGTTTTAATTAAAAGCTAAATGATCAAATTTACTATTTTCAGTAAGCAAAATACTTTGGTGTTTCAAACAAAAATTAATTGATTGTAATCTAAAGTTTTGCATTTTTTTTAAAAATTTTCAATTTTGCAGACATTTTTGAGTTTTTGACAAATTTGTAAACAAAAGATAAATCTTGATTTTAAAAATCTTGCAAAAATAAAATATGCATCTGTGACACATTTTTGGAAAATTAGCAAATTCTATGTTAAATTAATCTGATTTACACAAGTATTAATTATTTATAGCAGAAAATTTAGAATAAAACTATTTATTAAACAGTGTTGATCTTTCTGACCTTTACCCCATATTTGATGTGATGACAGCTTGAGAGATGTGAGATAAAATAAGTGTATGGTATAAAATAAGTGTATACTAAAATTCTTTCAAACCATGAAACACATGACTTTTTAATGTACACACACAAATTACCATAGAAAAATACTTCAAATATACCAAAAAAATTTAAAATTATTTAAAAAATACAATGGCTTGATGATTTGTATTAATTGTTTCAATTTTCGATTAGTAAATATAATCTTCACTTAATAACTTAACAACGTAATGTCTACAAGTCTTTAAAATATTTCTAAAATTTTATAATTTATTTTAATTATAAAAAAAACAGTTCTTTTAAAATTTAATTGTTAATTGAAAAAAATTTTCTTTAGACTATAATGGCCTTAATTTATATTATTTATTAAGCAATTAAAAGCATGTCTAATTAATGTTATAGCTTTATTGCATTTTTTTATTTTACAATTGGGAACAGATTTTCGGAAAGGGGTAAAATGGTTGAAAAAAATAATAGATGATTTACATTCCTCAAGGAGTCCTGCATTTAACTAATAAAACAATTTTGTGTACATAATTTAATTTCTTGAAATTTCATGAATTTACGTAGAGGGGCGGTAACAGATGTTAAAAAAATTTACGTTTTTTTTTTATTATTAATTAAAAAATAATTTCATTCATTTGCCCAGAAAGTTTCATTAAAATTCAACAATTATTTGATTTTTGCAAGAATTTTCAAATTAATGTTTGTCACCAGAAAAAAAGAGTTAAATAATATTACATTTTCCATTGGAAACTTTTGTAACAATTTGTCTACCCGCTAATAAAAATAAAAAAAAAAAGATTTTTACCAAAATTTCAAAAATGTTAAAAAAAATTAACAAATTAAAAAAAAATAATTTGATCTTTCCTCTTAATAATAACAAGCATTTTGATGGAAAAAGTTTGTTTTTTATTAAGTTTGGGGCCTTTTTTCTTTATACTATGTTGTTTTTTTTTTTGTTTTTTTAGCAATTTAGTGGAGCTAAATACCCAAGATCACATATGGCATTTTTAACTGACTTATTTGCAGTAAAGATGTCTTTTATTTCCTTGCCGTTAACCAGCTTGTCGTTTCCTTTTTTTTTTTCTTCCGTACTAGAATACCTATGAACCCCCATCTGATAAAGTAGCTAACTTCTTATGTCTCATCCATTTCCAAGCTGACACATTCCTGTCATGGTTTGTGGGTTCTGGTAGAAACGGTTGAGCACTGACTTTTTTTTAAAATAAGGGACATAACTTCAAGGAAACAAAGAAAATACTTTCCAAGTTATCTCCCTTTAATGAATCATGAAGTCTATAAATATTTTGCAATATGCTCTAGAACAGATTCTTGAATCTTTTACATTTAAATCCCTCATCGAGCTCTAGACATGTACTAAAAAATATCTATAAACATTTTATTAGGTACCTCCACTGATTTGCTAAAAAAAAAACATAGCATGCTGTTAAAAGGCCCCAACCTAAATAAAAACAAAATTTTATTGTCACTCAAAAATCAAAATATGTTTTAGTAATTCTTTTAATTTTTAGTTCTTTCTAACACGTTTGAAATTTTGTTTAAAAATCTTTTTTTTTTTTTTTTCATCAGCAAGTGACCAGGTTTTTACTAGAGTTTACTATAGCAAGCTCATTTTTTGCTGGTGACAAACATTAATTTGGAAATTCTTGCAAAAATCAAATAATGGTTGGATTTTGACAAAACTTTTAGACTTATTCACAAATGACAGAAAATATTTTTGGAACCACTATTTTTATAAAATCTTGACAAAAATATATTTTTTTATCCCTTCACCCTCTAATTTCCTTAAATTCCTTGAAATTGAATAGTCCACAGATTTTGTTTTTAATTAAATGCAGGATTCCTTGGGGAATGTAAATCACCTTTTTTTTTTTTTTTTTTTCTTTTTTTTTAGAGAATCTGCTCTGAGTAGTCAAAAAAATGCAACAAAACTATGCAATTTTTCTTATCTAGCTAAGCTTTTAATTGTTTTTATAAACAATATATATTCTTTCTTCTTTATGTGCTGTGTCCCTTCAGGATGTAGTCACTCATGGACTTCCACTTGGCTCTGTCTCTTATCGCTCTCAAAATTCTTCCTGTTAGTATCTCTCCCAAACACTGATTTCTCGTGTCTCTCTTGTCCTCTTTTAAAAAATCTGCCCTGAGTACTGCAAAAAAAATGCAACAAAACTATGCAATTTTTCTTATCTAGCTAATCTTTTATTTGTTTTTATAAAAAATATATATTCTTTCTTTTTTATGTGCTAGTCACTCATGGACTTCCACTTGGCTCTGTCTCTTGTAGCTCTCAAAATTCTTCCTTTTGATATCTCTCCTAAACCTCATTCTACTATCCATTTGCTCAGGCCTATCAAGTAGGTCTTGTGCTACGTTCCGCTGTCTCACTTTCCCTCTATCTGTCCTGTGAATATTACTTCTCCAGGCCCTCCTTCCTCATTACATGTCCCAGAAACCTCATCTGTCTCTTCCTTAAATTAAGTATGAATTTTCTCCTCATTTCCATCATCTCTAACACTTTGTCATTAGTCACATGCTCAGTCTATGGTATCCTCAGCATCCTTCTGTAGAACTTTTCTGCTGCCTCAAACCTCTCCTTCATTCTTGAGGAGATCATCCAACATTCACTGCCATACAGAAGGACAGGTATGACAGCAATCCAGCACTCTTTTCTTCATTGTTTCCAATGAGATTTTTCTGTCTTTCAGTACTCTAGTTAGCTTTTGAAATGTGTCCTTGGCCATGCCAATGCGTCTTTGGTGCTCAACATCACACTTTCCATCCTCTGTCAGCACACTTCCCAGGTATTTAAATTTCTTCACTGTAATTTGACATCTTTGAAAATGACTTATGTAAGCCAAAAGCTTAGATTAGACTATTAAAAAAATTATGTATCAATATTGTAATTTTCTTTCTTCATTTAATGATAATGCTATTAAGCTTATCAGAAAATATGAAAAAAATTTACATAAAATAGACAAAACTTGTCTATATTATTTAATGAAATATGCATCAATGAAAAAATACTGCCTAAATACACACTATATATATATATGTGTGTGTGTGTGTGTGAGCTTACCGCAGAGAAAAACTAGAGACAATTTATGAGTGCTGTACAAAATTTAGAGTTATTTAGATTCTGCACTTTGCTCTCACTTGTGTATATTTTCTTCCTATTTTCTTGTGAGCAATTTTATTTATCTTGCGATCCACCAAATGGTCAGGACCCACAGTTTGAAAAAACCTGGCTTAGTTGATTTAATCAATGTCTCAGGTTCATACTGAATCATCGTTCAAGATCTACATAGAACACACAAGATTTTATAGTTTTTTTTATGTCATCAGTAGAAGATTCTACTACAAGTTACATGTACTTGTACAAAGATAAGAGGTTTCTAATTTTCTAATTTGATTATTATCAAAAGAATATCTTCTTGTTTTATCAGCCACAAAGAGTGTATTGCCTCAAGGCTGTTTAGGATACCCAAAGGGAATTATGAAGTATTTTTAATGGGTGTATTGAGCATTAATGCCTACCAAGCAAGAAATGCCTCAAGGCTGTTTAGGATACCCAAAGAGAATTATGATGTATTTTTAATGGGAGTATTGAGCATTAATGCCTGCCAAGCAAGAAATGTCTCAAGCCTGTTTAGGATCCCCAAAGGGAATTATGAAGTATTTTTAATGGGTGTATTGAGCATTAATGCCTACCAAGCAAGAAATGCCTCAAGCCTGTTTAGGATCCCCAAAGGGAATTATGAAGTATTTTTAATGGGTGTATTGAGCATTAATGCCTACCAAGCAAGAAATGCCTCAAGCCTGTTTAGGATCCCCAAAGGGAATTATGATGTATTTTTAATGGGTGTATTGAGCATTAATGCCTACCAAGCAAGAAATGCCTCAAGCCTGTTTAGGATCCCCAAATGGAATCATGATGTATTTTTAATGGGTGTATTGAGCATTAATGCCTGCCAAGCAAGAAATGCCTCAAGCCTGTTTAGGATCCCCAAAGGGAATTATGATGTATTTTTAATGGGTGTATTGAGCATTAATGCTTGCCAAGCAAGAAATGCCTCAACTGTGTTTAGGATCTCAAAAGGGAATTTTGATGTTTTTTAATGGACATTTTCTGCCAAGAGAGAAATGCCTTGAGCCTGTTTAAAATTCCCATTGGGGATCCTAATTATTTTTAATGGGAGTATTGTGCATTAATGTTAGCCAAGCCAGAAATGCCTAAAGCCTGTTTATGATCCGCAAAAGAATTTTAATGTATTTTTTATGCAGGGATTGAGTATTAATGTCAGCTAAGCTAGAAATGCCTTAAATGTGTTTAAAATATTCAAATTTTCATTTTAATGCTGGAATGTTAAGTAAGTTATTCCCTAAGAGAACATTACAAAATAAGTCTTGCATTATTTACAGTCTAGCTTTTATTATAACCTGTCTCCATTTCATTTATTATTCAAGCTAATTCCACAACTATTGCTAAATTCTTTGTTACATAGTCATGAGATTCATGAATGTTACTAAACAGTCTTTCCAACATTTACGAAACAATTCAGGTCCATGCAAAAATTTTCTGGTTGCATGAAGTGTTTTTTTTTTTTTTAATCAGATCACCCCAAGCAAGGCGGTAACGCCACTGATGCACAGGGGGCTACGTAAGAGTAAGAAGATTGGAAAAGAGAAAACCGGAAACCACATCCTAACCAGGGAACAAGGGATGAGCCTCTTCACCTGTTCAATAGACGTGGGTGGAGTGTGAACCGGGCGATATTTTAGTCTATCTACTCCAAATGAAAAAGAAAAAGAGTAAAAAGATTGGAAAAGTGAAAACCGGAAACCATATCCTAACCAGGGAACAAGGGATGAGCCTCTTCACCTGTTCAATAGACATGTTCCATGTCATATATAATATCCATCATTTTGTAAATGAGTTTAATCATTTCAACCATAGCAAGGCAATAAAGCCACTAAAATGCAAAAAGTTGCTGATTGTGATAGAATATGAGAAAAAAAACTATCAATAAGAGAGAACAATAAAAAAACAGTTATTAAGAAGACAGACGATAATGATTGATATTGCGTTTAATTTTTTTAAAGGTCAAAGTTAACTGGTAAGCAAGAAACTGAGAGAAAAGTTTAATAAGCAAACGTGTGAAAGAAGAAACTATCAGCATAGAACTTATGGTTACATCTAGGCATTTCAACAAATAGAACAGGACTCTCACCCAACTTTCCCCTGACTGACCACTGATTATTCCACATTGCATTTCCATTTTCATTCACGTCATTGAGCATGGAAACCAGGAAAAGTCTGTGTTCACAAGTAAACAAAAGATGAAGACAGACATAATATTAAGAAACGAGAACTGGAATCTTGTTTCTAAGATATTAAGCGCTTTTTCAGGACTGACTCAGTTAAGGCAAGTGAAGTGGTGATGCTTGGGACAACTTCTGCCATGTCAATGGAACAGCTCAGCTCTCCCATCGTTCCACCTCTCCAACCATCTATACCTCATGGCATGTGGCTGGCAATACAAACAGATGGCATCAGAATTGCCAGAGATAGTCTGTTTTCCACCAAGGTCAGGCCAAAACTAACTTCCTCAATTCCAATCATTATTGTTAATATATATCAGAAACTGGAAGTCATCAATGTCTATTTTGTTGTTAATGAACCACAAATTTTTTTTTGTTTTTTTTTTCTTTTTCTTTGATTTGGTTTGTTTTACGACATATCATCCTCAATGGGTTATTTAATGACAAGATTTTTTAAGTTAAAGGGAGATAACTACATCACTACCAGAAGTAGCATTGCACATGAAATGAAAATGATATAACAAGTGATTGAAATAAAGAGTTCAGTTCAAAACTCTTAGCACCTGAAGAAGGCTGGAGCATGCAATGGCGAAAACATTGTAAATAATGTCATAAAAAATACATTAAAATTCTTTTGAGGATCATAAACCGACTTTAGGAATTTCTGGCTTGGCTAACATTAATGCCCAATATTTTATTCAATTTTTTTTTTTTTTTTTTTTAATCGTATCACCCCGAGCAAGGCGGTAACGCCACTGATGTGCAGGGGGCTACGTAATAGTGAAAAGATTGGAAAAGAGAAAGCCAGAAACCACATCTTAAACAGGGAACAAGGGATGAGCCTCTTAGGTTAATAGACGTGGGTGGAGTGTTCAATAGACGTGGGTGGAGTGTGAACCGGGCAATAGATAGATCTATCGACTCCAATTGAAAAAAAAAAACAAAGTGAGAAGATTTGAAAAGAGAAAGCCAGAAACCACATCCTAAACAGGGAACCAGGGATGAGCCTCTTAACCTGTTCAATAGACGTAGGTGGAGTGTGAACCGGGTGATAGATAGATCTATCTACTCCAATTGTGACATTGATCAGGATTTCCATATGAAAGAAGGTGTGATCTTATGTGACAAGATTTTTACAATAGATTTGTGTAAATAGAATATATATTCTTTGTAAGAAATAATTTTGTAGATCAGGTTTCATTGATACATTTTTGTAAAGTGGGTTTTATTTAGAGTCAGTTGTATTACTAGTATTTTTTTTTTTCCTTCAAAAATGTATTCCTGGAACTTTTACTATAAAAATCTACTTTTATAGTTTCAGTGTTTTGGCCCCAGTTTGGGAGTTAACTATTTGTCCATAGCTGAGACCATAACAGGTGTTACCACCCTGGGTTAGAATGGACCTTGGAACAACAGTAATTAAGAAGTGGTTCCAAGCTCCTCACAACCTCCCAATTAAAGACCTTGCTGCTGGATGCAGTTTATCAACATATCTAGGACCATTCTTTCTCTTTGGTCAAGTGAGTATCACTTAGAAGACCTGAATTCAAAGACCCCCATTGGCCAGCGATAAAACAGAAATACTTGAGAGTCACCTTCTTTTATATGGAAATCCCAATCAATGTCACAATTACACCCAAATGACATTATTTACAATGTTTTGGTCATTGTATGCTCCAGCCTTCTTCAGGTGCTAAGAGTTTTGAACTGAATCCTTTATTTCAATCACTGGGGTATATCATTCTCATTCCATGTGCAATGCAACTTCTGGTAGCGATGTAGTTATCTCCCTTTAACTTATTTGTTGACTCCTGCTGTAGCCTGATATTGAATTCACAACTCTTTGGGTCAAGTCACTGGAACTAACCAACATTTATATCCACTGGGTCATGTGTCCTTGAGTTAAAGAGAGATCACTACATGGCAGTTTCTTGGCAACTGATACGATTTTCCTTAGGGTCACTGCTCAAAGACTTAGAAAGTGCAGAGCATTTGGGTGACGTTGTAGGGCTTGAAATAAAAGAATATTTTTACAAAACTTTAACAAAACATGACACTGCAAAGTAACACTACACACTCGGATCACACGTTCATGCAAACTAATCATCTGACAAGCGGTCATCAGATGACCCAATCAACGCCCAGGATAAAGAACATCATGCTCTGATTGGTTGATTCGGATCTGTCAGCCAATAGCATGCTGTGAACGATCTCACATGGGTAACAGAGTCAGCATGCACTAAATGTTTTTGTTTTTCAGACAGAGAGCTTGTTAAATAAATACATACGTACTGTAGAATATTTTATTTTTCGCAATACATGTATGAGTTCAGTTATATATGTTTTAATTTATTTTTACTATCATTTTACTTTTTTTAGGCCAAAAAATTATTTCAGTTACAGTTATTTTTTATGGATTAAAAAGAAAAAAAATTCTGTTCATTTTTTTTTTTAGCAGGCCACAACTAAGGTCACTCGTTCCAAAGGAAGGAAGTGATTTATGACCGTTAGAAGTTATCTTTTTTTTTTTTTTTTTTTTTTTTTTTTTTGTAAAAAAAAAAAAGTGTTTTTAATTTTATATTTTATCGATTTTTCGAAACTGACACTTACTTTTATTAAGTTTCTTGTAATTTAAACAGTGGGTCTTTCTCAAGTTTTTTTATACATACAATTTTTTACATCACGTTTTTTGTCATTTCACCTAGAGTTGAGTTGTGACTTAGTAGTGATAATTTTTTTAAAAAATCACCTTTATTGCTATCAACAATTCATTTGTTTATACAAAATAATTTGTTTCAACTTTTAATAAATTAAATTTTTTTAATAATAATTATAATATTAATTTTTGAATAATTTATTTTAATTTCTTTACACTTTTAGAACAAAGTTTGTTCACTTCTGTCGTGGAAAAAAAGAAATAACAAATGTTTAAACTTTAAACAATTGTTATTTTAATATTTTATAATTCAAATTCTAATCGGGTTTCCCAAAAAGGTCATTCATCGAAAAAAATTATTTTTTGTCTTTTGTTGATTAGAAAGTTAAAAAAAACTCTTTCTTTTTGTTTTTCATCGTGTGTGTAACAGGAATTATCAGATAATTATCATGTCTTTCTTTTTCCCTTTATGACAGAAATTGGCAATGAACTCTGCCTAAATTTTAAAACCGTTCAATTCACATTTTAAACTTTTCAACTCTCTTATCGAAGTACCTTTGTGTGTTAATTTTATTTAAATTATGTGTACAATTTCATAAATTTATGAGGCAAAGAACAAAAAAAAACTTTGAATTAAAAATTGATAATTAAAATAATAAAAAAAAGGAGTAGAATGAAAAATACTCTGTATTAAAAAAAATCGAGTAGTTTGGAGGTAAATACTGTATTGGAAATTAACGAAATACTTTTTCCTGTTATCTGAAATCATTTGAATGTGATTTGAAATTTAAATAAGAAACGTCATTAAGATGGCGGATTTGTATCGGCGGGTTAAATAAATTTTATGGATTTGCTTACATTTTAGAAGTATGATCTCTTTTTTATTAGTAAATTTTGGGAAACGTTACAAAACCAACAACTAATGATCCTAAAAAGCTAAAATATAAAATTAACAAAAAAAAAAAAGAAAAACTCGCGACCCTTATGGATCTCGGATAGTCCGTTATAGTGAGACTTCGCGTGGACGGATATATAAACAAGCGCGGGAAACCGGAAAAGAAAAAAAAGTAGCAGCGTCGAATCGAACGAAAGTTACTCCAAAACTTTTGGATCAAAAGACAGTAAATTGTTGGGAGTCATGATATCACCAGTGTCCTGAAAGGCGCAAAAAAAAAAAAATCAAAACTTATTCTCAAATGTATACGTTGAACTTTAAAAAAAGGAAGAAAAAAAAAAGGAATGTATTTTTTCAGAAGAAAAAAAAAAAAGTTTCAAACTTCCTGACACTAATTCACTGTATCCAATTCACTTAGGATGGGGATAATTTTTTTTTTTTTTTTTAATTAACGAAATAATGACTTCTTTCTATTTCTTAACGCTTCATGAAATGAAATCGATAGTGGGGAGTAAATTAAATAATTAACAAATGTCGCGCCAGCTTCCTAATGTCGACGACAAACAGACGTTGATTTTTCAAGTGAGTTATTTTTTTTATCTAATTTTATGACAATGAGATTAACACAGAAATTGTTAAAATATTTTTTTTAATTCACTTTTTCAATACTTGCTAACAATAACAAAAAATATTTCGGTTGTCTTAAAACCGGACTTTATTTCTTTTTTTTTTTTTTTAATTTTTACCTCGCAGCAATTCTAAATTTTTAAATGAAATTAAAACAAAGTAAATTTGTTTTATTGTCCTTTCATAATATTTTTTATATAACATTTAAAATAAATAAGCACAAGTAGTGACAAATGCCTTTTTCTTTTGTCTAAAAAAAATGCATCTTTCTCATGTAGTTTGAATTGAATATAGCATTTATTTTTGTTTAAGAAAAAGGTTTAAAAACAACTTTTTTCTTGAAGTTTGCATTGAAAAGACCGTGTTTGGTAAATTGTTTTGTTCCCCGAAGGCCTTACGCTTAGGCCCTTACCCCTTCAAATCTTTCCAAAATATCCCTATTTCTGTGCAAATGTATATGCTGAACTCAAATCGATAATTGTTTGAAGAAACCTACCTTTTTGTTTTTCATTTTATCGAGCAGAAAAATATGGAACTTCTTGAGTAAAATTTCGTTAGAGGTCCCGTTGCTAATCCCCTTCAAATTTTATCCAAAGTAGCATTCAGTGCAAAAGTATGTGCTGAATTCAAATCCAGTGCAATTTATCGAAAAAAAACTTTATCTTTAGATTGTGTACCAAAAAAAAGAAAAAAGGCGCTTTACTTCATTAATCGGAATTAAAGATGGGGCGTAGCCCGTTATTCTGCCGTTAGTTACATGTCTACGTGAGAGAAGAAGGGCAAGGTTCGTTTTTCAAATGGATATTTAGATAAAAAAAGGGGGGGGAGTTTGTTTCGATAAATTGCACTAGATTTGAATTTTGCACTGATATAATGCTACTTTGGATAAATTTGAAGAGGAATAGCAACAGGACTTCTAACAAAATTTTACCACTTGTCACCACCCCTAACTACGGTTCAAAAATGTTATTCACTGCAGACTGACTTCACACGTAGTTTTCAGCCTTTTTCGGCATTTAAGTGTTTTGTTTTGTTTTGTTTCGTTAAAATGCAAGTATTTTTGTTAAAATAGCTTATTTTACATTATTTCGGTAAATTGACGTTTTGGTCAACATTTAACGTCCAACAATACAGTCTTTACGCAAAAAATATTTTATAGTAATAACTGGCGAAAGAAGACAAACATTGTTTAAACAAGAATATAAATATTTCTTTAATTAGCGAATATACGTTTGATTATAAAAGAATAGACTAATTGTGGCAACGATTGAATGAAAAAAAATATATTGCATGAACTCGTGAGTTTGGAAAAAATGTTCAGAGAACAAAAATGAGTTGTCTCTTTTAGTAACTAAAGTTAAGTTCGCAGAAAGTAAGTTTGTGTATTTTTAAATTATTTCTTGTCGACAGTTCACTTGTAGCTGTTTTAGATTTAAAGTTGAATGTTAAAACTAAAAGAATAAGTTTGCTGGAAGGTAATTTGATTTATTGTAGAAAACTTCAATTTTGGCACAAGGCCGAAATTAGTGGGGTGGTGAACACAATAAACTGAGGCTGGTCATCAGTAACTATCCTATACCTAGTTAATCAAAAACACGACTCTGTCACTCTACAATTTTTATTTTTCCTAATACTGTAGCGGAATTGTTCGATAACTTCAATCGCGTCTGGCACAAGGTCGATAATTACCAGATTCACGCTGATCGGGCCTCAAGAATATCTAAAAAAAAAAAAAAAAAATCCACCACAAATATTGTTAATGTTGCGGATATCTGGGTATTCGCAAACGTATTTATAATTTACGAATCGTTCCTCGTGTAAATAAATGGCATTGGAAATAAGACAAAAACACTTAGGTTAGGACTTCTAGGCCTCGCGGCCTCTCATGTGTCCATTCTTAAATCCCCTCTCCCATCTCTTAGCGTTGTGGCATGGCCGAGATGGAGAGAAAATAAATTATTTCCATCTCTAATCATTCATATTTTAATTTTAATAGTGTCTTCTGACTCTTATCCTTTTCAATAAGGCTTTTAAATTCCGTAAGTGTTTTTGCCAATTTTATGTGTGATGGTAGTGCATTCCAATACTTTGTGACTGTTACAAAAAAAAGTTTTGTCTAATATTAGTTCTACTGTGCTGGGTTATTAATTTTAATTCGTTGTTACGTGTTCTAGAATAGCCATAGTGAATAAATTCTTATTAGTGTGGTTAGTAGAATGGAATATCTTGAAAACATTTATCAAGTCCCCCCTCAGTCTTCTATATTTCAGTGATGGTAATTTAAATTTTCCTAACCTATCCTCATATTTAATAAATTTTAACGACGTCAACAATTTTGTTGCTATTTTTTTTTTTAACTCTTTCAATTGCTACTGACGGTCTGACTCCAGATTTGGTTGCCGTATTCTAACTAAGCTCTTGTACAATTTTGATAAAGTTGGACAGTTTAACTCAGAAAAGCACCGTTTAATTAAACCTAGCATTTTGTTTGCTTTATTTATGGCCTTATTTATATGCATATCAAAATTTAATTTTGTGTCAAAAATTATACCAAGGTCTTTACTCTTTCTCTTCAGTACAAGTATCTATGTGTAACAGTGTATTTTTGTTCCATGAGTTATACTGTTAGCTGAAATTTGGATTAACCCTATATGCATAACTTTACATTTGCTTGCATTAAAATACAAATTCCATTTTTCGGACCAGCTTATAAGATTATCAATATCATTTTGAATCGCCTGTTGGTTTTTTGTTGTAGTTTTGTATCGTCTGCAAATATTTTACACACACTTTTAACCACTTGTGGCAAATCATTTATAAATATTGTGAAAAGGATAGGTCCCAGTATGCTACCTTGTGGGATTCCACTTAATACTTCAGACTGTTTGGAGCATTTATTATTTATTTTAACCCTTTGAGTTCTATCAATAAGAAAGTTTCTTGTCCATTTCAAGGTTTGTTCAGATATACCATAAGACTGCATTTTGAGTAATAATCTTTCGTGCAGTACTGAATCGAAAGCCTTTCTAAAATCAAGGTATATAACATCAAATGCTTCTTTCTCATCTAATAATTTTGTAAAGTCATCCATTACTTCAACAAGTTGAGTCATACAAGACCTTCCTGATCTAAATCCATGTTGACAATTAGAATACAATTTAGAGAATCATTCATATGATTAACAATAGCATCCCTTATAAATTGTTCAAATACTTTATATGATATACATGTTAGACTAACTGGTCTGTAATTTCCTGGATCAGTTCTAGTACCCTTTTTGAAAATCGCTGTGACATCAGCTTTCCAGTCATTAGTTCATCCTGAACTTAAACTTCTAAATTAAATAGTAGTTAGTGGTATAGCTAATTCGTCACTTAATTCTTTTAATACTCTAGCAGGCATTCCATCTGGACCTTGTGCCTTATTTGGGTCTAGTTCATGTAGTTTCTTTTTTACAGCATCTCTAATGTTTCTAGACTCCTTTTCTGGTTTATTTGTTCTATCAACATGTGGCAGATTTACATCCTCTCTTGTGAATACACTTGAGAAATAATCATTTATTCGCCTTTTCCTCATCCGTGCTTATTAAGTTACCATCATGGTCCATTAGAGAACTAAATACCTGTAGTCATTTTTAGTTTTGAGTTTATATATTTCCAAAATAATTGGATCCTGTTTACAATTATTTGCTATTTTCTGTTCATGCTGTTTCCTTTCTTTATTTGCTTGCAGCATTGGTTCCTAATTTTGATGTAATCCCGATAATATTTGTTGTATTTATTATTATTGCTTTCTCTAGAAACCGCTTATAAAGTCTATATTCTTTCTTTACATTCTTCCTAAGATCAAGGGAGATCCAGTAAGGTCTGTATTTTTGTTTTCCTAGCTTCTGATTTTTTTACTTTTGGTATGTTTTTCCATTGACATATGAATTTTATTTTTAATACCTTGAACCTTGCCAACAATTCTCTCTAGGTGTTCCCAGTTTTGTTTAGCAAATTCTTTTTTCATATGAACATAATTCCCTTTTTTTTTTTTTTTAGATTATATTTTTTGAGTGTTATCATAACTGATGTTTCCTGAATAAATATACATTGAAAAAGTAAGAATCTGGTCACTTTTCCCCAGTGGACGCATGTGGATAACGTCTGATATAAGATTAGTGTCATTGACGTGTGGGTTTTTTAACCATTTGGTATAAATAATGAGTCACTTAATGTTTCTATGAATATCTCATCTTTAACTGAAGACCATTCACCATTCCAAGAAATGTTCGGAAAATTAAAGTCCCCCACTATGCATATCTTGTTATATTTTTTCAGTTCATCATTTTTTTATAATTCATACATTTTATTTAGATTTTCCTCGGTGGAATTTGGGCTCGTGTGTTATATATCCATAAATAACAAACATGCATATATATATAAAAATATATCAAGTGATATTTTTATTAATGAACGATGGACCGTGTAGCCTAGGGAACAGAGTTGAGGGAGCGCGCCTCTAATTGGGTTCGACGGGAGTGTAGCCTCTCTGCTTAGCTTCTTCTTCGACTTCTGGCGAATCCTTGTTTTCGAGGTCTTTTTATATCTTCCAAAACCGGAACTTGTTTCTTCCTGGTTTTGCCTCGATCCGCGACGCCCACGCGATTCTCAGAGTCACCTGTCTGTTTGCCTGTGTAGGCATTTCTGCCGCTGTCGGAAACCGGGTCAAAGTGACATCCGCTACTTATCATCAACCGGGAACACCCACGCTTCATCAGCCTTCTTGGGTGGGGCCAGACCGTTATATTACACTCCTCGCCCTCCCATTTTCCAAAATGTTCACCTAAGAACATTTTAAGCGCAACACCCTCACTCACCTCCCCATGCCACACAAGCCCTACAATTGTATAAACATATGCATGCCAAAACAACAAAACATGTGCATGCCGAAACAAAACAAAAAAAAAAATATATAGGGGAGCCTACATCGGCAACCCAACAATGTTCGTGTCCATCGTAAAATTTTCCTGTAAAAAAAAAAAAACAGAATCCCTTGCGCATGCCTCCCGATGCAGCGCTGGAAGCCAAAATGAATGAGACCGCCACAAAAGTGACGACAGAATCACTTGGGAATTACACAAAAAATAATGTTCTCGCAGCTCAATGTTTCATTGTTCTTTTTTTTTTTTTTTTTTTTAATATCCATTTGCACCGAATTGGGTAAAGTTCTTAAAAATGTTCATTCTCTTCCTCCTCTGTGTCCATAAGCGTAGACACCTTGATGCATGACGATATGTCCATGGGCGGTAACCGCGCCCCAGTTTCTTAAACTGACATCGAGTAAATGACCTTTGACCAACACCATGTGTGCTTCTGCTCGAGTTTATTGTTACACATGTAACCTCATTTAATTTAATTTAATTTCAAACATACTATGTTTGAACACAGAAAAAAAAACTGCCATTACCTACAGTAAATCATTCATAGTCTGACCGACAAATGTTCAACAGAGAACGAAGAAAATTACCCTGATTCCAACGTTAATCCGCATGCAATTTACTTGTGGAGAAATACTTGTGGAGGATTAGAGGTTTCATTTATCTTAATTTAGTCTAACAAAATGGACCCGTGACTCGTAGTTCCTTAGTTTGTACAATGTTTTCTATTCCTTCAACTACTTCCTCTGGATTCGAAACCACGCATATCTGATTTGTTGACATCTCTCTGTTTAACGCAGAGACATTTGAGTGTTGAACACCCGTTGACCCCGGAGTACTATTCACAACGGATAACTCAATTTCCTTTCCCGAAGCACTGTTGCTTCTTTTACACTTAAAAATCCGCTTCCTAGCTATTATTCCAAGGATTATTATTACGCCGACTATGCCAGCACTGACTCCTATCGCCAACTTCTTCGGAAGTTGTTCATATCCTTCACTAAATCTTTCCCTATCTTATAGCATATCAGCCAATAAGTCTACAAGACTTTTCAGTTGTTCTTTCTTTTTGTTCCGATCAACTGTGGAATCTGCAGGTCTATCCGTACTTTTTGTTTCAACAGACATTTGTCTCATTTGGACATCTTCGCTGCTAGGTGATTCCCTAGAAAAACCCTGATCTACATGAGTAGATCCAGACGTTTCGCACTTTGAGCAATCATCCTCGAACGTGGATGAAACATTGTTTATACTACCAATTCCATCATCACTAACAATAGTTGACACGTTTTTATCCGCCATTTTACGTCGCGTCATGATGCGATGCTCCATTAATGGAACATCAGACTCATCGTCTGATTCCACACGTTGGTGTCGATTTTTGTGCACTGGAAAGTTGGTCTGTTCCGCTCCGGATTCGTCATCCGAATCACTGGATTCTACTGGAGCAGCCAATACAATCTTTCGCAACGGCCTATCGGAAGTAGGGATTTTCCATTCATCAATGGACGCTGCCCGAAGATGCTCAGCATGCGTCTTAATGACTGAGCCGGTTAACTGGTCTCTAATTCTATAAGAGACCGGGCCAGTCTTTTCAATGATCACATAATATGGCCGCCAGCGCACATCTAACTTCCCCTTCTTTTGGTGATTCTTATAGTACACCAAATCACCAACCTCGAAAGTTGTATTTTTCGTCTTACCACGCGACTTATCTATCGCGGCTCTCCTCGCTTTTCTTGTATTATTCCTAACTAACGTGAAGCTACGATGCATTTCCTGTAGTGCAATTTGGTGATGCTCATCACCATAATATATGCGACGAGGCCTCAGTATATTGTCCAAGGGCAAAATAACATCCCTGTTGTAGAGCAAGTAATACGGTGAAAACTTAGTGGTCTCGCTCACATGAAACCGGACAGCCGCCAACATTTGGTTAATGTAAATATCCCACGACTGTTCGTTGTTGCCGATTTTTTTTTTTTTTTTTTTTTGCCAGAACATCATGCATTGTTCTGTGAAACCTCTCAACCTTACCGTTGCTCTGGGGGTGATAAAAAGAAGTTGTCACATGGTGTATATTTAGGTTTTCTAATGTCTTTTTCATTACCCTGTTGATATTTTCTGGCCCATTATCAGTTAAAAGCTGAAGTGGTGTCCCAAATCTGGGGAAAATTTCGTCAACTAAGAGATGCACCACTGTTTCTGCCTTCTTATTAGGAACCGCAAATGCCTCCGGCCAACCACTGTACATATCTATGAATGTAACTATGTATTGGTTACCTGAATGGGTCTTTGGGTAGGGTCCTGAGACATCTAAAGCAACCTTTGCGAAAGGAAATGGAGGGAAGTCACATTCCTGTATGGGGGGTTGCTGCTTCTTTAGGTTTCTTGTCTGACACGGGATACATTTACCTACGAAATCATTTATTTCTCTAAGTAAACAAGGCCAGAAATACTTTTGTTTTATTGAGTGGAATGTCTTATCCACCCCCATATGGCCACTGTCATAATGGTATTGAACTAGCACCATTTTTCTAAGGTGAGATGGTACATACAGCCTGATGAGGGGTTCATCATCAGGTTGGGACAAATAGTACACCACCTCATCCATCACTATATATCTCTTCTGTTCTGCTTTGGTAGCCCTACCATTTCGTAATCTAATCTTCAGGTCTAAGATGTTTTTGTCTGATTCTTGCTGGCCGTTCGGGTGCCTCTGATGAATTTCCAACATTTTTATGGGTTGCTAATTCTTCCGGCTCCATTAGGTTGGAGTTTATAACACTAACCAAGTAATTTCTATCATCTATATCTACCGGAGAAGCAATATGGTCTTCGTTCACATCAACAGCACGTGATAAGAGATCCGCGCAAACATTATCCTTATTCTTAAGATACTGTATGCTGCAATTGTAGCCAGACATGCTCAGAGCCCAAGTCTGTATCTTCTTATTTTGTATGGGCGAATTAAGTAAGTGCTCCAGGGGCCTATGATCAGTGTATATTGTGAATGTTGCGCCATGCAGGTAGTGATTCAGTTTTTTGAAGAGCATAGTGTATGGCATAAGCCTCTTTCTCTATAGTTGACCACCTCGTTTGTGTGTCACTTAATTTATGGGACAATAAATAAATTGGTTTTTCTACATCCTTCCTATTTTCCTTATCGTACACTACCTGGGATAGGCATGCGCCAATCGATTGATCGGATGCGTCAGTATATAACCTATATGCCTTATTTGGGTTGGGATAGGCTAGTGTTATCATCTCCGCTAGGCGGACTACTCTCTGCATGTAGTCCTGCACCCCCTCCGTTCTACCCTGCTGAATGTTTACTAATTCAACTAAGCGTGCGTCGGGGTCTAAAACTAATCCGTAATATTCTTTTAACGAAGATTTTAACTCCTTCCACGTAAGTTGTGGGTTATTGGAAATTAATCTGTCTACATAGTGTCCAACAGATCCTCTTGTTGTGAGAAGAGCTTGCTGACACTTGTCCCCTTCTGCTACGCGCGCAACCTTAAAGTACCTTTCCATCTCCTCCGACCAAGCATTATAGCCACCATCTTCTTTGCATGCTAACGGTTGTATGTTTTTAAAAATGATTCTCCTCTTAACGTGTTCGACACCGAACAAGCCACATTTCTCAATTCTACGGTCAGACCCTGAACGAAATCGGCAAAAGTATGTTCCATCTCTCTTTTTTTTTTTTTTTTTTTTTCTCTTTAATTAGCCTTAATATAAACCTACTATAACAAGAGCAGACCACACGCACTATTAAATCAAAGCGTCACTTACCTTTCGCTTGACGTCTATGGTCTATACTCGTTCGCTGTTTCTATTTTCGCCTTCTTTCTATCAACGTAGCAATTCTGTTGCCGCGGCTGCTAGATATTTTCGTCTTTTTCTTTTTCTTCCTTTCGTCACTGTCGTCCGGTTGTTTACTATTTTCGTCTGGCGTCGTTCGATTGAATTCCAATCACTGTCAATGTTTTGTTGTTTCAAAACCAAGTCACGTAGGCACCAAATAAACGTGTGTTATATATCCATAAATAACAAACACATATATAAAAATATATCAAGTGATATTTTTATTAATGAACGATGGACCGTGTAGCCTAGGGAACAGAGAGTTGAGGGAGCGCGCCTCTAATTGGGTTCGACGGGAGTGTAGCCTCTCTGCTTAGCTCTTCTAGCTTCTTCTTCGACTTCTGGCGAATCCTTGTTTTCGAGGTCTTTTTATATCTTCCAAAACCGGAACTTGTTTCTTCCTGGTTTTGCCTCGATCCGCGACGCCCACGCGATTCTCAGAGTCACCTGTCTGTTTGCCTGCGTAGGCATTTCCGCCGCTGTCGGAAATAGGGTCAAAGTGACATCCACTACTTTTCATCAACCGGGAACACCCACGCTTCATCAGCCTTCTTGGGTGGGGCCAGACCGTTATATTACACTTGTATAAACATCCAATTAAGCATTTTTCTTTTTCCTTTGTTTCAAAATGACACCATACTGACTCTTTGAAATCTGTTGAGTTTCATGGTAGGCATTCCTGTGCATTTAAAGATTTATCACAATATATTGCTACTCCTCGATTAGGATCTTCATTATGGAACAGGTAAAAAAAAAAAATAAAAAAATTGTTTATCTTATGTTCAGTTAGCATAAAGTCATCCACATTTTTGGGTATTGTTTCAGTAATGACAATTATTTTAGGTTTAATATCTTCAATTATTGTAAATAATTCCTCTTTTTTGTTTAACAAGCCATCAGCATTTGTATAAGTAACTGTTAATCCTAATTGATCTATACAGCTATTTGAACTTGAATTAAAACTTTTATGTACATTTGGCTTGGTAGTGTTTTTCTCCATCAGACTTGTCTGGAAGATCTTTTTGTTATTTTGCCATTCCTGATGCTGGCTTTGAGTTCATTCCTCAACTCTTTGTTCTTTTCTTTCCTTTGGTGTGTGTCTGGGTTTACAAAAACCCTGTCATTATTTGCCGACACATATTTATTCAGCATGTAGGCATGCTTCAAGATGTTCTTCTTTACCTCTTCTGATGACACCTTGACCCTAAGTAGCCTTTTGTTTCCTTTTGGTTTGCCCAGTCTGACTGGCTCTGCTAGCGTGTCATCCTCAATGCCTGTGCACACTTTCTTCAGAAGTCCCATGGCTGTGTCAATGTCATCTTTTTTTTTTTTTTCTTCCACATTTTCTTTTGAACTTTCTGGAATATTCACAAAGATCAAATTGTTCTTTCTTCCAGTGCTTCAGTGACCTTTTTCTCGGCCATATTTTCTATCTTCTGGTCAAGACTTTCACCTGAGCATGTTTTTTCGAGGATCAGAATTTTCTCCGTCAACGTTTGGACAACCTTTGTCAAAGCATCTATCTTTGCTTCTAGTTTTCCCATCCTCTCAGTTGCTCCCTCATTACATTTTGTGCACACCCACTGTATGTTTACATTCCCTTCTGTCAAAAATGCATAGTCTCTGTCAGTCAAGGTGGTACATTTCTTATGTACCCAGTTCTTACAGTCATGGCACTGTATCCCATCGTCGTCTTCGTTTACGGTCAAGTTACAAGTCGAGCATTGGTACAGTTCAATGTGTGAAGTCGGGTTTTTTCCTTTCCTTCCACCTGCGAGTATGAACTACCACCGGTCTTTCGTCCACCTCCCCTCGCTCCTCTCCCTGTCTTTGCACCACCCCTTACCAAGTAATTTTTCTTTTTTTGTGAGTGTTTTCTTTTGCGCATTTTTTTTTTTTTTTGTTTCCCTTACAGCAGTGAAAGAGAAGAGAAAGTATTAAATGTTCGTAGAGAAATACATACAATTTTTCTTGAATTTAATGTTCATTTGGAGTTGTGTGAGAACATGCACGTGTGTGTTCAAAATAAACTAGCAACTAATTGCTACCTGCAATTAGCGCAATGTGTGTGCGAAACCACCACAAATATTGTTGCGGATACCTGAGTATCCGTAAACGTATTTATAAAATTTACGATTCGCTCCTCATGTAAATTAAATGGCATTGGAAATAAGACAAAGTTCCTATGCCATATTAGATAGCAGAGGTTAAGCTTGAGTTGGGGGTCTGCTGAAATTGAGTGATGTTAAAGTCTCTTTGAATCGAGAATCAATCCTTTTTTTGTTTTAAGTTCAGAATAAAATGCAAAGTTCAAGATAAAATTACACAGTTCAAAATGCGACAATTTTGTAATCATAGAAGTAATAGTGTGTGTATGTAAGAAAAATACAGTTGCGTACCTTGGATTATAGTTTCAAGAAGACTATTACTTTTTTGTTGTTGATAACTTTGATAAAATATTATTGTTTCAAGAATTGAGCGTCGTTGATAAGCTTGATTACTTGGAAGTTGAAATAGCTGAGTCTTGGTTGCGCGGGAAAAATCTTGGATTGCGGCGATGACGATCTGCTTAACAATATTTATTTGCACTAGGAGTACAAAATGTGGCACAAGACTAATACGGGGATGGGGAAGGCTGGTCATCATCTGTTCTAATTTAACTTAGCTATTCACTTTTGTCAACCCTGGCACATTACAATAATCTTTACACCATAATATGTCAGATACTCTATGAAATCCTACTTAACTCCCATATTGTGTGGAGGGCACGGGTAGAAAATAACATTAAAAATTTCCCCAATGAATATATACAATGACAAAACCTATTTAAAAGAAACTAAATAAAATCGTATTAGTAAAAAAAGCCCCCCACCTAAAATGTGACAGAAAAATCAATTCACTGGACGAAAATAATGGCTTTGAGAATATAATAATACCACTCATCCGGTCAGCAACCACTCACACATGTAAACATTAAATGTTCAACAAGAATAAAGGACACTTGAAGAAATCCACTAGAGAACTAACATTCCTGAACACCTAAAAGGGGGAAAGGGAAGAGGATTAAACTAAAAGAAAAATGGGGACAAAAAAGGGAGGGCCAATGAGCATTCATAACCTAGCTAAGAAAAATAAAAATCAAAAGATGCCGATCCTAACCTAACAGGGAGGGGCTGCTCATGTTCTCTCCAGCACAGTCAAAATTCTGACACCTAACCAGCATCAAACAACCACTCTAGGTCAGCACCTTTCACTCGGGCGCAAGACTCACCCACCTTTTGCCAAATTCTGATGGAGCGAGTTGTTTCTTTTCTGTCCTGATGCTTAAAGAACAAGATCAGTTGGGAAGAGGTAAACTTCCCATCACCATAGAAGTCATTCTGCCGCGTTGTCCAAATGACGTCATATGAAGGGTAACCATGGAGAATCTACAAAGGCTAAGGTTGGAATAGAATAGTATAGCAATACTTATAAAATGTCAGGTGCCAGGAGGTGCCGTCTTTTAAACTTTTTACATACGCTTAAAGTTTGTTTCCTAAGAAACATTTTGAACACTTTCTAAGGCTTATATATATATATATATATATATATATATATATATATATACAGTGGGGAAAATAAGTGTTGGACACATCCCATTATTCTTTATTTAACACATTTTTTATGCAGCGAATAACGCGAAAATTTAACAAGAAATAGTTACTCATTTAACAATAACAAATAACTTTAGAAATTGGAACATTTTAATGCATAACAAAAATTATATAATAAAAACGAGAATAGCCTGGAAAAAAAGTGTTGGACACACTAACACAATTTCATCTAATATTTAGTTGAAAACCCCTTATTGGCTATTACAGCTTCGAGGCGTTTTCTATACGACGAAACTAATTTGTGACAACGATTAGGCGAGATTTTGGCCCACTCTTCAACACATACTTTCTTCAAATCCTGAATATTACGTGGATCTCGCTGGTGGACCATGATTTTGAGCTCTCTCCATAGATTTTCTATAGGATTTAAGTCTGGGGACTGACTGGGCAACTTAAGAACATCTATTTTGTTCTGTACGAACCAATCGGAGGTTATTTTAGCAGTATGTTTGGGATCATTATCTTGTTGAAAGATCCATCCCTGTCGCATACCTAACGCATTGGAAGCAGGCAAGAGATTATTTTCAAGAATTTCCCGATATTTGGCTGCATTCATCTTTCCATCTATAATATGAAGTGACCCAGTACCATTTGAAGAGAAGCATCCCCAGAGCATGACATTTCCACCACCAAACTTTACAGTGGGGAGGGTGTTCTTGGGATCGTGCGCTGTGCCATCTCTTCTCCATACTCGACGTATAGACTTAATGTCGAAAAGTTCAATTTTCGTCTCATCGGACCAGATCACATTATTCCAGTAATCATCTGTTTTCAATAAGTGGCTTCTTGCAAACTCCAGACGAGCATTAACATGACATTTTTTTAGTAATGGTGTCTTTCGAGGTGTACGCGATTTAAGACCGTTGCATCGGAGTACATTACTAATCGTTGGTTTCGTTACTACTATCCCTGCTTTTTCCAAATCTTTCTGAAGTTCGCCTCGTGTTGTTCTCGGTTGCTGCTGAACTTTTCGTACAATCTTCCTTACTGCTCGATCCGACATCTTGCGAGGAGCTCCGGTGCGCGTACAGTTCACGGTTGAGTCATGCACCTTCCATTTCCTAATAAGGTTTCCTATGGTGCTTACAGGGATTTTGAATTGAGCAGATATACGCCGATAACCAATTCCATTCTTGTGCTCGGCAATAATCTTATCACGGACGACTTGAGAGAGTTCTTTACGTTTACTCATCCTGAGAACCTTCACGCGTGATGGCTTACTGGTGACTAACGTGTTCCAATACTTTCCAACGACGTAGAGTATGGTTGTGCTGAAAGAAAAGAGAACTCTTTAACTTCCGCTTGTACCTTCCAGAAGTGAATTACTTCCCTTGACTTTTTTTTCCTTCTTTCTTTATTCCTTCTAACTAAGCTGCAGATTCGCGGCGTCTTATACCTTGCTTAATTCTTAGTTAAATAAAGCTTATCTTAAGCTACCTCCGTATCTGTCTTTTTATTACAATGGTCTACAACAATCGAGACACTTCTAAAACGTATAATAGTGTCGGCAAATTAAAATGCAAATAACAATTTCCAGCATTATTTATAAAAAATAATAATAAAATATAATTTAAAACAATGTGTCCAACACTTTTTTTCCAGGCTATTCTCGTTTTTATTATATAATTTTTGTTATGCATTAAAATGTTCCAATTTCTAAAGTTATTTGTTATTGTTAAATGAGTAACTATTTCTTGTTAAATTTTCGCGTTATTCGCTGCATAAAAAATGTGTTAAATAAAGAATAATGGGATGTGTCCAACACTTATTTTCCCCACTGTATATATATATATATATATATATATAAAAACTTTAAATGTAAAAAAAAAAGTGATTGAAATGTTTCGCTTATTGCATCTATAAGTAAACATGCATGCATGCATAAATAAAGACACTTTAAAATTTTTTCCCGTATGGGTCGTTTAATGTACAAAGTGGATGGTACATATTTGCACCGTGATTGATGCATGATTGAGCGGGTTGGCTAGGGTCTAAAGTACAGTTCTGTTCAATGAAAGGGTCATTAAGTAGTGAATGAACGAAATGCGGTGATACACTGTTACTGTCTGGTTGCAAATCGAAAATAATTTCAGGTGAAGAAGGGTAATTTTCCGGATTAGAAGGAGAGGGTTCAGGTGGTTCTGTTGTGAGGTAATCCTGTCTCTCTAACTCGTATTTTACTCTTTTCATCGGACTTATTGTGTCTGTCGTTGTGAGTGAATGTGAGCGATCGCCTAGGTTTTGTGATGATCAGAGATTTCATGTACGTGTTTTTGATGGTACTGTCTATGTGCTCTCTCCAGATAGTCAGCCACATGAGTGGGTTGAGTCTACAGATTCCCCAATCTTTCAGTACATCCATTTTCGATTTAGTTTTGTAAATGATCATGCGATGCCGAAGTGGTTCTTTTTCGTTTGGGACTACATTCCAAACATCTGAATTGCTGGTAGATAGTGAAGGGGTTCTTTCTATGAGTCTCTCATTCTGGTGTTTGACATTTACTAGCACGTTCGTCCCTTCTAGTATGCATTTTGCTTGTTCAACGTTTTCCTTACTGAACCAAAGCTCGTCTGTGTAGACTTATCTGCACATGAGCCGAAGCAGAAGCTGTCTGCTTTTTCCGTCCGTATTGTTCCTGCGTTCATTAACCCCTCAATGACCGATTTCAGCACGTATGATTTGCCGCTAGTTGTCGGTCCCTGTAGATGGAAACTGTTAATTTTAGGAAGTATCGTGTGACATACATTGAACAGGTCCTTGCCGAACTGTTTTGCATTTATGTTGTGGAAGGTACACCATTCGTCGTAGATGTCAAGTGAGGTGTTTATGTCCCAGAAAGTTTTGCCAATTTCCGCTAGTAGGTGGTTTTTTTTTTTTCTCTGCTATTTGTTGCCATATCGGTGTGATCCTGGTCTTGCTATTTATCTCCGCCACTGCGTCTGCGATTAGTGATTTGATGTTTGGAGTTGAACGGTATGTTACGGTCCACTCTTTTTTTTATTTTTTGATCATTTTGGTCAAATACGTGTTTCATAATCATTCCCTGATCTGTTGCGCCTGCTGCTTTCATTAAAGATTTGATGAATGCAAATTTATTTTGCCGTACCGTATCGGAGGCTGTGTTGATGCGGTAGAATTCGTCTTGCTGTACCGTTTTGGAGAATTCTTTGTTTGTTAATTTCTCCATGAAAAGTTTTTGTGAGTTTGTGGTGAGATCGTTTGTGCATAGTAGCTGCCTATCGACGATCCCCTTCTTGAAGTCCAGACATTGGAAAGATTTCACAGGTGACGCGGGCGGGTGACGTCACCCTTAGCGTCACCTGTGAAATCTTTCCAATGTCTGGTTGAAATAGAATAAAATAGTATTGCGAATCCAATAAAATGTCAGGTCCCAGGAGGTGCCTCCTCTATAACCTTAGAAATCATTTCAAATGTTTACGAATCCAAACCTTTGAATTGATTTCTAAGTTCGAGATTTCTTCAAACATTTAAACTATTTTCTAAGGCATTGAATATATATATATATATATATATATATATATATATATATATATATAAAATAAACCCTAGAAGTTAATATAAAAGTTAAAATATCTCGGCCTTTGATTTTAATTCAAAGGTTTCATGCAGCATGCAAATAACGACAAAGTCACGTGATTTATTTTGAGAATTTATTAACCGTCTTGGTCATTCAAAGTACAGTAAGCGTGATTAAAAAAAAAATCTGCCATGATTTACACATGCTTGTCCCGCTTCGTCCGGGTCATATCTACAGTTTGTTTCAACGAAAGGATCATTCAGTAATGAGTGTATGAATGTGGGTGGGACTGTTTGTGTATGTGGTGTTTCTATGATTAATTCCAGCGAAGAAGGATATGTTAATGGTACAGAACGAGATTGTGTTATTTCTGAATTGTTGTCTTCTTCTGTGTCATATTTTACCCTTTTCGTCGGACTGGTTGTATCTATGTCACTGTGTGTGTAAGTACGTGATCTTTTGGGTTTTCTATGTATGATCAAAGATTTCATATAAGTGTTTTTGATTGTGGAGTCGATATGTTCCCGCCAGATTGTGAGCCACATTAGCGGGTTAAGTCTGCAGATTCCCCACTCTTTCAACAAGTCCATCTTTGACTTAGTGTAATATATAATCATTCGGTGACGCAGTGGATCTTCCTCGTTTGGAACAACGTTCCACACGTCCGAGTTGCTGGTTGAAAGTGATGGAGTTCTCTCAATTAGCCTCTCGTTTTGGTGTTTTACGTTGACAAGGACACTTGTGCCTGCTCCACGTTTTCTTTGCTCAGCCACAATTCGTCCATGTAGATAATGGACTTGTCAGCACAGGACCCAAAGCAGAAGCTGTCAGCTTTTTCAGTTCTTATCGTCCCTGTGTTCATGAGCCCTTCGACTACTGATTTAAGCACGTACGACTTTCCGCTAGTAGTAGGGCCTTGTACGTGGAAACTGTTTATTTTCGGCATAATTTTATGGCAAACATTGAATAGATCTTTGCCAAATTTTTTCGGATCTATATTGTGGAAAGTACACCACTTGTCATAAATGTCGAGCGATGTGTTTATATCCCAGTAAGTGCTGCCTATCTCGGCAAGGAGGTGTTTCTTCTTCTCAACAATTTGTTGCCATATTGGAGTTATTCTCGTTTCAGAATTTATCTCGGCCGCTGCGTTGCTGATGATGGATTTTATGTTCAGTGTTGATCTGTATGTGACTGTCCGCTCTTTTTTTATCTTGGGGTAGTTTTGCTTGAAAACATGCTTCATTAGCATGCCTTGATCCATGGCTCCTAGAGAGCCACTAATTTTTAAAAATTCTACTTGAGGCAAATCTTGATAATTATTGATACAAAGTTTCCCTAAAGGACCAGTAAATGTTGTTCTTGTTGTTCCATCAATTAATTTAAAATTTGCTCTAAATGGCAGTTCATTTTGATGAAGTGAACTGCCAATAGTATGTAATTTTTTTTTTTCAAGAGCTGTAATAAGTCCTGCTTCACAGCCGGTGTTTGTACTGGTATTGTCCACCAAAATTGCTTTAACAGTATCTACACTGTTATATTCTGCTAAACTGCAGCAACATCTTCAGCTAAGAGAACACCAGTTGCCCCCAGGTTGGGTATCACTCTATGGGTAAGATATTTGCTTTCTGTTCCTGTTTCTCTGAAAGTTAAGTGGCGCTCTGCTCTTTTGTTTTTCACTATCTTTTTTCCACCATTTTTATCTACAATTTGTTTGTATTGTAAAGTGTCCTTATCAACTCTACAATCAATTCCAACACAAACTAGATTCTCATTTTGATGGACATGCTTCACATTGGTTGGATAGTTTTATTCTAGCCTTTTCTCTGTCAATTTTTGATTTATCTATGTCCTTTAAATTTAACTTTGGGTGAAGAAGGCTCATATGATTTAGGTCCAGCAGAAAGGTATTAACTACGCCAGCACCAAAATTAAAAGCTACATCACCTCTGATGAGTGCCATAGAATATCTTGGGATTTTTAAAAGGCTGTAAGGTCCCTTTGGCTGTCTTCCTGGGTCAAAACTGTCATCAGTTGTTCCTTCACTAGAAGATGATTGTATTGAAATATTTGGGGAATTTTGTTCCTGTCTTTCACTCTGCCTCTCTAGTCTCTCCACTTCAGCAGACTTTTTGCATATTTTTTTTTATAGCACCTTTTGTTGATAGGTCCCAGTTTTGGCCCTGTTTTTTCCCTCTGGTTCTTTTAAGTATTCTGTCTTCTAGGAGAACCTGAAAATTGCAAAATTTGTATGTTTAATAATAGATCTAGAATACATGACAAATACCAATATATTATTTTATTTTCCACAAAAAGGAACATAATTGCAGGTGGATCTGTAGTTTTCAGTTATATTCAGTTATTTCAAATATTACAAATTGATATTCAAATTATACTAAGTAAAAAGGAATCATAGAATTAATCTTACTTTCTTGTTAGGAGGACAAGTGCAGATTGTGTGTCATGCTTGACAATTTTCAGTCTTGTATTTTAATTCCGAATATACCAAAATTTTTTAATGTTCATTTTAAAATTAGGTATCGAAATATATAAATTTTATATATTTTTCATTTTATTTCTAATTATTGTTATGACAGTTATTTTATTAAATTTTATTCTGACTTTAAATTTTATTATTAATTACATAATTGCTAAAACTTCTAACCCAATAAACAATGTTGAAAAAAAATTGCTACTATGTGTAACAAGGAAAAGACTTTTAGGAATATTTTGTGGCCCTGAAAAGGGCCGTTTTTGTTTTTTGTTTTTTTTTTCTTCTGCTGCCTCTTCAATCATCATTGCTAGGCTGATCAAAATGTAAGTTCTGCATGAGATAGTCAGCACCAATTTCACATTTGTCCAGTTGACAAGTTTCATCATTTAAGTATGAGATCATATAAAAAGGATTTGCATAACTAATGATGTCACAACATATTCTCGGTTGACACTATCAACTGTCCAAATGTGCTTGATTAACCATCCAACTATATTCCCAGTGAGTATATCATGCAGGACTTCTGCTAATTGTTCTTGATAAAACTCAGCCAGCAAAGTTATTATTAACACATCCTTCAGGCCATGTAATTTTTTCTGCATTGCAACCATTTTCCTTCCATCCATCTGGATTGCCTTGTCTTTGCTCTTCTGAGCAAGTCTCTCATCAACTGTCTGCTGCTGCATTTTTTTCTTTCCAGTATAGTCTTTGCTGAAAATCATTACCATCCGGAGGTATTTCTTTAAATGCTCAGCTTCCAGATCGAGGAATTGATTCCGCTTGGCCTTGATGACATGGCTTATGCTGGAAACAAGCATCAGGCGCAAACTTCTTTCTTTCAGAAAATTCACCAATGATGCTATCTGCTAACATGGTGTGATTCCTCACAGATGTCAACGGAGACTGAGATGATGCAAGTTCAGAGCTGAAAGACTTTTCATACTGCCTGTTAAATACCCCTACAATCCCTTTCAAACAAGCAGTCATCATTTGTTGGAACAAGAGCTCATTTGTGGGAGCAATCAACAAGGATTTTCTCACAGTCTCTGGTATTGGATTTCCAAAGAAGTCTTCTACAAAAGCGAAAATTGGGTCTTCAATGAGTAGCTTCACCCTCTCAATGACCCCTTTGACGATGTTCATTGTGTCGATTGGGTCATTTTTGTTTTTGTTTTTTTCTAGGATTTAGAATAAAATAGAATAGGAGTGTTATTGTCCAATGCCTGGCGGAATAGGATATGATTGGGTTTAACTCTATGGTTCCCCATTCTTTCAGTGTTCTCATGGGGTGGTGTGTGTGAAACATGAATACTCTATTGTTCATGTCTTGTGCTTCACTTGGAATGTGTCTCCACGGGTTGTCATTTGATGTCGAAAGAGATGGAGTTCTCTTCAGTAACCTTTCGTTTTGGTGTTTTATGTTTACATATGTCTCCGTACCTTCCAATATGCATTTACCTTCCTCTACATTTTGTGGAGTAATAAGAAAGACTGAAATTAAAATAACCGAGCTAAGTTATGAAATATTATGCTATTTATTGATATTTTTCATTATGTATTTTTCATATTATTAAAAATTTGTCATTCAGTTTATGGTATAGTAAAAATATCTAATTTAATTTTTATAGTAATGCAGTTGGTTACACTATTATGTCATTATGTATTTATCCAATACCTTGTGTTTGGAGAGAAAAGACTTTCAGGAATATTTTGTGGCCCTGTAAAGGGCCGTTTGTGATTGTTGTTACTGAATTTTTAACTGGCTGTTCAACCCTCATTGCTGAGCTGCTTTTTCAAGTAAAGGTCCTGCATGATGTAGTTTGCACTAAGTTCATATTTGTTCAATTGATAGCTATCAGCTACGTCATTTAACATATAAAATCTTATAAAATGGATCTATAAAATTAATGATGGGGCCAACATAAGCATGATTTATACCATCAATTGTCCTAATGTTTTATCATTTGTCCAACTATTTGGCTATGCAATATGTCATGCAGCCCTTCTGCATGCTTCGGAATTTTGCTTTTTAAAACGGACATCTGCACACTTTTGAAGGTTTGGAGCTTCTTCTGCAGCTGTGATCTTTTCAATTTTTGCTGCTTTTCATCTCTTTTTTTTTTTTTTTTTTTTTTTTTTTTTTTTTTTTAATCCAGTCCTCAGCCTGCTGTACTTAAGTGCCAACTTCAAGCAATGTTGAAACTGCTGGGTATCCAGATCATCGATGAATTTTCTGACCCTGTTTCGCTTGGCCTTTATTAGATCACTTATGCTGGAGACATACACATTTGGCACAAGCTTCTTCCGTTCACAAAATTCACCAATGATGCTTTCAGCCATCATGGTGTGCTGCCTCACCCATGTTGTATCTGACTCACACAAACAATCGAACATGTTTAACAATTTTTCATACTGCCTGCTTAAGACTTCCATAGCTCCTTTTAAGCAGGCAGTCACCATTTTCTGGAATAAAAGTTTGTTCTTAGGTGGAATCAATATTGATTCTGTGACATTCCTTGGCAAAGGATTTTCAAAAGAAATCATCACGTTGAAGGATAATATTGGGGATCTCGGATAGTACCTTCAAATTATCAGTGACACCCTTGACAATGTTCAGTGTCAACAGGGTCTTTTCGGCTATTGATATCAGTGTAGAAGGTAGTCATCCAAGGCCCCGTTAACATTTTCCCCATAATCCCTAGTACCTGCAATTCAACAACAGCATCAGTTTCTTCAAAAAGTAGCTGTAAAAAATGGCTAAGTAAGTTGCACCAAGATGGAAAATGATATGAAGCTGATTCCCTCAGTATCTAGGAATTTGGGACAATGGAAGCCCTTGTTGTTGCAAAAAGGACTCCATTGTATTTACAAGCCCAAATTTGTCTGAATACTGGAGGGAATTCATGGCCACAATAATTCGCCATGCTAGACACTCACTCACATTGTCATTTCCTGTTGTGCATGTCTCACAATCTCTCAGGACTTTCCTCGTCTTCAGCGAAATAGATTCTAAAGGGTGTAAGTTGCATTGAAATTCACTTATTTCTGTCTTCCACTCCTTTTCAAGTAGATTTACTGTTGCATGGTTTACAGGGGTCTGGTCCGTAAGGCAGTTTTTAATTTTTGAGATAATTAAATTCAAACTGTCCTCAACATTTTCACCATTTGACAGTGAGCCGACTTGTGCCAAGTTTTTTTTATAGAGTCTGTAATGTGCTGCTTATAGTCCTGTGCACATCCACCTGGAATGCGTTCCAACGAGACAAAATGGGAAGTTAATGAAGTTCACATGTATTCCATCCTGTGTCGTGGAATCAAATATTAAAGTGCAATTATCTGCACTTTTTACAGAATTAAATGTTTTTAAATCTGGGGGGGAAAAAAGCTCCTTCACCATTCTATATATTGTTGTGAGTCTGCTTACTAGACGACATTGTCTTAAAGACAATGTCTGTAAAATATATTTAATAAGTTAACTAATGCGTGAAGAAGGAACACCATTAAGTAGTCATAGTGCAACTTGCTAACAGTATTTACAATATTTTGTGGCTGCTACTGCTTTTTTTGAAGAGTATTTTTTTTATTTAAATTTTTCATCTTGGCTTTTTTTTTTTTTTTTTTCTTATAATAGTTTACGAAATTTGACTACTTCCGATTCAGAGTGAAATGAAGTAGCAGTAGAGGTTGATATAGCATAGAAGGTTGATGTTGTAGAGATGATTGCAGGGGAAATTTTGTAGATGCATCAGACAAGACAGCAGATGCATTAAATAGGGTAGCAGAGGCATCAGTCAAGGATGCACTAATAGAAGCAGAAAATGCAGTGGTCACAGGAGATGTGGCGGTGGCAGTAACAGCAGAAGGCGATGTAGCAACAGCAGCCGCATCTCCAGAATCATCCCATGAGTCTGTCCTTCCAACGATACTCCAACCCAGGTCTGTCTCTACTCCAAAGGGCTCACCATCCCCACCAGTAATACAGCTTCTAGGAGCCAGCACATGCAAACAATCAGCAAACCAACTTCACAGTCCATGAGGGATGAATGTGACTGGCAATGTTATTTAAGTGTGGCCACTTCATATCAGTTTCAGGTGTTGGGATGTGGGAACGTTCTGCAGGAATTAATTCTCTAGAGTACGCATTTGGGATAGGTATTATTTTTGACTCGTATAACCGAATCACCAGGGTGTTGGGTTTATGACAGCCAATGACTTTATCTTTTGCCATCATAGTTGTCAAAGATTCACTTGCTGGGATTCCCTAGCTATTTTGTTCCAACATGTCTGACATAGTATCCAACAGAGCATAGATCAGATGTTCTTTTTGCAGCTCTGACTTTGTAGATAGCCATACTGGTACAATCATAGAGGATATAAGTTGGGTATTGGTTCCCATACTCCTCACTTCTCTGCAAGGTACTTATTCGTTCCTTGTGATTCTGTTGTTGCAGGAATTTGTATGCAACCTGATGCCTTCTTTGCCTTGTCATCCAGGGTTTGATTCATATGGAGACAGGTGGGATGTCGTTTTTTTACAGTGTCAGCACACATCTTTTAGGACATTGTTTAGACATACACCCTTTACCCAAGCATACAAAGCAGAGCTTGTTCTTGATGAATCCCTTCTTTGACACTTCCTTGCTGGAGAAAGTTTTACATTCTGACAGAGCATGCATGGCCTTTTTGTCAACAGGATTCTAAAGAAATTCTCTTCTCTGGCTGGGCATCTGCTAAAAGACCTCTGGCACCAAAACCTTTGGTGTCAGTTTTTGCAGTTCTTTCTGGAGCACATTGAGGGAAATCTAAGGAGATGGTAAGGTCACACACGATTTTTTCTTCTTTGGCAAGGAAGTCTGCAAAATTCGAGATGGGGATACCTTCCAGAGGTAGTCCTAGCTTTTGTGGCTGTCCGTCCCCACTGATTTGACATTCACTCAGGTAACTTCATTAGGATTTTCTTGATTTCCCAGCAATCGTTAATATTAGGCAACTCATAGTTATCTTCCATTTACAATTTTGCATTGTAGTAGAAAATCTAAAAGTTTGTGTAGTCCTTTGAAATCCTTGTTGGGAATTTTTGGCCAGGAGTTGATCTTACTATGGAAGACCTCTGTAATAACAAATGAGCATCCATACCGGTCCGCAAGTACCTCTGTTGCTATATTGTAAGCATTTTCAGTCCTCAATAAAAAGTATCCATTTACGGCCTTGCGAGCAGGCCCCCTAAGATATCGCTTAAGGTAATGGAGTTTCTCCTGGAATGGAATGTATTTGCTTCCTATTAGGGTAGATGTCCGAGGCACAGTCCTTTTATACAGTGGGCTGTAACATTACAGCCCCCTGTATAAGGGTGCCGTGCCTCGGACATCTACCCTATACGAATAAGGTTTAGAATATAATAGAATACCAGTTGCTTTAACTGTTAGCTGATCGCTTAAGTGCCCATTGCTAATATGACTTTGACTGTGAAGAAAATTAAATTTCGCTGATGAAGAGGTCACGTGATCATCTAAATTCTTTGTTGCCAAAGTTGCAGTTTCAAAGGTGATGGTGTGATTATCTACAAAATTCTTTTTTTTTTTTTTTTTTTTTTTTTCTTTCTCTCCAAAGTAGCTGTTTCGCAGGTGATGAAATCATCAGCAACGAAATTCTTTTCTCTCGAAGTGAATGATTCGCAGGTCCTGAAAGCATAAAGCAAATGTACGCGTCTCATACATGCTTTTTATATATATATATATATATATATATATATATACATACACACACATTTCAAAGAAAACGTACACGGCTTCACACTTTTTTATATATATATATATGTGTGTGTGTATGGGAAGCAGTGTACGTTTTTTTAAGTGTATGTTTATTGTTTTGGTATTTATACAAGCTATGAAATATTAATTATTCATGATGTGCTACATGTTTCAAGCCTAAAATTGACTCTCTTCAGGTGAACAAATTTGTGGTTTTATATTTGGGTTTCTTCGAATATCTGATCATTCTGTTTAAAGTTAATAGGGAGAATGTGAAAATAATGAGTTGAATGCTGGCATGTCGAATGGTCACTTTCCATATCAGCATGTGTCCTAATGGATAAACAAAACAAATAAACAGATGAGTCAAGTGTTTTGTTAAGGTATTCTGGTGCCCCTTATCTTTATAGGTTTGGTGATATTTGTGTGTGTGTGAGGCCCTCTTTTGTTTATGTCTCTGTGTGTGGGGGGGGTGTTTTTATTTATTTTGTTTGTATGATTTGGATTTGCTTTTGAGATTGGTATGTGTGTATTTATGTGGCTTGTCTATATGCGTGTTTCTGTGTGTTGGATTGTGTTCTGTGTGTGTCTCTCTGTGTCTGTTTGCGTGTGTGGGTGTTGTTTCTTTTGTATGAATTGAATTTGCTTTTGAGATTGGTGTGTGTGTATATATTTTTGTGGCTTGTCTATCTGTGTATATGTATGCATGTTTCTGTATGTTTTTTGGTGTGTGTTTTTCTTTGTTTTGTTGAGCGAAGGTTTGTATTTTTTTTTATGAATCTTTCTTCCTGCATTAGTAAAATCTCATAATTAGTATTTTGATAAAGTGGTTTGACAAAGAAATTCCCGTCACTACCTTCATGTAGATGTTTAGAGACATATAATTTCCTGTTATGTGATAACCTGATATTGCTCTTATGAAGTGAGATACGATAAGCATTGTGTCGCTCCTATGTATATTTTTGTGCATCTGTCGCACTTCAGGGTGTAAATTACATTTTTCGAATTGCAGCTTAGATCCGATTTTCAAATGTAGTTGCGTTTTCGAACTGGAAATATTTTCCTTCTATTATTATTTTGCAAACCTCACATCTTTTTTTTGTTGCATTTTGTGAACCCCTGTGTTGTGTGTTGTTGTTCAAATTTTGATTGGGGCTGGCATTTGCTATTAATTATTTTGGTTGTCCCTAAGATTTCTTTTAATTTTTCATTGTTGCTGAGTAATTCTATGTGGGTTTTGATCCTAGTGAATAATTCCGGATTGTTTTTGTTGTGAGTGGAAACGTATGTTAGTATGTTTTCGTGTTTTTTTTTTGTTTTTTTTTATTCCAGAGGGATTCTAATGGTATCTTTTTTTTGCTAGTTGGAAACCCTTGTCTATTAGTGGTGTGGGATATCCTCTCATTTTTATTGTTTTTCGTAATTCCTCTAGGCATATTTTGCGGAGGGTTTCATCACTCACTATTGTGCAAATTCGTCGTGCTAGGGAATAGGGGATGGATTTTAGGCAACTTTTTGGATGGTGACTCTTGAAGTGGAGGTATTGTTGGTTGTCTGTGGGTTTGGTAAATGTCTGTGATGATGTGGTTGCTCTCATTTTTTATGAGTATGTCTAGAAATGGTAATTCTTTATAGCTATATTCTGGGGTGTAGTTGTTGTGTGTTGTGTAGTTCGTTAATATCTCCCCATGATGATTTCCAAAGGATAAAACAGTCATCTTTGATAGGTGAATGTATTTCTGTGACGGGGTTTGTAGTAGTTGTGGTATTGTACATTCTGTCTCTTGGGGAATGTTTTGTAGTTTTGTCTGTTTGTGTTATATATATATTTTTTTTTTTTATTCAAATACTTTAATCCAAGCGGAAAAAGCAGGAAGGTAAATTCCAAAAGCCCGATCCTAATTAATATTAAAAATTTAATATTAAAAAATGATACAGGAAGAGAGCTCCATGTAATAAAATATTACAGAGTAAATATAAATTAAATAGGATTTATTCAAAGATGTTTGTGCATTTCAACATGAAATCCCCACAGGGGATAACGCATCACCTCAGCAACGAAAAAAATCCTTTCTGAAACTGGAGAAAAAAATTTTAAAATGAAAGAAAAAGATAAAATAAACAAGAAAAATTGGTATCGTCTGGGTTCGCAAAAAAGGAAAGAGAATTGTAACATAAATAGAACAGACGGCGTGTTGAATTGATATTAGGTTAAGCAAAACGGAAAAAAGGTGGGAGGTAAGAGAGATAAAGGAAGGGAGGGAAGAAAAGAAAAAAATTTTGTATATTACAGACGCTCGACATATTCAAAAACCTAACTTCCCAAAAACGTTGAAGTCTTAGAAAAAGGCCTTTTACTTAAAAAGGTATATTTATTTTTAAAGGGAAAAAAAGATATAGGATTTAAACTAAATAAAGATGCCGCTAGGTATAAATGAACAAAAAAAATTTTTTTTCATTTACAATTATACATACATATATGGTACACACACACATACATTCAATTACATACACACACACATATATACTTATATATACATACATGCGTATACACACACACACACATATGTACACACACACACATATATATGTATACATACATATGCACACATACATATATTAAAATTTATAAAAAAATTTAATATTATGAAGGGAAATATAAGTAGAGCAATTTAAATAGCTAAAAAAAAATTTTTATACACATAAATACATGTACACATATACATATAAACATATATATATATATATATATATATATATATATATACATATATATATATATACACATATATACACACATATATACAAAAATACACGTACACAAAAATACACGTACATAAAAAATATAAAAATTTAAATTTAAATTTAAAATCCGCCCTATGACGGCATTTATTGATGAATTCCTTTCTAAGATTCAAAAGTAAGTCCTGATAAGGATACTTCAAAATCAGAATCTTCTCCAATAGACATAGACGGCACCTATCACGAAAATTTTTAGGGGTACAGGCTGAGCCTATTAGTTTCCAGCTGATTATAGGGTCCTGCCCTTCCTCCTTCGTTTTCCAGAATCTACGTGATAGTGCTGTCTGGAATCTTTGGTTATGGTTCGGAAATGAGTATCTGTGGTTGTAAAGTCTCTGTTTGAAAGGGCCCGCAGACTTACCAATATAAGTCCGGTAATTGTCTTTGTTGTTAGATGGAGAAATACGGGCTTCATAAATTACTTGGGTGGATTTACATTTGCCCTGCACCAGGCAGGTATCCACAGAATTACAATTACATTTATCAACAATTCCAGATTTGACGTCGGTATTTAAGTTCATTAAAATATGCCTATTATGGGAATTAATATCATCTATATTTGAGGTGCAAGAGTAACTGATTTTTAGGGTGCAAGAGTAACTGATTTTTTTATATATATGATAGACTCTCCCGTCGATTTCAACGTAGCATGCCTGCACTTACTCAATCGTAAATGGCATTTGAGTCCTGCAAGAGACTTGCAAACAAGCCCACAATGGAGGCAAGAAGGAAGATTGCACGAATGATCGGCTGGGACACTTTCTTTGGTTCTCTCACGTCTTACGCGCAGTTGGTCAATCTCAGTCTCAGAGAACTGCTTAATGCCCCTCTGGCAGGCAGGTCTCCATTCATTTCGTTGAGAGGCAATTCGTTCAAAATCACGGTGAGGAATATTTGTACATGTCAAATTCATTTTCTGCTTATCCTTAAAGCGAAGCAGAGGTCTACCCACATTCTGCCGTCCACTGCTGAGCTCACCGTACATCATTTGCTTTGGTATCTGGTCATCTTCCATACGTAAGACATGTCCTACCTAACACAGCTGTAATTGCATCAAAAAGCTTTCAATTCCGCAGCATGTGAACAGGTCTATTAGACATCCGATTGCCTAGGGTGAGATCACAAATTGTTCTAAGGCAATTTTTGTGGAAGACATCAAGCTTCTGGATGTGATTATGATAGACTGTCCATGATTCTGATCCATAAAGCAGCGTCGTTAGCACAACTGCTTTATACACAAGTACTTTAGTCTTTAGGCTAATCCCCCTATCATCCCATAACCGATGGCGCAGTTTCCTAAAAGCACTAGTTGCTTTCGCAATTTGATTAATGATTTCATCATCAAGAGCAGCATTCCAATTAACCTTACTTCCAAGATAGGTAAAGTTTTTCACATATTTCAGATCTTTACCATCTACTCGGATTGGTATATCGGAAAAACTGTGTACTGGTGGCCACTGCTTTACACCCAGAACTTGCTTTGGTGTGGGGTGAAGTTGGTGAATTACCTCTGTTTTCTTGATGCTGATTGTTAGACCAAAAGCCTTGCAAGCAGTGGAAAACCTCTCTACAAGCAGTTGCGTTTCCTCCTGAGAGGTTGCACAGAGTGCAGTGTCATCTGCAAACAAAAGATCCCTAATAATAGTTTGTCGAATGAGGGTCTTAGCTTTGAATCGTTGAATATATATATATATATATATATATATATATATATAGAATCGTCTTTGAATCAGTGTGACTGTGGAGATTTTGGCGCGGACGTGCGTATTTTACCTTTGGTCTGGTGAGAAAGAGTTGTAGTTATCTATTATCTGTGAATGCGAAAGTAAAGGAGGCTCTGGTCTGTAATTTCTTATGATGTTGCTGTGCCACTCTAGCAGTAGGCACTCTGTTTTTGTCGCAGTATGTGAGCCTTTCTTTATCTAATTTACCGTAGTTCTCTCGTTTAGTTACGATTAGGGATTCTTGAGTTTTTTTTTTTTTTTTTTTTTTTTTTTTTTCAGGCGGCGTTTCAGATATGTAAGCCAGCAAATTGTCTTATGTACCAGGCGGCGCTGGAGACGTTTGACTTGTTTCTGTGTCCATGTTTGACGTCTGTGTTCCCGTAGGTGACATACCGTGTCGACTCTCTAGTTGTCGTAATTCGTAGTCATCTGACCATAGCCAGTAGCAGTCCTCTGTCTTGCAGTGATGAGTCTTGCGCACCTGGTTTGGTTAAGACGGATCCAGTCTACAACCTGGAGAGTCTGGCGGGATGTATTCTTTCACTAGTTCCTCTGTGAGCTGGTTGGCGAGTCTCTTGTGTGCGCTGATCGAATTCTTCTTATTCTGAGGCGAGTGTAGGTCACTGTAGTCGAAGAGACATTTTTTTGGTGGTGCAGGTTCTGGGTGCGTGTTGTCATGTCTATGCAGCTGTGCTTGTTCTTGATGTAAGCATTTATGTGTCTCTTCCATATAGTGAGCCACATGAGTGGGTTGAGTTCGGTTCTGCCTCATTCTTTCAGCGCTTTCATCGGTCTCTTTGTCTCGTAATACGTTCAGTTTAGGATAGTTTGTCGCCTAGAACGTGCTGCCAGGGCTCCTCATTAGAAGTGCTGATGCAAGAGGTTCTGTGTAGAATGCGCTCGTTTTGGTGTTTCACGTTTACATACGTTTCGGTACCTTCGAGTATGCATTTCGCCTCGATGTTGTTGGGAGTGAACCACATCTCGTCAATGTATATCAATGTCTTGTCAACACAACTACCGAACGTGAAATTGTCACTAGCTTGGCAGGGCATTTGTCCACAGTTCATCAGGCCATTTTTGATGGAGCGGAGTATGTATAATTTCCTGCTGTTGCTCACTCCATTGATGTGCAGACTGTTGATCTTCGGTGATATTTTGTGGCACACGTTGAATGTGTTCCTAGCGAATTTGTCAATGCAATGAAAGTTACACCACTCTTCGAATATGCCCAGGCTTTTCTGAATTGGCCAGTAATGGTTTTTCTGCTGTTGGAAAAATTCTGTTTTTGCTCGGATCTGTTCCCAAACTGGTTTAACCTTTGTTTCAACATGGCAGTCTGTCACTGCAGCAACTATGTTTAGGTTTGGAGTGTTTCTGTGTATGGACTCCCATTTCTTCTTGTATTGCGTGTTTTAGGTGTTCTTACAGTATAGCATGATGTTGGCCAGGTCGGTGCTGTTACATTTCTTCATCATTTCTTCATGGTCATATTTCTGGCCTCATATCTTTGTCTTTCTGTCGTCCATGACGTCATTGTCAGAAGATGAATGTTCCATTTTTTGGGAGATGTCTGTCCGTTAATATCTCCAGCATTCTTTTTTAGCCCTGTGTGGTTATGTTGTCTGCTGCTACCACGTATCTGGTTGATGGGTCCTCGGTTAGGTATTTACATAAGCCGTGCGGATTGTACACTTTCTGAACCGACCTGCTGTATGGGTGCTTTCCTCTTGTCTTTAGTAGCCTCTTCATTATGTTGAAGCTGTGTTGACTGGTAGGGTGGCACAGGTGCCATGTCAGCATGTGGAAGTGGTCTACGTCTGAGCAGTTTTTCAGCTTGCTTGGTCCTGCCTTGTGGTATACGACACTGTTCAAGCTGTTATCCAGCCATGAGATATCTTGTTTGCTCCGTCTGTTTGTTTTTGATGGTCGATTTAGCAGGTCTTAGTTCATTGTCGCTTGGTAATCTGATCTGGAATTTGTTTGGTGCCTCCCACCTGTATATCCAGTGTAGCATACCAATTTCTTCCCATTCACTTTGTCTTCGAAGATTGTCTTGTTGAACATTTCTCTTTCTGTGAATGAATCTGCTGTCATCTTTGTCTCCATGGCTTTGTGGAAAATTCTTTTTAGGTTGTGCCTTGTCGCTGTTATGTCTAATCTTGTCTGGTTTGAATTCATGTCAGTTAGCTGTTTATATAGTCTCATTTGTTCACAAAGTTCCCACTCTTCACCCCAATGACCGTTTTTTGGTTAATGTCAGCGAAAATCAAATCTTATTGGTTTCTCCATGCACCAATCCCTTCAGCACTTGCTGTTCTGTCATTCTGTGCCATCCTCGCTATCATCCCGAATTTCTGTCCTGTTGCAACGTCGAGTCTGCCGTCCCAGGCTGTGGGATACCCATTTTCAATTTTGCTCATCATTAGATCTGGTTTGCATCATGGATCTCATGATCGAGTAGTTGTCTTGTATGTAAATGTTAGTTTGCAGTTTAACTATGTTATCCATCTCTCTCCAGTCGTGTAAGTCTATCATCGGTATGTTGACATGATTTGTGCTGTTGTTGAACGTTGCGCTTCTGGCCTCTATTGTGTTTAGCAGCGGAATCGGGCAACCATGTGAGTATTTGGCTGTATCTCTGTGAACCTTTTGTTCGGCACCTTCATGATACCTTGCAGGTTCCCGTAACCTATGTAATTCCCTTTGTCTACGTATAGCTCGAAGTACGGCAGCAGATCCAGTACGAAGACCTCTTCGTTGTTCTTTGTCATCCATTCTCCGGGTATCATGTTGTCTATTTTGAAACCTTGTTTTGTAATTCTGTGAGAAGTGGCAATTCTTATCGTCGCCTCCCATTTCGGTGGCGTTACCCACATCATGAGAAAGTGCGGTACAATGTAGTCCTTCAATTCCGGTTGAGCCCAAGCGTAGTTCTTCAGGCTTTCTATGCTGTCGTATTTCATCGAATCTGTGTAGCTTTCATATCTGGTGAAAGTTCCCTTAACACTGTTCATGTCTGTTGTTTTTATCATGTTCTTGAATGTCCTGTTGAAACAGTGTTGCTATACGAAGTTGATGCTCGGTCTCGGCAGTGCCTGTCCTATAACTGTTGCTGTGCATCCGCTTCCGTCACCTCCCTCCAACATATTGTTTAGGAAACTGTATCCCAGCATGGGGAACTTGACGAGCTTACGTTTCTTACCCTGTTTTCTCTGTTTTGGCTGTGCCATTTATTTCTGTATCCAGTTGTTTTTCTTCCTGTATTTTTCTGATTATCTCCGCCTGTTTCAATATTCTTTTTACTATCGAAGGCAGGTATATGAATTAGTGTAGGCACTATTTCTTTTATGTGAAAAGCACAGTGTAATGGAACGTTAACATTACATCTCAATAAGTAATGCAATTAAGTATTTTGCATTAAATGAAGCGCTCCTATCTGGTGGTCTCTAGAAAATATTGGGTTCGGGTGTAGGAAGTCAGCTCAATGACATAGAGGTATTGGAGGCACTAATTAATGTTGCTAGATCATCCTGTGGCTCCATATTTGTTGATGTTTTCGGTGGAGGTGACTTTGGTGGCACAATAGGTCTATCCAGTTCCACTGGTATCCTGGATGGTGATGGAGTTCTTTCTTCCTCTACTCTGGAGGAATTTGGAGGTGGGGTTATTAGGGACCCCGATTTTCCGTTTCAAATTTTCCTTGATTCCGTTTCAACTTTTAGTAAATTCCGTTTTTTTCTGTTTTCACTTTTAGTAAATTCAGTTTTTTTCCGTTTTCACATTTGCAAAATTTAATTTTCCTTAGTTATTAGGTTTATTGAATTTATAATACTTTTATGAGAAAAATTAAGAAAAATTAAAACTTATAAAACATTTCAAACTTTTATTCTATTTGAAGAAATAGAGGTTTTTACATGTTGAAATTTTTATCATCTCAGAAAGTATTAACAACAAATAACTCCAAGTATATTAAAAAAAAATTAACTACCATTTTTTGCAAAACCTTATTTCAATCACAATAATAAATACTCTAACAAAATTTAAACATTAATTCAAATATTTAAAAAAAAAATATGACAAACTGAAAAACAGCTAAAAATTTTGAAATTCAATATTTTCCAAATTAAAAAATTAGCAATCAGTAAATCTTTTTTCTAAGTCTCCATTGAAGTACAACATTGTCAATTGCTTGGTGTTCTCAGGGGTTAGATTTTCAGGTTTTTTTATTCATCATATGTTTATATTGAGAAAATGAACGTTCAACATCAACACTAGTAACAGGTATCAATATGACTTTATCAGCAATTTGTTGTAGAAGAGGAAATCTGCTCTTATTTGCATTCCAAAATGCTGGTATATTAAAAGGATTTGGTAAGTTATCTTTGTAGTTTACATAAATTTGGAATTCTTCTACAAGTTCAGTAGAAGGATTTTGAAAGTCTTTAATAGCTGCAAATCTATCCATATTGTGACTTATACAGGTTAGTTGTCTTGGATCAAATATACGAGCTGCGTTGTAAAAGTTATACACAGGGTGGGCTTCCAGGTATTTATTCAATTTAGAAAAAGATAGGCTGAACAAATCTTGAAAGTTTGAGATAACTTTCTCCCTTTCTGCGGTTTTTAGTTCAGACAGAAGACGGTCAGTTTCAAGGCCAAATGTGGATTTTGATATACCAGCATGTAAATATTGTTTCACATCTTCCATTATATTATAAGCAACACACGCAAGTGGAGACTTAGTTTCTTCTAAGCTTGTCAAAGCTTTTATTAAACGTGTGCAGTTCTCTGTAATAAAATACAGATTTAGGCGCAGATTAAGGTAAGAGGCATGATGTAGTCGATCATCAACTACTAATTCAAGAATTCTCTCCACTGCAAGGCCATGACTCTTTTCTTGCTTAAAGAATCCTTCATAAAATTGTATGAAAGATGAATGATATCTGACAGCATTAAACCAGGAATTCCATCTGGTTGCCACTGGGACAGGAGGTAGTTTCACTTGTTCTTTAGGTAAATAATTTTCAAGCCATTTCAAATATCGCTTTTTTCGACTCGGCTTTCTAAAAAAGGCTGATTTGATGAAAGTAGTGAGCTGGGTAACATCATCAAATGCTGGCCAATTTGAGAATACTTCACCAACTAGATTTAAAATGTGTGCCAAACACAACACATGGTAGCTGTTAAATATATTTGTTAAGACTTCTCTATGAGCTTTTTTGCAATAGGCTGCAGAATCTGTTACAAAAGCAAGGATCTTATCAAATTCTATGTCAAAATGAGTTACAGCTCGGACACATGCTTGACTTACTGTTTGATGATTGCATTCTGACAGGGTAACAACATCAATAAGAAATGACTCACCACAAATGTTTGCAATAATATTTAAAATGCTGTGGTCACGACAGTCTGTTGTTTCATCTGTTATAATGCTAATCCATTCGTTCACAGGCTTGGATTTTAAAGCAGCTAAGTAACCAGCAAATAATTTTGGTAGATGACGCTCCCTAATACAATTTACACTTGGAATAGAGCCACCTTCCTTACAGTATTTTAATAAAAATGGTCTCATTTTATCAATTTTGTGCAGAGGAATGTCCGATAAAGTGCACATTTTTAAAAAATCAAGAATAAATTCATCTCGTTTGTCTTTACTTTTGAACATTGTGGAAATTGTTTTTTGCTTCACTTGAGATGACTCAGTTGAAGATTTTTTTCTCATATGCACTTTTGACCTAATGCGGTCTTTGATTGTATCAATCCTAAAAATATGGACACTATGTAGACAAAATTTGCAAAATAGCATATTATCTTCTGCATAAAAGTCATCGGGAAATTGTTCAACTCTAGCTTTTGCACAAATTTTAGATACTGGGGTCGTTCTTTTTCTTTTTGGGGAGCAGATGAAATTTTAAAACTTGTTTCAGCCATTTTGATGAAAAAATCAGAGAGAATTGTAATGTCTTGATTTTAAACTGTAGTCTCATGTTTGAAGAAGAAAACTTTTTTTCTCTATTTCTAAACTGTAAGAGAGAAATGTACCATTTCATAAAAATAAGTTATAAAATAAAACCATATAAATAGATTATTGTATTGCTTTGATCTTGCTCTTTTTCCTTTCATTCATTTTTAAGTTACAAGTATTGTTTAAAAACCCCACTTCCACTTAATCAGGGAGACATTGTAGGGAGGGGAATACTAATTTAGTTTGAGTTGCTTTTGTGTTAAATTTTCTTGGTTTTTTTTTTTGATATTTGAAAATAAGATAAAGTATATTTTCTAGAATTTTTTTTATAAGTGTAGAAAGTGAATTAAAAAAAATTTCTTTAGATAGCTGGAAAACTACATAACGTTGAAAGAAGAAAACATTTTTCTACATTTCTCATAAATGAATGAGAGAAATATAGCATTTCGTAAAGATAAGAAATAAAATGAAACAAAAAAAGATTATTAAAAATAATCTTCCTCGTTTAGTTTCTTCATTCATTTTTAGGTTAAAACTTGTTATAAAACCCACTTCCACTTAATCAGTGCAGTGACATAGTGTATTTGGAAGGGGTGGAACATTATCTTTGATCTACATCCATTTTCAAAACTTTTTTTTTTTTTTTTTTTTTTAAATTTGCCAAAATAAGATTGTTTTCTAGGAATTTTTTTTTTTTTTTTTTGTATGAGTGCAGAAACTGATTTTAAAATGGGGGGGGGGCTTAAATTTTTTTTAGAAATATTACAGGGTCATGTTATTTTATTATATAAAATTATAAATTATATTTACAAACCTTGAGTATTTTATGGAAAAAAGAAAAAAAAATTGAATGAAATGATTAATTTAACATGGAAAATGATTTCACTAAAAAAAACAGAATTCCGACAATTTTTGGGGTCCCTAGGTTATCATATGTATGGAAAAAAAAAATATAAATTTCTTTTTATGTTAGAAAAATCAGCCGGCCAATTTATATCCAGCATCAAAGCCCTGAACTACTCTAGCTAGATACTTGACAGAAAAATCTAAACAAAGATTGTCGTCAATCAAAATATTATTAATGTTTTTATCTCCCACAAGTAAATTTAAAGTTATCTCACCAAGAGACTTAGTTTTTTGTTCAATAACATCAATCTTCTTTTTTGTGAGTTCTTCATAAAATAAGGCCAGATCCTCTAAAACTTTAGAAGAAAAATAAGACCTCTGACTTCCAGTGTCTAACAAACAAACTTAAATATATTTTCCTTCTTAGTTACCATAACTTGAAACCTCGGCGGAAGAAGGTCATGTACTTTAAGAGCCAAGCTCAAACAAATATTTGAAGCAGTAGTGACTTTATTAGGACAAAGAGCCCAAAAATGAGTTTTTTACTACAAAATTTACAAGGTCTAAAAAAAATTCTTTAACACCTAAACATTGTTTAGATGGGTGATCTGGTCTGGCGCATTGATCACACAAACCCAGATCCTTACATCTTCTTATTTTAGTTTCTACAGAGGGATATTTATCACATATTGACATTACATGTGAGTTTGACAGACATAAATGTAACACCCCAGTGGAGGTCCGAACAATTTCTCCGGCGGCTGTTCTCCACGCTGTGATGTTGCTGGGGGTTTGATTGAAAAAGTCAGTCTCGAGCTGGAGGTACAAGATAAACTATAAGAAACGAACTTCCACAACTTGGATGAGTTAAATCGATGCTTTATTTCGTTTAGAGTTAACCTTTCCGTTGGGGCAGGCGATGTGGCACTCAGCTCTAACTCTAATTAATGGAGATCAAATGCCGAACTGCCAGACTCAAGATGAACTAAGTTTCTACTTCAAGCACGCACCCGGGTGAACTAACTCAACTCAACTGAAACTGATTGGCTCGGAAAAATCACCTGTATTTATTTAAAACAATCCGGAAGTGCCTAGACCACCGGGCGATAAGCATTGGCGACTGTAAGTCCAAAATTTCGAGGTACTTAAATTTTGCTTCCTTTGATGTGTAAACAGGATGTCTGCACTAAGCCTCCAAGTATTTTCCAGGATTTTTTAAAACTTTTTATCTTAATAAAGCTTCGTGTGATGGCTGCTGCTTTGTTTTTTTTTTGTTTTTTTTTTTCCTGGAGAAAGGGAAAATTCTATTATCATTTCTTAATGTGTGGTCAAGATACAGTAAAGACAGTTTTGACCTGGTCACTCAAAAATCTATTTCCTAAACTTTATCTATTATCACATCAAATCACTTCGTCAAATATTTATTGAAAGACTGGTAGGATTTAACAGTAATCTGATACCTGTTTCTCTTCCACAAATTTCCTTATAAAAGAAAGTGTTTATTTATTTTTTCCTCTTTTTAACTTTTGTTAAACGAAACACGTTTTAAACTATTTTTTCTATTCTTAACCATTTTCTATTTTAATCTATTATAATAAAATACATATTTTACAAATCCACCTTAATATATGCCTAGTTATCGTGTCACATAAATTACATTTGTACTTCTGTTTTGGTAACATTTTTGTGTGGAAATTTTGCAGGCACGTCTTACTAGACTTGTGACCTTGAGTAACATATGGTATATTTTGAGGGGGGTTTTTGGGTTTATTTGAATTCTTTATAGAAGTATATTTGATTTTCTTTATAATGTCTGAAAACTGTTACATGTTGAAATTTAGGCTAGGATAATTGGTACCAGCCAGATTTATAATTTCCCTTTTTAATATATTGGGTAAATTATCAAAAATTATGTGGCTCATCAATACGGAACCAGCAGAACCCTCTTCAAAAAATCTAATTCAAAAGAGGACTTTAGCTCAATTAAATCAGCTTTTATTTTAGTCAGAAAAATTTGACTGGCACAAGGTCATGGTCACTACTAAATTTAGCATATATAATGTCTTTAAAAATATATTTCTTAAGACCTAAATCTAAAAATTCAGATTTTAGAATGTCTATAGCTATTGAATAATTTACATCTGAAATTGACAGATGTTGAATTACTTGCAAAGAATAACCTCTTAGGTAACCTTTCAAGATTTGTAACTTACAAGAGTTGTCTTTTACATTTGACACAGTTTTCAAACTGAATAAGAAAATTTTTAAAGGCAAACTTATCTTGTTCATTTCCCTGGCAAATAGGACAGCTCATTCTTGGCAACATACAGCAGGAAGTTACATCTTGAAGTGTTTCTTGAGTCAGTTGACTGGGCCCTTGAAGTTTCTGCATCTTTACATAACATCATCTCCATCTCCGCAAGCTTTGTCATGATCCTTCTTCAAAAAGCAACTCCTCTATCCACTATATCGTTACAGTTATCTGCATCTTGATCCTTTTCCCAATGCAGATTCAGTAGATCTTCTATTTTGCTATCAATTTTTTTCAAGAACATGCCTTTTTTTTAAATACATAAAGATTATTCATTTTCCTCTTCAATAGAAAATGAACCAAAATTACGGCTAACAGTAGCCTTTAAATACTCAATATTTTTAATTAATTTAGCACAACTCTTTTTAAATTCACTACCCATTTTGGTACACAAAATTCAAATATAAATCTGTTACAAAAAAAATGTTTATCTATTTGGATCAGACAACAGAACGATAAAACTTTGCTAAGCTCTATTAAAAATAAATGCAAGCTTTTTTTATAAAAATAAAAAAGACAAAACGTTTTAATAAAAAGCCTATCCTTTTTGAAGAAAAGCCAGAATTTTTTTAAGCAGAATAAGAGAAATTTATTATAAAATAGCAACAAAAGCTTATAAATAATTCAAAATTCAACTGTGCAAATATTTTTCAATAAAATATTAAAGAATAATTTCCTTAAAATTAAAATATAGAAAAATAATTCTTGCATATGCAGTGTTAGTCATTCCAGAGTCTCGAGATTATCTAGAGCCTTGATTTTCTCCTGTTCAATTTTGAGCTTGTGTTGGAGGTCACGGATCATATCTCATTTCTTCTTCCTAATCAGGGATTCCAGCCTCTCCATCTCTTCTTAGGCTGCTTTCTCCTCCTGAAATTCTACATTTGCTTGTACCACGGCAGCCTTCAATGCAAGTAGGAAGATTTAGAGGATGATGAGGACCCTAGAGTAATGTGAAGCTGAGCTATGGGACTTGGCACTTCTGAGCTCTGCTACAGTGGCATCTGCTCGTTCAATAGTCTGGTGTATTCTATAGGACAGTCGATTTTCCTTTGTTCTGATATTTCGCACATATTCGGCAATGTCAGCATCAAGATTTCAACCACCAGATCCTGGAGCTGTTTGAATAGACACTATCTCTTGAGGATTCAACCTTGGAGTTCAATTACTGTCTTTCTCCCTAACTCCCTTTCAAAGATTTGGTTGCTGTAGTGCTCTAGCACATTACATCTTTTATGCAGCTTTTTAATGAGCTCTGCAGTTTTGCCCTTTCGTAGCCTTTAGGGTTAGACTTCTTACTGTCAAATTAACGCAATTCCTGCTTGTCAACAACATCCACCAATGTTGCCGGTGGGGGCTCTTTCAAAGGTAATATTTTGTGTGAGGGAGATTTCCTTGTAGGTATTTTTGTTCTCATTAACTTCTACGAAAGGGGAGTAATCCATTTGTCTAGTGTTAGCTGCATTTTCAAATCAAAATTTTTAAAAAATTTAGTCTTAACCATCATATTTTAGAAAGGGGCAAACCAGATGATTTTTTTTTTTTTTTTTTTTTTTTTTTTTTTTTTTTTTTTTAGATCTTCTTGTCATTGCCAATAGGGTTTCTGAATTGGATATCAGTAGCCCTATAACCACTGTTTCTAAGTGCAGGATTACAAAATTTGCTATGCTGATCAAAAATTGCTTTGCTAGATGAGTTGTTACCGAGTCTAGATTCTATAGAAGATGGTATGTTTAATGACTGATGGGGGATGCTTGGAATTAGGATTTATTTAAATTGGGTTGGAATTAGCCTTCATATAATGTTGGAAAGAATTATTAAAGTCCAGAGTAACATCTAAAAAGTCCACCTGCTTAATGTTGGTGGTTATTTCTACTCCAAGGCCTAAACTTTTTAATTCCCTAATATGATCTACCCTAATTCTAATAGAATCTTTAACAATCAGTAAACCATCATCTCTATAGAGACTTATGCTACTAGTATTCACCTTCTCGTAAGCTGTTGTAAAGAATGAATAATCCCACAATGATCAGAGGCTTCAGCCAAATCCAGGGAACCCATTGCAATGTTAAAATACCCATTGGATTGTTCATTGTTCATTAGTTCATTGTTCTTCATTATAAATCAGAGCAGAACTTCTACATTTTAGTATAGTATCCATCTCGCTTGTAGAAATATTTGAGTACTCCTGTGCGAATTCCAAAGCCAAGATGAAAATGTCCTTAGAAATGGATGGATAATGTCAAATTGTATAAAGGTACAATTTCCTTTGTTCTGGATGGTCTTAAACCAGTTAATGACATCTGTGGTGTTAATCCATTCCATGAGTATTAAATTCTATTGAATATGAAAATTCATCTAGGATTTGCTGGAAAGTAGGGGGGTGATGGAATTGCCTCATTGGCACCTTGTGATCTATGGCAATTTAGATAGTTACTTCCTAACAGTACCGAAAACATGTGCTGCCACTAGAGATAACAAATTTACCGTCTGATCTCTTGAAAGGTCTCAATCAAGTGCATATCCCCTATGTCAAGGCAGTTAGGGATGGTCATAGGCATAGCAGTTGATCATAATTTCAAACGATCATCCCTCATTCAGGTCATTGCAGGAGGCAGCCAGTATTTGACTATATTGCGAAAAGTAAGTAACTAGATGCTTCCCCAATAACCTGATAATAAAATCCCTGGGTGTTTTAGGTTAGTTGTTTTCTCTAGTTGAATATGGGCATTTTAACATTGGCAACTGTAAATAACCGGGAAAAGGATCTTCGAAGGCCTATGCCTAGTGTTAATGATACCTGACCATAGGTATTAATTGTGCTACCATTAGCAGTGCGTAACGCGAAGGATGCAGGTGTAGCATTGACACCCCCCCCCCCCTTAGGAGGGACTACACTGATTTGAGCTCCTGTGTCAACAAGAAATGAATCGCCAGTTATAGTCTTTTACATAAAACAGATGGGTGACTCTATTTCTGCCAACAGTGGTCGCCACCTTCAAAAACTGTCAGGATTGCTGTTTTCTACTGGTGAACTGTTAGTACTAGTATTATTCTTCTTAGGGCAAGTACTAAATTCGCAAGGCTTATTACATCTACGAGCAGCATTTTCGAATTTGTGGTGGTACCAGCAAACTCCTTGGTTACGTTGGTAACCGGTTTTCAATCGGCTCCTACGGCAATTTCTATACCGGTCTTGGGACTCCAATGATTGAGGACTACTTAAGTGTTCTATTTGATTAGACAATTTAAGTCCCTTGTTTCTATAATTTTATCAGCCATTTCTGCTACTCTAAGTCTAGGTCATCTGGAAGTGTTGCTACGATTTCTGCTGTGTGAGTCGGCAATTTATCTATCCATGACTTTTTTTAATAAGGTATCGGACATAGAATTACACCCCAGCAGATTTTTCATTTGACGAAGCAACTGTGTTGGTTTATTATTTCCTAACTGTAAATTGTTTATTCTTCTTTCCTTGGATTTCCCTTTGTGATAGATGATGACTTCTCAAAGTACATCGAAGGATTTTTCGGTAGGAATATCATCCCACAAATCTGATACTTCAACAGCGATTTCCGGAGAAAGTTTCTCTACCACATGTGCATGCAGTTTACAAGCTGATTTTCTTGTCCTGAAAAATTGCGCTGAGTTGCTGTGTTCAATGATGCATCAGTAGTTAAGGTTAATTTCGTGTCAGGCAAAGGTATAAGGTAAGAAAGTTTAATGCAGTTTTGTAATGCCAGTTTTGCTTTAAGAGTCTAATTCGTCTGCAGATAATGTAATCTTAATATTTTTTTTCCTATACTTAGAAAGAAGTTTGATTAATGGCAAAAGTACAGTGGCATGATGATTTATAAATTGGTGATAATAATTTATCATCCCTAAAAATCTGCGTAGCTAGCATAGATTTGACAGTGGTCAGAAGTTACTGATTGCATTGACTTTTTCGTCTGAGGGAGTTAACCCATGCTGGTCTATTATGTGACCAAGAAAAGTCAGCTTTGGCATTGCAAATACACATTTTTCAATATTCAGCTTCAAACCATAATATTGCAGTCATTCAAAAACTAACTGTAAATGCTTGTGTTCCTCAAGGTTTTTACTGGCTATTATTACGTCATCTATATAGGTGTACGTGAAAAGTAAACCTCTGAGAACTTCATCAATTAATTGTTGAAAAGACCGCACTGCGTTATGTAGGCCAAAAGGTATGCGGGTGAATTCATGTTATATATCGCCGTATGATGACAAAACAACAAACACGCATATATAAAAATATAAGGTTATATTTTTATTATTAACGACGAACTGTGTGGAATAGAGAACGGGAGGGTGAGGGCGCATATAGAATGGCTGACGGGAGTGTAATCTGCCTGTGTTGTCTCTTTCTGCTTCCACCGGCCGTTCTCTGCTACTGGCGAATCCGTGTGTCGAGGTCTTTATATAGTCCTCTAGAACCGGGACTTTCCTTCCGGTTTTTTTGCCTCGCCCACGTAATTCTAAGAGACACCTGATCTGTTTGCCTCTGTAGCCATTTCCGCCGCTGTCGGAAATAAGGTCAAAATGATATCCGCTCCGGCCTTGACAGGATGTATTTCACAAACACCTGTCTTGTCGTTTCGCTGCCCCCTTCACCGACGGAAAACACCATCGCTTGCATCACTTCCTCGGGTGGGGCCAGATTGTTATATTACACTCCTCGCCCTCCCATTTTCCAAAATGTTCACCTAAGAACATTTTAAGCACAACACCCTCACGCAACCCCCATGCCACACAAGCCCGACAATTGTACAAAACATGTGCCGAAACAAACAAAACAACAAAAAAAAATATATATATGGGGGAGCCTACATCGGCAACCCAACAATGTTCGTGTCCATTGTGGAATTTTCCTGTACAAAAACCACAGAATCTCTTGCATGTGCTTCATGATGCAGTGTTGGAAGCCAAAATGAATGAGACTGCCACAAAAGTGATGATAGAATTACTTGGGACTTATACAGAGGATAATGTTCTCCCAGCTCGATGTTTCATTGTTCTGTATTTTTTTGTTTTTGTTTTTTTAAGTTTCTGTAACTTTCAATGTTCGTTTTCTTTCTCGACTCTGTCCATACGCGTAGACGCCTCGATGCACGACCATATGATCATAGGCAGTAACCGCGCCACAGTTTCTAAACTGACATCGAGTAAATGACCTTTGACCAACACTATGCGTGTTTCCGCTCGAGTTTATTGTTACACATGTAACTTCATTTAATTTAATTTAATTTCAAACATACTATTATCTGCCATTATCTGCAGTACATATCATTCATAGTCTGACCGAGAAATGTTCAATAGAAAACGAAGAAAATTACCCTGATTCCAACGTTAATCCGCATGCAATTTACTTGTGGAGGATTAGAGGTTTCATCTATATTAATTTACTCTAAAAAAATGGACCCGTGACTCGTAGTTCCTTAGTTTGTACAATGTCTTCTATTCCTTGAACTACTTCCTCTGGATTCGAATCCAAGCATATCTGATTTGTTGACATCTCTCTGTTTAACGCAGAGACATTTGAGTGTTGAACACCCGTTGACCCCGGAGTACTATTCACAACGGATAACTCCCTTTCCTTTCCCGAAGCACTGTTGCTTCTTTCACACTTAAAAATCCGCTTCCTAGCTATTATTCCAAGGATTATCATAACGCCGACTATGCCAGCAATGACTCCTATCGTCAACTTCTTTGGGAGTTCTTCATATCCTTCACTAAATCTTTCCATATCTATCTGTTCCAAGGTATTTACTAGTTTGCGGATAGGAATCTCCTCGATATCGCGCAATTCTACCGGCATGGTGTCCACTGAAAAATTGGGAAATTTCTGCGTAATTGGGGACCAAACCACTGAACCAGAGACATTTATGGGTGTGAGCTGTAGCTTCCCTACGTTTCTAAATCTTGAGTCACCATAACCTGTGCAGCCAACACCATGTGATCATTGTACGCAGTACACCCCTCCTTTATCCATATACTGGCCAGCAGGGCCTGGGCGACAAGCTTGCTCCGAGACCCGCCACCACAAAGAACTGCAAATCCTGGTAGCAGCGACCATCCAAGATTCCCGGTCTACCCTGATTGGAAGTCGAGTATTCGTTTTAACTGTGACTCGACAGTTCCTCTCTATTCCTGCTTGATTATGCCGAAAAAAGCGACATCTCGCAAGATTCTCTTGAATTGGTAGCATAAACGGGACCAGATACCTCGCACAATCCGTCGGTACTTGCCGAGCACCGTGTCGCTTCAGCCTGGCCCAAGAGAATATAGCGTGTTCCAGCCCTATTTACCGCGATCATTTTTGACTCCATTTCAAACCTGGCCGACAACTTGGATCCGAACGCTGAACCTGATCGTGTGGGCAACGGAAGAGGAAAATTCAAAATGTTATATACTACATAGGAGTGTTCTCTATCCACCAATGGGACGTCCACCACAACCACAATCGATTTTGAGTCAAAAAGTGTCCTACAACTTAATGTTTTATAATAATACCAGATGTCCTTATCTGGATCGCTTGCTAATTTGAAATTATCTGGGAGCGTCTGAGCTATTTTATGCATCAATCCCCTTAAGTCGTGCGGAGCGATTATGCTAGGAGACAAATGACCAATCGACAATAAGTTGAGCTGCAGTTCCAAATAGCTTAAAGCCATACGGACGTCTAAGAAATATTTCCCTAATTTATCGACTATAATCTTGTACAACCAGTATCTATGGGTAAGGATCTCTAATCTGGATACTCGTTTATCCAACCCCTGTGTTGCGTTTGCCATGGAACCTACAATCCCTTTAAGGCTAGAAATAATTTCATTTATTTTGTGTCTATTATTAGATACCTCATGTCTCATAACATTTATTACGGAAATGCTATCCTCTGTCATATGTAGTATCCTTTCCTGTGTATTTGCTAACTTACCCAATGCTCTTTTGATCACACGTAGATCATCTTCCGATGTTACTCCAAAAAGGTAACTAAGAGCATTCCCTACAAAGGGCAACACGGACCGCTTAGTTCTGCGAGTCATAGACCTATAATCTTTATATTTTAATAACAGCCTTTCACGTTCTATTACAATTTGCTTAAATTCATCATTTACATAATTCATCAATGTTTCGAATGTGACGTCCCCAAGGAATTCCTGTGGGAAATTTTCCTTTGCGCCCGACTGGACATTTTGTATGCATCCCTTCAATGATTGGAACGCAGTGTCGTATGGTGTCAGATTGATCGAAAATGCCACCAGCCACCTTGCACGTGACAGTGAGATCTCGTTCTGTTCAATAAATACGACGTTCTGGTAATTTTCAATCGCTACGTCCAATCCAGGAAAAAACAGCAGGACCAACAGAACAAGATTTGCCATCTGAAACGAAAGACAAAGCCGTTAGTCTCGCTCTGTACTGACACCAGAGACGAATAATTTACTTTATGCTTTAGATACTATTAATAATTTTCCACGTTTGTATCTTCCTAACTATTTCACTTAAACTATCGTTAATCCTCCCACTGCTTTCTTTCCCAATCCTATAGCATATCAGCCAATAAGTCCACAAGACTTTTCAGTTGTTCTTTCTTTTTGTTCCGATCAACTGTGGAATCTGCAGGTCTATCCGTGTCAATATAAAGTTTTCAGAAATTAATATATCTTCAAAAGATATTTCCCAAGTCACATAAATGAAAATTCACAGAGGATGTTGAATTGATGGGAACCTGCACAAAAGCATAATTCACAAACATAGAAATGTAAATCATTTTGTAGTGTACAGTCATTGAAAAGAAATAAAAAAAAAAAAAAAGAAAACCTAACACTGCACAAACCAAAGAAAACATTGTTATCAACAAGTTAATCCAATTATCCACTTTAAAGAGTAGAAGAAACTTCCTTTACATGATTTTACATTTCACTTACTCAATAAAAGTAAGATTAATTAAGCAACATACCAGTAAACTCACTTCACATATATGGTAAAATATTAACAAAAAAAAATAAATCATTAACTCAGATGTTTTATACTTACAGATAGGTAAATATCTCAACTTTATTCCTCCCGTCAACCCCAACCTATGCGCTCTCCGCTAGGCGTACTACTCTCTGCATGTAGTCCTGCACCCCCTCCGTTCTACCCTTAATGTGTTCGACACCGAACAATCCACATTTCTCAATTCTAGGGTCAGATCGGCAAAAGTATGCTGTTCCATTTTTTTTTTTTCTAACTAGACTTATAAACAAGAGCAGAACACACACACTATCAAATCAAAGAGTCACCTACCTTGGCTGATGTCTATAGTCGTGCGGCTGCTTCTATTTTCGTCTTCTTTTTTCTTTCTATCTGGTAGTTTTAAGTCCGTTGAATTTCAATCGTCGCCGTGGCAACCAGCTCGCATCTGTTTTGTTGTCTCAAAACAGCAAGTCACTAGGCACCAATTATGCGTCTGTTATATATCGCTGTATGACGACAAAACAACAAACACACATATATAAAAATATAAGGTTATATTTTTATTATTAAAGACGAACTGTGTGGAATAGAGAACGGGAGGGTGAGGGCGCATATAGAATGGCTGACGGGAGTGTAGTCTGCCTGTGTTGTCTCTCTCTGCTTCCACCGGCCGTTCTCTGCTACTGGCAAATCCGTGTGTCGAGGTCTTTATATAGTCCTCTAGAACCGGGACTTTCCTTCCGGTTTTTTTGCCTCGCCCACGTAATTCTAAGAGACACCTGATCTGTTTGCCTCTGTAGCCATTTCCGCCGCTGTCAGAAATAAGGTCAAAATGATATCCGCTCCGGCCTTGACAGGATGTATTTCACAAACACCTGTCTTGTCGTTTCGCCGCCCCCTTCACCGACGGAAAACACCATCGCTTGCATCACTTCCTCGGGTGGGGCCAGATTGTTATATTACATTCATACAACCCAAAAGGGATAGTAATGGCAGTTTTGGGTATGTCGGCAGGTTCAGTTGGAATCTGGTAAAAAGCTTCTTTTTTTTTTTAAATCCAGCTTAGTGAATACATTAGCGCCTTCCAATGACAGAGCAAAATCGTTTATATGGGGAATAGGATATTTGTCCGCTAGAGTTTGGGTGTTCAAAAGCCTATAATCCCCACACAGATGCCAAGTGCTGGCATTGTTTTTACGAACCATATGTAGCAGTGTTGCATGAGGACTTGAAGATGGTCTTGTGCCCTACTTAAGTATATTCACAAATTCGTCCTTAGCTACTCGTAACTTCATTGGGTGTAACCATTGAGGTGGCTTATAGACTGGAGGTCCAATTGTTTTAATGGAGTGAGTAGCGGTATGTTTAACAGGTTCAGCATATGTAAAAGATGACCATAGTGACTTGTACTGTTGAAGTAAGTCCTTGTATTCATTTGCTTCTAGTATTAGTGTGGTCAGACCAATTGTGGAATGTTTAGATGATGTAAACTTGTACATGTGTTAGTAAGTGTGCGAGAGGAAAGGTCTCCGGAGAGACTGAAATGTGCTAAGAAGTCTGCACCGAGGGTTGGCATATCAACATCGACTATTGTGAAAGATTCAGTAACCTTCTTTGGTAAAGGACTTCTAAAGAAGTCCTTGTGATAATGAAGGATAATATTGGGGGTCTCAGTACCTTCAAATTATTAATGATCCCCTTGACAATTTTCATGGGATCAATGGGGGTCTTTTTGGCTATTGATATTAGTGTAGAAGGTACTCATCCAAGGCCACGTTAACATTTTCCCCATGATCCCCAGTACCTGCATTTCTATAACAGCGTCGTCGTCTTCGAAAAGCAGCTGCAACTTCATGATGGTATCATTTTCACAGAAAGTCTCTTGATGAATGTTTGACAAGCATCAAAAATGGGAAAGTAAGTTGCGCCAAGATGGAAAATTATATGTAGCCGATTCCCTTGGAATCAAGGAATTTGGGACAATGGAAGCCCTTGTTGAAAAAAGGACTTAATTGTGTTTGAGACCAAATTTGTCACTATACCAGAAGGAATTCATGGCCGCAATAATTTTCATCATGCTAAGCACTCACATTGTCAGTTCTCATTGTGCATGTCTCACATTCCCTCAAGACCTTCCTCATCTTCAGCGAGGTGGATTCTAATGGGTGCATATTGCAGTGGAATTCTTATTTCTATTTTCCACTCTCTTTTTAGTAGGATTTTTAATTCAATTTTTCCCATTCTATCTTCGACTTTCGGTTTTCTAGCATGTTTGGAGGTTTCATCAACAAAATTAGAAAGTGTTAGAAATATCCAATTTGTAGGATTTAGTAACAGTGTCTCTCATTAGTTTGTTGTATTCTGATGAGCTGAGTTTATAAATATTATGAGATTTGTCAGCTTTGACCCAAATTGTATTAGATTTATTTATATCTTTAATATCCTTGTCTAAGTTACATTGGGATTTATTATATAGTTTATTAAAACGGATTTTTCTGATTAAATCGAACATATCAGATTGGAAGGCTTCTAAATTTTTATTACTAGAAGGAGTTTTAGGTGATTTAAGATTATAAGTTTCGTATGAGGAGATGGATTTATTAAAAAGTCAAAAATAGAATCGGAAAATTGAATTAAAAAATGCATATATCTGACTAAAAGACCACAAAGAGGACTTTACTAGTGCCAAACCAACTAGATTAATTAACCCCACTAGGTATAATTTCTAAACGTATTATCTAAGATATAGTCTCACAGGTGCAAACCTCATTGAAACTTTATCTATGGAAGAACTCCAATGATGCTATTAAATGGTTTAAACAACTGCGCCATAAAGACAAGGCCACATTTATTCAATTCGATATCAGAGATTTCTACTCTTCGATCTCCGAGGAATTGTTAATAGATAGCATCAATTTTGCTAAAAATTTCGTCGCCATCACTGAGGACCATGTAAACATCATAATAGCCTGTAGGAAAAATATTTTGGTCCATAATTCTTCCATTTGGATTAAAAAGGGACGCCGGAATTTTGACGTTCCTATGGGTGGTTTCAACTCTGCCCAGGTCGCAGATCTGGGAGGTTTATATATATTAAACATTACAGGTAGCTTTTGGGACCTAGAACTAGTCGGGTTATACAGAGATGACAGTTTAGCAATTCCAATAGCTTTTGCTAATCCTACTATTGAAATTATAAATTTTGATTCTGTTTAATTCCTACTTTCCTCATAGTTCTTTTTCAATTGTAAATCATTCACAATTAATTGAAAAAAAAAATGAGGATTGTAGGAATATAACAATAAAAATGTATAATTACAATAGTAGTAGGGTTAGCAAAGTTGGTTGAAATCTAAACACAAATTGGAATGGAAAAAAATACCTGAAAAAATTTAAAAACAAGAAAAAAATTGAGCTTTTTCCTAAATTGCCTTTTGCTTTCATTTAATTGAAAAATGAAAAGTAAAAAATGAAAGCTTTTCAAATTGTTTTTACCCTTAGGTATCAAAAATTTGTGGCGGTACCTACATTCACAACCAATTGGGGGAAAAAAATTTTAAAATCAGGAAAGTAGGAATTTAACAGAAAAAAGTTTTTAATTTCAATGTTAGGATTAGCAAAAGCTTTTTCAATTTCTGTAAGGTACCTACATTCACAATTAATATAAAAAATGATGAAACTAGAAGGTGAAAAAGTAAAGCTTACTTTAAATTTTTAAAGTGTGACTTGAGATGCCTGTTGTTGAGCGATTCAGAAACACGTGGAAATGAAAAGAATTGGGCACAGCATAAAGAAGGTTTATACACAAATTTTTTCATGTAAGGGAGGACAACCCTTGAATAATGTGACCTTTTAATGATATTCAGCAGTAAGCAACCTAAGTTTGGATTTTAAGGAATCACACCACTTATTCCCAATCACTGCCCCCTTCAATTCCCACTTAAGCTGTTCTTGGAAATCTTGGCAATCAAATAATGATTCATTCCATTTCCAGTAGCCAGACAACTTAACTTTCGGCTCTTCCAGGTTCGTGTAAACTTAGATAAGCCTATGATCTGTATAAACTATCGAATGGAAACTTGGACAACCTAAGAGCCCTACCTCGACTCTCCTAACTAGGACTCTGTGTCGATGTAGCTAGGATGCACCACCAAACCCAAGCTGCCCCTATTGGTCTAAGTCAACATTACCTTCTGCAGATGTTCGTTTTAATACTTATTGATAAGGTCATTCCTATTGATAAAGTCCCAAAATGGTTTCACATTTGAATTGTTAGTACCCGTTCTTTTTCCTATACGATCTTTCATAGGGTCAAGAACAGCATTCCAATCCCCTGCTAAGATTACCCGACAAGTTGTCCCACAGAATGACTAGCTGCCAAAACAAAGCAGGATGCTTCGCATGGTCATTGGGTGTATAAACTCCAATGAGACGAAAAGCCTTATCCTTTATGGTAATATCCAGCACGCAAATCCTTCTCGCTGGACCCACGAAGACAAGTACACACGCCACCCCTAAGACTTGCTCACTAGCCAGGAAACACCTAGAACGACCATCAAAACATGCTGAATAGAGATCAAAACCCCTAGACAGAATGCCCTCATAATTGCCAGCTAAAATTCAGGTCTCCTGTAAGCATACATCACACCGATGTGCTGGAGATCGTGAGTGAGCCTCATCCTTAGAGACTTCGACCTCAGCCACCGGCCATTCAAACTTGCTAACCAGAGGGCCATTATGATACTTGATTAGGGTTGGGATTCTACAGAGAACATGGACGGGGAATGAATACTGCCCACATCCTAAGGAAAGGTGAGTTTCAGACCCTATAGAGGGATGGGTGAACCAAAACTGGAACCAGTCTTGAAAAAAATTTTTCCAAGTTTGTCAGTATTTCAGATTTTGTTGTGACAATTGGTGGGGTCATTTCGAAAGATTTGCTGGCCTCCTCGACCATGCCCAATGCCTGCCGTGCCCCTAACCCATTGCAGGTAATAGTTAAAAGCCTCTGGGCTTTAGAAAAATTTGCAGGAACTTCAATGTCTTTGTCTCCAAATTTCTTCATTGCCAAAAGTTTTTTCAAATTTTTTATCTGATTTCCATAATTTCTAGCCCGCTCAGCCTAGGCTGGGGAAATAGGGCAGACGTCCTCTCCTTGTCTATAAGGCAATTTTGTTAGCCTTTTCCTGTCTTCTTTATCCTTCATAGTCAAGCTTCTTTGTCTTTTATTGGGAGGTGGCATCTGTCTTTTGGGAGAGGAACAGAAAATGGCAGAAGTAGTTAATCACAGGGCTGGAGTCTTGCTGCTAGAGGAAGGTTTTCTGGGTGTGGGCTAAGAATTAACTTTGGGGGGGGGGGCACTGAATTTTTTTTTTTTTTTTTTTTTTCCAGGGGAGGTTGGGGTAGAGACTTAGAGACGAGTTGGTTAATTTTTGAGATCCTCCTGAAGTTTTTTTTTTTTTTCTTTTTTTTCCCGTGCCTCCATAACCAGGATCGAATATTTTGGCTAATTCTTCGAAAGAGGGAGTAAGACTGTAAGTGCCTTTTGTCCTGGGAGCTTCAGTGGACCGAGGTTCTGCTGCCTGGCCCTGCCAACAACTAGCCACTTCATTTTTCCTTTTCTGATGCTGCACTTGCAGTTGGTGACTTTTTTCGGGGGGGGGGGGGGTAGTCCCAACTAGGGGAACTACCACACCATTCCTAGGTATTGACATGCCCACTACAGGCAAGACAAATTTTAAAGAAGCGGCCAGAGCGGGATTTTAGTCAACTGGGACCTGGCTTCCAGAGCCACTGTATTCTGTTTAGAAAAAATCAAGGAGCTCTCTTGCTAAGGGAGATGGAGAGGAGAAAAAAATAAATATGGCTTAGGGAAATAAAAATCCTGACCCAGTCAAGATGAAATAACGAGATTCAAAAAACTGCGGGAGGTTGGAAATCTTGACATAGATCATAACAAAAGGAGCCAAGAACAGGCCAGGAACAACACATACTCACATTAACTAGGTACACAAGAAGAGACTTACCTTAACCAGGGAAGGGATCCAAAGGAATCTACCCCAATATAACTCACTGACTTAAGAGAAAATCAAGGCTAGCTCTGTTCGTGCAAATCAGGCTTGCCACGGAAGGAGTTACAAGTTTGGGCCTTTTCCATTTAACATTGGATGTTTTGTCTTTTTTTTTTTTTTAAAGACTTGAATAATGAAGTGCTGTATTTATAAGAACTATTGTTGAAAGACAATGTGTGTTGATACCAGCAAGTTTTGAACGGGTTTTTAGAACTGATATAAACCTTTTTAGTCTTAGGATTTTCAATTGTGGAGATGGTACAAAGATAAACTATGGAGCTAACTAGACAATCATTATGCAATGAGCAATCTTTAGAATTTCTACAATTACATCCGCTGGTATCGGTTCATTTGTCCTTGATACGATCTATTTGAGCATCGTAATTTACCATGTTTTTTTTGTATCTTTATACTTGTTGAGGACTTATTTTTTCTAAATTATCAGGGCAACTATAGCTTAACTTGAGTGTATTATTACTGAATATTTTGCTAAGAGGATGAGTTTCGGGAAAGTGTTTGCTAATCAGGTTTAAGAATTTTTCTCCCAATTTAGTTTTAACCATCATATTGAAGAGAGGAGTAAACCAGATAATTTTTCTAGATCTTGTTATCATTGCCAGTAGAGTTTCTGAATTTGATATCAGTAGCCCTATAACTGCTATTTCTCAGTGCAGGATTATAAAATTTGCTATGCTGATCAAAAATTACTTTGCTAGATGAGTTGTTACCGAGTCTAGATTCTATAGAAGATGGTATGTTTAATGACTGATGGGGGATGCTTGGAATTAGGATTTATTTAAATTGGGTTGGAATTAGCCTTCATATAATGTTGGAAAGAATTATTAAAGTCCAGAGTAACATCTAAAAAGTCCACCTGCTTAATGTTGGTGGTTATTTCTACTCCAAGGCCTAAACTTTTTAATTCCCTAATATGATCTACCCTAATTCTAATAGAATCTTTAACAATCAGTAAACCATCATCTCTATAGAGACTTATGCTACTAGTATTCACCTTCTCGTAAGCTGTTGTAAAGAATGAATAATCCCACATGATCAGAGGCTTCAGCCAAATCCAGGGAACCCATTGCAATGTTAAAATACCCATTGGATTGTTCATTGTTCATTAGTTCATTGTTCTTCATTATAAATCAGAGCAGAACTTCTACATTTTAGTATAGTATCCATCTCGCTTGTAGAAATATTTGAGTACTCCTGTGCGAATTCCAAAGCCAAGATGAAAATGTCCTTAGAAATGGATGGATAATGTCAAATTGTATAAAGGTACAATTTCCTTTGTTCTGGATGGTCTTAAACCAGTTAATGACATCTGTGGTGTTAATCCATTCCATGAGTATTAAATTCTATTGAATATGAAAATTCATCTAGGATTTGCTGGAAAGTAGGGGGTGGAATTGCCTCGTTGACACCTCGTGATCTATGGCAATTTAGATAGTTACTTCCTAACAGTCCTGAAAACAAATGTGCTGCCACTAGAGATAACAAATTTACCGTCTGACTTCTTGGAAGGTCTCAAGTGCATATCCCCTACTTCAAGGCAGATAGGGATGGTCAGGAAGGCATAACAGTTGATCATGATTTCGAATGACCATCCCTCAGTCAGGCCATTGCAGGAAGCAGCCAGTATTTGACTATATTGTGAAAAGTAAACAGCCAGATGCTTCCCAATAACCTGATAATAAAATTCCTGGGCGTTTTAGGTTAGTTGTTTTGTCTAGTCGAGTATGACATATCAACAGCTAGTTGATAGTGGGCTAAGAAAGGTACAATTTCCCTTATTCTGGATGATCTCCACAGTGTTAATCCATTGCACGAGTCCGATGGTGCATTTTATAGATTGGTTGATGCTTTCTAAAATGGTTTTGCTGATTTTACCAACTTCTATTCTAGCAGGATTAATTAGATGTGCAGATGGTTTTTATCTCTAAAGTCTGGCTTATGCATAATTTGTCAGTTATAGACTTGCCAACATGGTTAATGTTATCAACCAGACTGAAATTGGTAGTATCAATTTTCCTATAGCTTTTGGTTAGGGTGTTTTTAACTAGGGTGTCGTAAACTTTGGGATATACTTTATAAGAGTTGGCAGTTTTGTCTGATTTAACATAGATAGCATTGGATCTATTAATGTCCTTAACAATATGATCCAAATTTTTTTGGAAGGAATTCTTTCTCTTATGGAAGGTCAATCCATTAATGATTTCCATTAGGTCATTCTCAAATCCAGAAGTGCTTCAGTAATTGGTGGCGTTTTGAAACTTTTAAAGCCAAATTTTTTTTGGTCCTGTTCAAGAAAAAAGAAATGAGCTTTCCGTGTCATTCTTCTGGTGAGATCTTTAGTTTGGAGAACCAGCCTGGTGAAATACTCCCGTTTGTCATGGGAATGTTTTTTAAATATATTCCAAAATTAATTTTTTCCATCTTATAAAAATAGAGTAGACAGTGCTCAACTGTGAAAGGAGCTGATATCCAAGTATAGGGTAGATATGGATGGAATAACATTCCGTATCTATATTGGACATATTTAAGGACAACCTTTTTCAGCACCAAGTCTTGGCTGTCATGCCGACCTTTAACTGTACTTCTGACCAATTTTTTCTCTAGCTGGATGATGACCCCCACCCCATGGTAACTGCTAGCACAAGTGCAAACAACTACTAAATCAGCCATCTTTCTCCTGAGTGATCTTTTAGCTTGGGGAAAATTAGAAATCTCTCACATCTTCAGGTGATACATCTGTGATAATTAAAGTCAACTGATCAGTATGTGAAATGTCGAGTGAAATTAACTGAAAAACTGAAATATCCAGCTTTTTCCATTTTAGCAACAATCATGTTAATTTTCTTTACTGTTAGTTGAAAAATTTCCTCACATAGTTTTTTTTTTTTCTTTCTTTTTAAAAAGAGGGGTTTTCCTAACCCAGAATTTCTATGCTGATTGATATGAGCCAGTAAAAATGGATCAGAAAGACCAAGAAAATTGCCATTATTTGGAGATCCAAATAGTTTATCATCTCCTGAATGGCGAGCTTCATTCTGCATATTACAGTGATGATTCACTCCATGATATGCTGCCAGTATTGCTCTTCTGCTTTTATTTGTTTTTCTAGCTTTAAAGTTATCATTTGCTTTCCCTTTTTTGTTAAGTAGGTTAACCTGGTATTCCTGTGCTTCTCTGAGTTTTCATGAGTTTGGATCAGTTTTATGGATTATGAAACCATTCAGAAGCTAATGCTGTAAGAGGATATGTGTAGTGAACGTTGGCTATGTTTGTGAGATGGCATTGTGTCAAACATAACATTCGAGCCCCCTACATTTGAAAGTTTCAGAAGGTTTCACAAAAGACAAGGGTTTCATTTGTATAAATAAGTGTAAATTTATTCAATGAGGAAAATATCAGTTTTTGTTGTTTTGAAGGAACACATATGTTGGGAAGTTCTGTATAAAGGTTTTCTTGTGAATGTGTTTAAGGTAAGTTGAAATTCTTCTTTCATAAAGAAAGGGCAAAATGGTGTTGCCAATGTGTATGATGTCTTTCTTGTATGAAGAAAATTAAAGATCTGATGTCGCTGTTAAAAGTTCATCCTGCGTGTGAAATGAAAACGGGGTCTTTGTTCCTCTTTTTATTTGTTAAGTTAATGAGGAAAAGGAAAAATCAATTAGTGTGTTGTGAAAGAGAATGTGAAAAAGGCATGTCACCTAGATGATACATCCAGTTTGATTGCTGGTGTCCCCCTGAAGAGAACAGCAACTGTCACATGCATTTATATGATTGTGGAAAATAGAAGTGGATTAACTTTTAAGATTTTTTTTTTTCCTTGCTTCTGAGTGGCCAGTAAATAAGAGATTGTGTACATTTTGTTTTCGTTGATGTCAGCACATTGTAAATTTTACAGAGCTGGCTGTCTTGAAAAGAACTTTTCTTTTGGTCTATGCATAGATGTATATGCTTTTTTTTTATTAGCTCATGAAAAGGTGTAGGTATGTGTAAGCTCGGATTTTCTGTACAATTAAATTTTACGAAAATCTATAACACGACAGGCCGGGCTGGCCGTCTAATGTGACGCTCATTCTCGTTGACGGTTGTGACGATCCCATTTGTGACCCTACCACCTGGCTAGCCAGTTGGTTTGGTCGTTGATGCTGGTCGTGACGATCTTGTCCTATGATGTCGCCACAAAAGCTGGTTTACAAGACATCTTTTGCAACAACACGCCACTGTCCCACGTTGTGATTTGATCCCAGAGGTCACATTGTGCAATTTTAGTAGTCACTTTTTAAGTCAGTCCGGACACTGGCATACATTTGTGGTTTGAAAAGAAAAATAAACACGGCACCAAAAAAAATTAATAAAATAAATGAACGAAGTCGAACACGCCTGGAGTGCTATGAAGAATGTCTTTATATAAAAAAAAAAAGTTTTTTTTCTTCACAGGAGCAGACAATACAGTTGTTACAAATGCCAATTACAATGGAGAGAGAAAGTTCACTAAAAATATCAGAGCTTCCAATCCTTAAAAAGAAATGTCTTTCTAAATTTTGTAAAGTAGACAGAGCTCTTCAAATTTTCACTAGACTCTTTTCTGTATTATCTAAAATTAGAGCTGTCCATTTTTCTTTTAGGTGATGTTAAAAAAAAAAGTTCTTTCTGGTTCTTGTCGGAATTTGACGAATCAGAGGCAGTCACTGGCGGCGGATGTGGCGTTGGGGTTGGTTTCCTTGTCATCTGGACGCTCTCTCCCGGCTAATTGCCAACTCAAACTGAACTTTTCTCGTCGAGCTTCTATTTTGATAACCATTTTCAATCCTCTGAGGATCTAGCCGGCTCGAAGCCCTTGACCAATGAAATTGTTTTCCGCCCACTCGCTTTGCAGAAGGGGTTTAGTTTGACGAATGAGATCTCACCAGCTCACATTGTATTTCGATTTTTCCAATTTCCCACAGTGTTTCTTGTTTACTAGAAAAATCTGTTGAGGGACTTTAACCCCGCCTGACCTCATCAAATAATTCTGACACCTGTTTTGGCTAAAAAAAAATTTTTTAGCTTACTGAAATATCTGCTTCAAACACGAAAGAAAAAAAATTACATTTTTCTTTCTTTTCCTTCTCAGAAATAGTAAGATTTTATATTCCCCGGATTTTAGAAGTACATGATAGTAAAAAATAGTTGATTTGTCTATTCCCCATATTTTACAAGTATTTAATAGTATCGACTAAAAAAGACATGCGTGATATTTTGTCATATATGAAAAATAGGCGGCAAATAGATTTACTGCTGGTGGTAGTAGCCGCGTTCATGGGCCACCAGCTAACTCGTTTCCCGCGTCTCCCGAACGCTGGGCGCCATTATCCGTAAAATATTTACACGGTTTGATACATTTTTTTGCATTGGACGCATACTTAAAGTGGTAGCAGCAAAATTCACCATGTGGCCGTTCGCGGGAAAGTGATCTGTTACGTGACAGGCTTCTATTTTTAGTGCGGGACCTGCGTTCTAAGTTATCGACGCGCAGTGTGAGGGCGTCTATTTTTTTAATTAAAGCATCCATACTGGAAGAATTCACTGTAGTCGGGGTAAGAGAAAGGTTAGTTTGATGGACAGGCTGATTTTCCAATATTTTATCAGCCATGTCCGCTAATTCAGTTAGTTCAATTCTATCTGAAATACTCGTTAATATTTGAGCTATCTGTGTGGGTAATTTGTCCATCCACAGCTTACGTAACAGTGTTGGACATAGTGTTGCTCCCTAGCAGGGTCTTCATACGTCGCAGCAACTGCGACGGCTTATTGTCTAATAATTGTAGATTATTGAATAGTTCATGTAGACGTCTACTTTCAGACTCACCAGTCCTAGAAATAATTGTGTCACGAAGCAGATCGTAAGGTTTGTCTGCCGGTACTTAGTTCAGGAGGTCGACAATGTCGATTGCTATCTCTGGTGGCAATTTTTCGACCACATATGCAAATTTGTCACGCTGTGACGTAATTTTTTTTGCACAGAATATGACATCAAGCTGAGTGAACCAGACTTGAATGTTTGACCTGCTAAAAATGGGCAGGTTAAGGAGAATCGGACCCATTGCAGAGCTGTCTACCATTACGAATAGTTATCTTATCTTGTTCTACCAATATGTCCACACGTACACACGAAATTGAGAAGAGAGAGGAGTCACCAAAAAATTTAAAATACCCACGCCGGGATTACCAATTTGTATTGGATCGGTAATTTCGCACGTCGGGGTCATCCATTTTGTAGCGGCCTAACTACTTTTTTTTATTTGTTATGTAATAATGTTAGCTTCTCAATAGTTTGTAATTTGTTCCAGTTCAAAGTGATGAGTTGGAAAATAGTCTGTATGTCCAAATAATTGAAATAGTTCAAAGTGATGAGTTGGAAGAATAAACAGCAAGCAAGGTGTGTGTGTGAATAAGAATGTCAAAAATACTTGCGTTTTAGCCGATAAGTTGAAGTAATATAATTATTTACCAGGAGAAAAATATTGAATGCAAAAAGTTATTATTGCAAAGTTTGAATATTTAATTTAGTTTCTCAGTCAGGTAAAGATGAAACCGGCTTATTTTCTTTTTAAAGAGTAGGCGAAAATATATATGCCTTAAAAGATAAGTGAGCTGGAAACAATAGGTCTGGTAGCTTCAAGAGCGGGAAGATTCCCGCTTTTTGAAAGAGAGGCAAAATGCTGCTGCTGATGCAGAACGAACCAATGAAAAGTTTGGTTACAAAAAGATGGTTTGATTTATTTTACAATTTCCCTTCTCGAACTTTTTATAAATATAGGTGATACGAGGGTATCGTAGAGAGCTCAACAACTTCAACTTATCGGCTAAAACACAAGTATTTTTGACATTCTTATTCACACACACCTTGCTTGCTGTTTATTCTTCCAACTCATCACTTTGAACTGGAACAAATTACAAACTATTTTACCAACTCATCATCTTTGAACTGTTTAAATTATTTTCTTAAACACATACAAAAAGTGTTTCATACATCTCCAGTTAATTATTAAAAGGGTGAAAATAAGTTCTCTCCCTTTAACTGATTATTGTTATAATTAAAATTTTGTCTACCTATGTCTTGTTTGTTCACTTTTTGGTACACATTGAATTGAGAAGCTAACATTATTACATAACAAATTAAAAAAAAAGTAGTTAGGCCGCTACAATCTTTTAGCATATAGAAGTTAATGACTCCCATTTGGTATGCCCTATCATCTACTTCTGGCTCTACAGTTATGGACTCCTCTTCTAGCTTCTTGAGTATCCTTGAGAGTAAATCTGCACAGGTGTTATCTTTCCCTGCTAGATACTCTATTTCGCAATTTTACCTGCTTAACTTTAGCGCCCACTGCTGGATTTTCTTATTTTCCCAATCTGTCTCTAACAAATATTGAAGGGGTTTATGGTCGGTTTTTATAGTAAATACCGCCCCACTTAGATAGTAATCTAGCGTTTGGAGGGCGTATACAATAACGTATGCCTCTCTTTCTATCACCGGCCATCTCTGCTGTGTCTCTGAAAGTTTATGCAACAGGAAGTAGATTAGTACTTTCTCCAGTATACCAGACACTGGGCCATCCCTATCTGGACAGGGTTGAGTGAGAACTGCCCCTACACATCGCTCACTAGTACCATGGGTTTGCTGAGTATGTCAGTGGGGTGACAGCAGTCAGTTTCTCCTTTAACACCTCAAAGAACTTCTCACTTAAATCCTGCATACTTTTTTGTGAACGCTATCAAGGGAGTTGCTATCCAAGGGATAACGCACCTGTACTATCCTATAGCCCGTATAAAACCTCTCACTTGCCTTACTGTCTGCAGCTCTGGCATTTCTCTTATCACTTTTACCTTGTCCATATCAGGTTTGATTCCCTTATCACTTATTATAAAGCCTAAGTACTTGGTCTCATTCCTTAGGAATTGGCACTTTGATAGTTTTAACTTCAACTTATACCTTCTCAGCCGACCAAAAACTTGTCTCAAGTGGTTAAAATATTGTTCTGGGGTCACTGAGAACACCAGAGTATCGTCCATGTAAGCTATGGCAAAATTCTCCATTCCCCCAGCACTATTGACATTAGCTGCTGGAAAATTCCAGGTGCATTAGCCAGTCCAAAAAGCATAAATCTAAATTGAAACAGGCCCACGCGACATGCAAATGCCACCTTTTCTTTATCAGCCTCGTCAGGGGCTACTTGCCAATGCCCTGATCTGAAATCCAATGTGGAAAAGAATTTGGCTTTTTCCAACAGAGCCAATATGTCATCTATTAATGGCTTCTGGAAATCTATGCAGAATCTGTGCCCACCATCTTTCTTGTCCACTACCACTATGGGGAAGCTCTGGGAAGACTTTGACCTCTATCATTCCTGTTTCCAACATCTCTCATTGCCTCCTCCAGCAAGGGTCTTTTGTGGATGGAAGTTCTATAGGGTCTTAACTTAATGGGAGGGTGATCACCTGTGTCTATTTTCATCCTTACTGTATCAGTCTGGCCTAATTCCTTGTCTGAGGTGGCCACTACATCACGATTAACTCGCTACAGGTTCTTTACTATAGTCTTAAACTTTTCGGGGGCCAATACTTCTTCAGATATCTCATTTACCCTCCTAGAATTCTCTCTCTCTTCTTTGTCTAACCTTATTTGTTGTCTGGTCCTTAGGAGTAAGGCTATATCTACCTCCTCCCCTTTCTTTATTTTAATAGTCTTAGAGGCTTTGTTCACTAATAACATGGGAACTATTTCTGCTGCACTTACTACTGTCTCACACATGACTGCTTCGCTATCTTCAGGTCTACTTTCCTCTATGGGAGTTAATTGGAGGATTCCCTTCTTCACCTTTTCCTTTGGCATTAACCTCCCTCTGCCTGTTACCACAGTTCTGGTGGGTAACTTTATATCCTCCTCTGCCACTATTGTTATGTCCTTGGGGGAGCCTCCCAATGGCATCTTTGCACCATTCACTACTAACACAGCAGGGTTAAACTCAATTCTAGCCTTATTTCTATGTAGCCAGTCCTCTCCCAAGATCATCTCTGCACACAGTCCATTAGTGATATAAAATTTCTGGAGACTCTGTCCCCCTCCTACCTTCATTGAAAGATTCACCATACCTATTATTTTCATGGAACTGCCATCGGCCTGTGTGATTTCTATATTGGGCCTTCTCATTCTTGCCCGATTTTTCAATTTTCTGTAATTCCTTCTCCCTCAATAATGATACAGACACCCCTGTATCTACTATGGCCTTCACCACTGAACCTCCTACCAGTACCTCACAGGAGAGCTTGTAGCGGCCTAACTATTTTTTTTTTTTTTTTTTTTTTTTTTTTTTTTTTTTTTCCAGAGGTAAATAAATTTTAATTATAACAACAACCGTGAATTATAGAAAAGGGGTAAAAATAAGTTATCTCCCTTTTACTGCAGATATTTGCAAAAATGAATGAAACACCTTTTTTTTTTTTTTTGAGCTATGTGTTTAAACAATAAAATATTTTTGAATTGTAAGTGGCCCAAAGCCAATGTTCAAAAGTTTGTATGTAGACAAATAATTGAAACAGTTCAAATTGTGAGCTGGAAATTTGTGAGTTGGAAAACAGTTTGTATGTTCAAATAATTTGATGCAGTTCAAAGTTATGAGTTGGAAGATAATCTGCAAGCAAAGTGTGTGTGAATAAAAAATGTCAAAAATACTTGCGGTTTAGCTGAGAAGTGAAACAATAATAAATTATTATACCAGGAGAAAATGTTGAATGCAAAAAGCTGGTATTGCAAAGTTTTGAATATTTAAGCTCTCTTTCCTGTGTCAACAAGGAGAATACTTTTGCTCTTCTCCTGTGTGGTTGTCTCTCTGTCCACCTTAGCCTTAGGTGCTGGGAGTAGCAGTCCTTCATTAACCTACGAGGACCCCCCCCCCCGCCCTCTATTTCTATATCTATTTCCTTTTTGGGCTTTTATTGGGCAGTCTTTCTTTAGGTGTTCTGGTTTCTCGCGAAACCAGCACCTTTCTCGGGCATTTCCTTGTGAAATGTCCTACCTGCCTGCACCCCCAACAGCGTATCTGTCTGCTCTTTATCTGGGCCAACTACTCTTTTTTTTTTTTTTCTCAGGGCAATCCTTTTGCGTTTTCCTGTTTCAACTCTCTAGGTTTCATCTTCACTTTTGGTATTGGAAGGAGTTCCCTTCTTGCCCCCTACCATTTGGCCATATGCCCCCTGCTTCCGCCCAGGTAATCTGGGAGCGGCCCCCATTTTGTGGGACACTGTTACATGGTGGTCTTTATGCTGGCACTTCCAACACACCAGGTCATATCTACCTGACGTGGGTTTATGAAAACCCTGTCTTCGGGACCCTTCTTTTCTATTGGGGTCTTCTTCCTTTTCCAATTTGTAAACTATTGGAGTTTCCCTTTCATTTTAATTTCTAAAATTTCCACCTAGCATTCCTTCCCTGATCCTTTTATCTTGTCATTTCCCAGTCCAGGTTCTTGACCTTCTTCCACACACCCTGGCTCTTTTTGACCAGCGATATCGCCGCTGTTAACCTTATGGGCCCTTCCTTTAGTACGTCATGTCTAATGCGCTCGTCTTGCAGTGCTCCAACATACAGATCAGCTAGCTGGACCTGCATGGTCACATTCTCTCTGACCTCGGCAGGGAAAGCCAGGGAGGCTAGTTTTTCTTTTTCCCCAGGTCTTCCGGTCCCTCATCTTTTCCCTGAGTTAACTTCATAAGATTCCTCATTGCCTCTATGGTCATTCCCTCATTGGCATATTCCCTGATCAGCTGTTCTTTCAACTTGCTCCATGCCAATTGTGGGTTTTTATCTGTCTCCCTATGAACTCTTGGCGGTTCCCCCTGTCACGGCATGAAATGCCACGTACACCGTCTCTCTTTCAGTTAGACCATAGATCAACTGGTTCTTCTCTACCGCCGCCAACCAATTTCTTAACTCTCTTGCGTCTCCCCCAAAGCCCGGCACCTTTGGTCTCTCCAATAGACCTCTCAACTTTATGGACATTTTGTTCTAATTCGCCTACCTCTGAACCCACTATTTCTTCTTGGTCAGACATTTAAATACAGTCAAAAGAATCAATGAACAAGAAGGAAATTGGTTCATGGAAAATGGCAAGCAACAACAATTTCAGGGAGAAACCAAAAGGTGTCTTACCTATCCCTGGCTCTGGGTTGGTCCTTTCTGTCTTTGGTTGATGTGACTGTCTCTTTTTGAGCGTTATGAACCAGATAGTCACAAGGGTAATTCCATCTCAAATCATCCAGAAAAAAACATCTTTGACACCCTTACCTCTCAGATTTTTTTCAAATTTTCACCATATGTTGGTATCATAGAAACTAGAAAATCCTGAAAATTTGAGCGTCTAACTCTAAGCGGTTCCGGAAATATCGCACTTTTAGCATTTTATGAAAATCGTGTTTTGTTGCAAATTTCCGCCATTTTGAATTTACATTTTTGGGCATAAGTCCATTTCTAGACATGGTTCAGTCTTGAAAATTTGCACTAAAATGGTTTTCCACATGAGGAATCCAAAAATCATATCTAAAACCTCTGAAAATGAACTGTTTTTGAGTTATTGAACTTTTAAGCCGAGGTTTGGGTATTGGTCTCGCGCATCCCAAAAAAACACGTGGCACTATGGGAAATTGAATTTTTTTGTTTCTACACATTCTTGATAGTCTGAACTTGAATTCCTCCAAAAATGGTGTTTGGTTCTTTTCTCATTAGCTCACAATTGAACCTCAAAGATGGGCCAATCACAGTGGACATTCCCAAATTAACTGCATCATGTGGTGTGGATACAATGTATTTGCAGCATTTATGAACCCATAAAAATTGTCATGTGATTAACCCATTTTTTAAGTTTAATTGTGAACTTGGGAAGAAAGAACAGAAGCCCATTTTTCTGGTAATCAATGCAGGGGATATGGATACTAAGAAACAGTACCTATGCCGGGTGCGTATGTGGTATGATAGTACATTAAAGTCAAAAACTATCAAGACAACACAACATCTTATGAGTGTAAGGCAACATATGCTGTCACAGTTTTATCATAATCCTCGTCAGAAATAGTAAAGCTCCTTCCACTTGAGTTTGTTGTAGGTACATGGATGCTACAAATGATGTTTTTGAAAGGAACAGGACACTGGTCAGCATTGGAAGGCCAGTTGAATATTTTACGTGGACCATGGGGGTGCATGAACTGAACATCAACATCACCTTCATTGAGGTTTACTTTCTGCACCAATCCGACCCACCAGAATGAGTTGTACACACGTTATATATGTTGAAGGAGCAATATCTCCAATGTCAACATGAGTGAGGATTTTAAAGTCGTGAATATCAACAAAGGATTCATCCTCACTACATAGTTTGTGTCCAATCTTGCATCCTGATTGTGGAACAAAGTGATGGCTACTTCTCGTCCCGGGTACTGTTTTCCCATCCACAAACCTCTTCTTCATTCTATTCCTCACCTCAACCATGTCTTCCTTGTCAATTCCAAAGAACACAATGGACTTCATTTCTGCTTGGCACACTTCCAGTAATGCTTTGTAAGTTAGAATCTGGTTGTTCAATGGTCTCTGCAAGCTTCGCTTTGCTGCATGCCGTTTAACAGCACCACCAATCCCATCACAAGGGGATTTTCCATGGCTGGTTGCAAAAAATATCCACTCAGCATCGATACCATAATCATCTTTGTGAAAGCACAGATTAAGAAAGTTTTTAAAATTCTTATATTGGGCACCACAACCATCTGAAGCATAGTAGATTTTGTTGATACCTGTGAGATGTTGTTTGATGAAATCTGTCATCATGGTCTGTATTTTGTGAACAAAGCAAGTGTCATGTGTATTGTCATCAGAGATAAAACATAGCGAATGATGTTGTAGAAATCCATCTTTGTCTTTGTAGTATATTACAAGGGGGTGAAGAGTGCAGTACTCTTTGCTCCAGTGAAAACTTTGTATCTCATTCTGAATGAGAAACTGATAGTTTTCAGCGAAATCACCAACACCATGACCTCATTTTTTCCCAAATTTTCTTTTTTTGCCTTCACATAACGTGCTTGGGCTTTGGCAAGGTACGAGTGTCTTGTCATTTCATTAATCTTCTCCACCAGAAGCAATTTGTACTCCCCATATGTTGTTGTAAGTGTCATCAGGGCAGCTCGATCAGTTGTCTGCCATTGGCAGTAGTGGAATTCAGATTCCATATCCAGGTGTGATAGTTCATCCTCCAGGAACTGTTTGAGGGCTTCACTCCCAGGACATGATTCACAACGATGCATCATACAGACCCGGTTATCTGTGTTACAAACCAGTTTCTGAATCAAGTCTTTGTATGTGCATTTCCAGTCAATTGCATCCACAAGCAACACTGCATTTTGATGAGCCAGCAGGGACACACCACTTTGGCCTGAGAGAGCAGAACTTGGAGAAACCAATTTTCACATTTGGATATTTTTCTTTGAATGCAGCAAACATTTCTGACAGGTTGCAAAGAACCAGTCGCTTTTGTTTGTGCTCATTCTGTCTAACACTTACGTAGTCCTTCTTACCTGGCATCTGGCGACTGTATTCATCGTCCTCATAGAAACTCAGTACCAGGTCGAGAGTTTCTTGGGGAAAGGATTTTCCTTTCTTTGGATCTGGTGTTGCTATAATGCCACCGACCTTCTTCAGATCCCGGGCCGTCCGAATCAGGTATTCACTCACTCCAAATTGTTGAGCAGCAATTTCTCGTGACCATTTGTCTGGTACCAGAGTCAATATCTGAATCTTCTCAGGGTACGTAGCAGTTTTCAGTTTCTCTCGCATCAGATCATGCAGTCGATCCAACTCTGCAGCCTTCCACTGGACATCATTTTTCTCAAAATCAGAATCAGATGTATCGAGTATATCTCCTTTGACATTGTAGGCTTCTGCCAGGGAGGATTTGTATGTCTTTTTCACTTTCTTGAGTTTCTGTTTGGCACTGCTCACACTACTATGTTGGGCTAAACTATGAAGGTTTACTGGAGAGACACCAACTATTTCTAGACCAGTGTTGAGCCGTTTTTTTGGTGTTTCATACATTTCAAATGGTTCATCAGCTGGAGCATCTTCATCAATATCATTTTGAAACTGAACTACCGCATCATCTGAGGAACTTTCATTGATGAGATCTTGGTAGAATTTGTCACATTGTCGACAAAGCATGAACCCTGGCATAACTGTGTAGCCTTTGGTTTCTAAATGTTGTGCCATTTCAAGAGTGATTCATTTCCTTCCCTGAACTTTATGTTTGTGTGTTTTCAAGATGCCACAGCACTTAATTTTATGGCGTTCAAATGCATTGCCAAATACCTGTTCATGATGGAGACAGATGGTTGTTACATTTTCCTGCTCACATAAACCAGCTCACCATAGATAGGTCGTTCGGGTTTCATAATCTAATTTGACCATATTTCTCAAGCCAGCGAACCTGGTATAGTGGAGCTCATGGCATGGTGAGTTCAAAAGTTCACCAAAGCTGCATTGTCCTGCTTTTTCTGCCATTGTATTTCCGATTTGTAAAAAACAGATGAGATAGAATCAAATTTTCATTTTCTCTTGCCTCGTTTTCCAGAAATAATCATAGGACTTGTCAAATGAAATGCCTTTTGAAAAGGAAGATGAAAAAGTTTAGGGGACAAACCAGGTCTTCCTGCGTGTTGTTGTTAGAACAATTCAGTAGTTTGTACCAGTTATCTGCCAAGTCTGAGGCAGACATTACCAGACATTACCCCAATATTTCACATAGAAAATTAACTTTCACAGTAAAAATTTAAAAAAGCACTTTTCATCTACTGTTTTTCCAAACCTTATGATTTTTTTAAATAAAACAAGCAGCAAGTCAAATTATTTAAACAATAAAAGGTTCAATAGAACAATATACTTTTTCTTGGAATTCTTCAAAAAAATATCTCTAAAATGAAAGTAATGTGACTGGAGTAATCCATTTCACTTCTTTTGAAGTTTTCTTCAGCTTTTTATAAAAATTTGTTGAATTTTTTCAGATGCTTTTTAAACAGGAGGCTTCATTAAAAAAAAAAATTAAAAAATTAAAATATTGTTCTATTTTCTATTCTAAACTTTTGTGTAAATAAATTGACATTGTTGTTTATTAAAAAAAAGAAAAGGATTTTTGGCAATGAAAAATAAACATTGTTTTTAAAAGTTTCAAAGAAAAAAGTCAGCTTGAAGGTTTTACAAACTAAGAATTTCTAAAAATAGCACAAATGAGATTTGTATTAAGAATGCCCAATGGGTAGTTATTAAATAAACATTATTATTATTTTTTGTTTTTATTAATTACCATTTATTTAATTAAAAAAAGAATATAATTTTATTACATATAAAATCATTTAAACTGTTTTTTTAATTTCTAGGCTATTATTGATAAAAATATTTAAATGAATTTTTAAATATTATTATATACTTCTTAAACTAAATTCATTTTTTTACAAAACATTCTACAATACGAGAAAAATGTGAATTAAGTTTTATCTTGAAAAAGAATGGGAGTCAAAATTTCAAAATCTGTTGGAAACAAATATAACTAAATACTGAAGATGCAGTGAAAAGCTTCATTAAGGTATTCATGTACAATCATGACAGTCAGAATGTAAAAGAGAACTGATCCATTTTGTAAATTATGAAATAGACATTATTTGTGAATGGCTTAGAAAACTTCTGGTGGTTACAGGATGCAATATAGAAGTTGTTCATACAGAATGGAAACATATTGAATTCTATATTGCAAATAATTTCAGAGATAAATTTAAATATAATTAAAGATTAATTCTTCTTTATTCCTTTCGTCCTTATCCGGTTACATGGCTTTACCTGCTACTTGCACCCTTGCATCAAACAAAATAGTTTCATCCAACTTAGAGAAACATCAGAAAGCAGTAATACCACTTCTTAAAGGAACAGCAAGTCAAAATAAAATTCAAGTTTTCCTGTTTGTGATGAAGTCAAGTGACTCCTTGTACACAGCTCTGTCTGAAGTGAAGCCCCTGAAACTGCCCATCTTTGAGGTTCAATTGTGAGCTAACGAGAAAAGAACCAAACACCATTTTTGGAGGAATTCAAGTTCAGACTATCAAGAATGTGTAGAAACAAAAAAAATTCAATTTCCCATAGTGCCACATGTTTTTTTGGGACGCGCGAGACCAATACCCAAACCTCGGCTTAAAAGTTCAATAACTCAAAAACAGTTCATTTTCAGAGGTTTTAGATATGATTTTTGGATTCCTCATGTGGAAAACCATTTTAGTGCAAATTTTCAAGACTGAACCATGTCTAGAAATGGATTTATGCCCAAAAATGTAAATTCAAAATGGCGGAAATTTGCAACAAAACACGATTTTCATAAAATACTAAAAGTGCGATATTTCCGGAACCGCTTAGAGTTAGACGCTCAAATTTTCAGGATTTTCTAGTTTCTATGATACCAACATATGGTGAAAATTTGAAAAAAATCTGAGACGTAAGGGTGTCGAGGTCTGGATGATTTGACATGGAATGACCCACAAGTGACTAAAGTCCTTTTGGTTCTTCAGGGTCGATCCTTGGTCACTGTCACCAGTTATGTTGCACTTGTTCTCGTCGACTTCACCCGTGGCCATCCTCGGGTCTAATCCTGGTCTAAATGGCACCAAATGTCACTACCTGGGTCAGTCGCTGTTGGTTTCAATCCAGATAGCTGGTTGTAGATTGACTCTGTTCACAGTGATCTCCATTGTCCCATGTTCTGCTGATTGATCATAAGGTAGTCACATGAGTTTTCCACTAGCTGTCTCTCTACCAAACCAAACCGGGAAGCGTGCACACAATTGAAAATAAAAGAAATATAGCACCAAGAAAAAAATAAGTGGACCGACATCTGAAGGGTTATAAAATAACATCTTTATATACAGAAAGTAATTCACGCAATAGTCTTTTGGATAATTCCCAATTCCTGCTTCTATTAAGCTAGTAGCAGAACGGAAGTCTCTTAAGTAAATCGAATTGTCCTCCTAAGCAATAAATGAGAAATCTGGCTAGCCGCAGTGCGCTGCTCCGAACAGAGTTCTAAGTTCATCGTAAGTCGGGTCAACTTGATTCTTGTTCTCCGGAATGTTGCAGAAATTGCCGAAGTGCTGAGTTATGGGTAGGTTGGCACAGTTTGTCTTCGGAATCGGAAAACAGGTGGATTTCTTGTTCCGGGCTGGATCACTCTCACAAACTGATTTTGGTCCCTTGGGACCCTGTATTTATATCCATGCCATGGTGTGGGGCTGATGGACACTGGGTGTCTAACCCCCATCTCGGCAACCAATAGAATGCTGAGGTTAGCTGCTACTCGTTGCCTTCAGTTCATCAGTCTTATTTCTATGACGTCAATTGTTAGTCATCTCCTTCTTTCGGGCACTGGTTCACAGGACCAATGAGATTCCTCTCAGGCTTATGACGTCATCTTCCCATACCCCTTTTCTGGGCTGGACTTATCTGGCAAATTTTCTTTCTCATAAAACAATATTTGAGATTTTTTAATCAATCACTATTAGCCTTTGTCAACAGTAGCCAACTTTTTGTTTAAAAAATCTTGAAAAAAATATATATACATCACAGACACTTTTTTTAAAGTCAATTGTTTAAATTGAAACTTACCTTAATCTGATTTCACACAATAGTAATTCCTTACTTTATGAAATTTAAGGCAGACACTTATCTTAAATACAGTAGTCCTGTCATCAACGTAAATACGAGGTGCCAATTGATTGAATTATGACAGTGTGCCAATTTTGTATGTATGTGTGTAAAAAAAAAAAAAAAAAAAAAAAAACGGTTTCTGTTTTTTAACTGCATAGCTAACCATAACATATTTTCATCAATTACATAATATTTTATACAATGTTCGTTTAGCATTATAATTGGATGATTGAATATGCTTTCTAAATAAATAAAAATTGGAATTGCTTTTAAAATAATTTTATAATTTAATAACAAAGAATGAAATTAAAGTAACCCAGTAAAGTCATGAAATATGCTAATTATTAATATTTTTATTATGCATTATTCATATTAATTAGTAAGATAACTAGGTAAAAATCTTATTTAATTTTTACATAACTGTAGATGTTATAATTATCTATTTTTTATACATGTCAATGTATTTATGCAATCAGTTGCAGGAATATTTTGTGGCCCTGAATAGGGCAGTGGTGTGTTTTTTTTTTTTTTTTTTTTTTTTTTTTAATTGGCTATTCAATCCTCCTCATTGCTTAGCTGCTTTTCCAGGTTCAGCTCTTGCATCACATATTGGGCATCAACTTCAACTTAATACTTATCAAATTGATAGGTCTTATAAAATGGATATAAACATGGCAAAATTGGAAGTAGCTAAATTACAAAAATTGTAATTTCATTCTTTAGTTTTTCATTACGTAGTATTAATAAAAATGTAACAGTATTTTCAGCAGTTACTTATTTTATAGAATTTTAGTTTAGCATTGTAACTGGATGATTGCATATGCTTTCTGAGTAAATTAAAATTAAAATTTCTTTTAAAATTTAATTTTCTTTTTAAAATATTTTTACTATTTAATAAGAATGAAATTAAAATAACCCAGCTAAGTTATGAAATATGCTAATTATTAATATTTTTATTATGCATTATTCATATTAATTAGATAACTAGGTAAAATTATCTAATTTATTTTTTACATAACTGTAGATGCTATAAATAAGTATCTATATTTGTTTGTACATGTCATACTGTATTTATGCAATATCTTGAAGAAAAATGAATTTTGGGAATATTTTGTGGCCCTGAAAAGGGCTGTGGTGTTTTCTTAATTGGCGCTCCAATCCTCCTCACTGTTTAGCTGCTTTTCCAGGTACAGGTACGGCATTAACTGCAACTTTTGTCCAATTGATACATCAGATACATCGTCAACATAGAAGATCCTATAAAAAAAAAAATATAAACATGTAAAAATTACATGTACCTAAATTGTTAAAATTTGAAAATTTTAATTTCTTTTTTTGTTTCTGTAACTACATAATATAAAATTAAAAATTCAGCATAATATTTTCAGTTTTTATTTTATTTATAATAAAGTAAAAATATTTTAATTGTTATATAACTGTAGATGTTACAATTAGGTATATATATATATATATATATATATATATATATATATATATCTCTGACTATAAGATGTATTCATGCAATACCTTGAAGAGAAATAACATCCAGGAATATTTTGTGGTTCTGAAAAGGGGAGCTGTGTGTTTTATTTCATTAGGCTCTTCAATCCTAATCATTGCGGATCTGTTCTTCCAGGTACAAGTACGGCACTAAAATTGATATAAACATGGCAAATATGTAGTTAAATTGTTAAAATTGTAATTTCTTTCTTTAGTTTTTCACTACATAATAATACTAAAAATGTAACAGTATTTTCAGCAGTTATTTATTTTATAGAATCTTAGTTTAGCTTTATAGCTGGATGATTGCATATGCTTTCGGAATAAATAAAAATTAAAATTTCTTTGAAAATAGTTTGTAAAATTTAATAAGAAAGAATGAAATTAAAATAACCCAGCTAAGTTATGAAATATTAGGCTAGTTATTATATTTTTTTTTATGTATTTTTCATATTAGTAAGATAACAAGGTAAAAATATCTAATTTAATTTTTATATAACTAGATGTTATGATTCAGTGTATATATTTGATTTCGTGTCATGATGTATTTATGCATTACCTTGATTGGTTTGCTTTGGGTTTTTTTTTTTTTTTTTTTTTTTTTTTTTTTTTTTTGGTTATTCCGTATATCAACCTAAATGGGTCATTTAATGCTGACGAGCTTTTTCAAATATATTTGAACAGAATATACTTTTTTAATAAAGTGGGTTTTGTTGGTAACATTTTCTCTTCAACATGTTTTGCTGGTAATATTTTTCATTGAGAAAAGTTCTGTTGATTTTTAACTCATTTTGGAGGTTAACTATTTACCCATAGTTGGAGCCCTAACAGGTGCTACCACTCTGGGTCAGGGCGGACCAGGGAACAACAGCAATTAAGAGGTGGTTCCATGCTCCTCACAACCTCCCAATCAGAGGCCTTGCTGCCAGGTGCAGTTTATGGTCATACCCAAGACAACTTGAAGAGAAATTTTTTTTTTTTTTTTTTTTTTTTTTTTTTTGTGGCACTTCATTCTCCAGCTGGTGTATGAAAGAACAGGTCCTGCATCACATAATCAGCTCCGATTTCATATTTATTTAATTGGTAGGTGTCGTCATCATCATAGGCGATTGTATAATATGGCTCTCTGAATGTAATAACGTGGCCGACATAAACTTTGTTGACTTTGTCAACCGTCCAAATATGCCGTATTGAACAGTTAACTATTTCACCATTTATGTGATGCAGTCCTTCAGCATGGTCAGGAAACTCTTCTTTTAATACAGAAAAAGGCAAATTTACGAAGGACTTTATTTTTGTTTGTATTTTTGTTCGCTTCGTTTGTTCCTGTTTAGTTTCCTTTTCTACTACTCTTCTACTTATTTCCTCAGTGGGACATTGAGAGATTTTTTTTTTTTTTTTTTTTTTTTTTTCCAGCAATTCTATTTCTGCTGTAGTATTTTGACAATTTCATGTTGGTTTGCAATTGCTTGGCATCAAGATCATCAATGAATTTGCGAACTTGGTCTCTTTTGGCTTTTATGATGTCACTTATGGAAGAGACATAGGCATTTGGTGCCCGCTTCTTACGCTCGCAAAATTCACCGATGATGCTTTCTGCCAGCATTGTGTGTTGTCTCACTGATGTTGATAATAATGAGCACTGAAAAGGGCCTTTTTTTTCAGTTGCCTGTTTTTTTCTTCTGTTGCCTGTTCAACTCTGCTCATCTTCAAGAAAAAGGTCCTGCATAACAGTCAGCACCAATTGACAGTTGTCGACAAAATCATTGAGATAAAAAATATTGTAAATTGGATTTACAAAACTCATGATGTGGCCGACATTGACGGTTTTGCCAACTGTTACCATTAAGTATTTCATGCAGGCCTTCAGCAAAATCAGGATATTCTTTCCTTAAAGAAGAAATTGATGTATCCTTCAAAGTCTTTAGCTGTTTTTGGATCATGGCTCTTTTCTGTTTCTCCAACTTGTCATCTTTTGCCTTGATCCTTCTGACAATTTTTATCGGCTTTCTCTGTCCAATCTCTTGTCTGCCGAAAGTCCTTGCCAAGTCTAAATAGTGATCCAATTGGTTAGCATCAAGATCATCAATGAATTTCATTACTTGATTCCGCTTAGCCTTAATGAGATCACTTATGCTGGATACATAATCATTAGGTACAAGCTTCTTTCTTTCACAAAATTCACCAATGGCCCTTTCTGCTAGCATGGTGTGCTGCCTCACTGATGTTATTGACTTGGGAGAAGCTTCTACAGTTGCAAATGATTTTTCATACTGCCTGCTTAAAACCTCCACACCTCCTTTTAAACAGGCAGTTGTCTTTTGTTGAAATAAATGTTCATTTTTAGTGGGAATCAGTAGAGTCAGAGACTTCCCTTGATAGTTGGTTTCCAAATAAGTCATTTTGACAAGAAAAAATATCCATGGGGGCCTCAATGAGTACCTTCAGATTTGCAATGACCCCTTTGACGATGTTCATAGTGTCAATGGGATCTTTCTGGGTTTCAGCATTGGTGTAGAAGGTACTCATCCAAGGCCCTGTTAATAACTTCCCTATGATTCCCAGTACTTGAATTTCAATTACAGCAGCTTCTTCTCTGAATAAGGTCTGCAACCTTCTGACAGTGTCATTTGTAGAGGAAAGTTCCATTACAAATTTCTTGCATTTTTCAGAAATGTGGAAAATAAGCTGCTCCTAGATGGAAAATTATATGCAACTGATTTCCTCGGGATCTAGGGATTAGGGACAATGAAAGCCTTTGTTGACGAAAAAAGGACTTCACTGTATTAACATGCCCTAATTTATCACTATATCTGAGGAAATTCATGGCTACAATAATTCGCCATGCTAAGCACTCACTCATTTCTGAATTTCCCATGGTGCTGGGCTTACATTCTTTAAGGACTTTCCTCGTTTTTGATGCAACTACTTCCAAGGGATGTAAATTACAGTGAAATTCTTTCATTCCTATTTCCCACTCCTTTTCTAGTAAACAGATTGCAGAATGGTTGACAGGAGCTCGGTCTGTCAAGCAGCATTTAATTTTCGAAATAATTGTTTTGAAACTGTGATCAATACTTTGACCAGTAGGATGTGAGCCTACTTCAGCCAACTTGTTAATGCAGTGACATATGCTGCTTATAGTCTTTTGCAGTCCCTCCAGCAGGACGTTCAAGAGACACAAGATGGGATGATGATGGGGTTGTTAACATGACACAGTTTACATGCATCCCATCTTGCATTATCGAGTCAAAAACTAAAGTGCAGTTTTCGGCACTTACCACTGCATTGAACGTCATGACATCTGAAGGGAAACCGAGCTCCCCAACCATTCTATAGACAGTTGTAGAACTTCTCTTCACATCTTTTTTCTGTAATAAAAGTGTTTGTGAAATACATTTCACCAGTTCACTAATATGAGAAGCAGGAACTCCATTTAAAAGACAGTCATAATGGAGCTTCCTGGTCATGAGTCGATTCAAAATATTTGTTTTTGTCTTGTAGCAACTGGATTTGCTTTTTAAGGGATCTAATTGTTTCTTTTTTTTTTTTATAGCTTTTTAGGTAGAGTTGAATACGAAAGCTGGCTTTCAGAGAGGGTTCGTGTTGCTTCAGAGAGGGTTCGTGTTGCTTCAGAGAGGGTTCGTGTTGCTTCAGAGAGGGTTCGTGTTGCTTCAGAGAGGGTTCGTGTTGCTTCAGAGAGGGTTTCTCGAGTAATGTTTTCAAATAACTGGATTAGCATTGCATTTAATTTTGCTAAGGTTGCAGTTGTATCAGTCAAGGTTGCAGTGACAGAAAGATTTTGAGTAGTAGAAGAAGGCATGTTAGAAGTTGTGGCAGAGGTTGAACAGGCAGTAGATGATGCGATAGCAGCAGCAACAGAAAGGTTGGACGTAACAGAATGGGCCGTTTGTTTGCAAAGTTTTTCAAATAATGCAAAACTTTTCCCACTAAACCTTCTGTTGAATATTTTCCAAAGATCATTTATTTTATGTTTCTTTATTTCGGGCAAACCGTTTTGCACATTATTCTTTGTGGCCCATTCTGCTATTATTTGTAAAGATCCATATTTTTTATGGACTTTATAAAAAAATATGGCCACACAAAATAAAGCTGTCTGTCTCTACATTACTGTACTTTAGAAGAATTTGTTCAATTTTATTCATCTGAAATATTTATTCATCTGAAATAAAATAAATTTTAAATTGAAGCTAAAAATAGCCTTTTCATTTTTAAAAAAAAATCTTTTTCAAACTACATATCACAAAATCAGATTTAAGACTTATTTTTATAATTTTTTAGTTCTTTTGTAATGTGGGATAGAATTAAGAGCGAATCTTTAGCTCACAAGCTTATCTAAAAAAAATCTCATAAAAAAGCAAAAGAAATTCCAGTAGAACTTCTAAATGGTCAGTTAGGTAATTTGCAAACATTATATAAAAAGTATCATACATGATAATTCTTCATTTTTAATAAAAACAAACTTTTATCATGAAGATTTTTTTTTTTTTTCACATTTTCTTGTGCTATACATAAATTATCGTAACTTAGTTAATGCATCTACAGTCACAATTAAAAAATTGAGAAATTAAGAAAAAAAATACTGTGTAAATATTTATGGAATGACTTGCAAAACAGGCTGTTGGATTTTATAGATGTCTTGAAGAATCAGAATCGAAGTGTGGTTTGTCTCGTTTCCGATGTAAGGGCAGTTAATCCAAACACTTGTTAACTTCTAAAAAACCCCTACGGAAACTTCTTATGACTCCAATGGAACACCATACTTAATAAAAATTTCCAATTTTATTTTATTTATTTTTTTTTTTTTTTAAATGAAATGGTTAACGATTTTTTATCAAACTTTTCAATTTTCAATAGGCAATATAATCGTCAATTAAGTAAAAATGAAATTAAACAACATTTTCATAAAAGGTTTTTAAAATATTAGAAACACTTTTATGAATTATTATAGTAAAAAATAAAATCAATTATTTCAAAATTTTATTAGTAAGCGAAAAAAAATTTTTTTTCTTCGGACTATGTCCTTCATAATTCCAGCAATTAAAAGTTTATCAAATTAAATTATATCAGTTTTATTGCATTTTATATCTTACGCTTCGGAGCAGATTTTCGGTCAGGTTGTCCATTTTAAAATAAAAAAACATAGATGATTTATATACCCCAATGGGTCCTGCGTTTATGTAATAAAAATTTTTTACAGCTAATTAAATTTTATTAAAATTTCATGGATTTACGTGGGAGTGGGTAACAGACTTAAAAAAAATATATTTTCACCAAGATATTTCAAAAATCATAATTTAAAAAATAATTTAATTCATTTGTGAATGAGTACTGAAAGTTTCATTCAAATCTGACAATTATTTGATATTTGCGAGAATTTCCAAATTAATGTGTTTGTCACAGAGAAAAAAAAGCGGGTTGTGTCATCATTACGTCACCCATTGTCAAACAGTCGTAAATTTTTTTTTTAGCTGCTAACTCAACTAAAAATAAAATTTGCGAACAAAATTTTGAAAATATTAGCAGGGATTAAAAAAAAATTTTTAAATAACTTTGATCTTTCCTCTTAATAATAAAATAAATATTTTGATGGTAAAAGTGTGTTTTAAGTTTGACCTTTTTTATTCATACTATGCTGTTTCACACTGTTTTTGTAGTTTTTTTTGGGGGGGGGGGGTACCTACTCTAAATGCAATCATCAGCTGAGTCTCTCTTCATCATCATATGAAAGCATACCTTTTTAACCTTGAATTCTTCCGCCAATGAGTGTACGAGGAGCTGCAGAGTTGGTATATTGCTGTAGCACCCCAGATGAAGGTCCGAGCAATTTCTCTGGCGGCCGTTCTCCACGCTGTAATGTTGCTTGGGTTTGATTGAAGAAGTCGAAGTCTCAAGCTGGGAGCACAAGATAAACTATTGAAGGAACGAACTTCCACAACTTGGATGAGTTTAATCGATACTTTATTTTGTTCAGAGTTAGTCTTGCAGTTTGGGCAGGCAATGTGACACTCAGCTCTAACTAATTAATAGAGATCAAATGCCAAACCAACCAACTCAAACGGCATTTCCCTTCAGTGTGCCTGACACACATAGCTACTTCAAGCACATGCCCGGCTGAACTGATCGGCCCAGAAAAATCACTTGTATTTATATTGAAATAATTGGAAGTCCACTAGAAAACAAAAGATAGGCATTAGCGACTGTAAGTCCAAAATTTCAAGGTACTTAAATTTTGCTTCCTTTGATGTGTAAACACCCGCAGACATCCCGTCTGCACTCAGCCTCCAATGACATATTTTCCAGGATTTTTTTATCTTTTTATCTTAAAGCTTTGGATGTTTTTATAGCCCTGGCACTTTACCAGGCATTTTTTATTGCCTGGAGAAAGGGAAAATTCTATTATCTTTTCTTTATTTTCTTAATGTGTGGTCACCTAAAATCTATTTCCTAAACGTTTATCTTTTATCACATCAAATCACTTAGTCAAATATTTTATTGGAAGACTGGTAGGATTCTCTTTTCTCTTCCACATTTACTTATAAAAGAAAAAGCGTTTATTTTTTCCTTTTCTTTTTCACTTGGTACTTTTGTTTAAACGTTTTTTAAACTCTATTTTTCTATTCTTAACCATTTTCTATTCTTAATCTCTATTATAATAAAATACATATTATACAAATCCACCTTAATATAACGCCTAGTTATCATGTCACATCGCCCCACTTTCGAAAAACAATGAGGAACTCCAAGCCACTTACGCAAGCATTTATTAATCACTTGCTCAATGAGCTCAATACGAGATAGTACAATTTCATACATTTGCAGAGACCACAAAAGGCGGGCTAATAGACCATGTGGTAACACCACTCTTTCATTTTGCCTGGCGGATAGGTTCTATTGATCAAAATTAGTCTCTTTAAAGCTGTTTTCTGAACCTCTGTGCCCCAATGTTGATCAGTCAGTGGGATTCTATGCTTTCCATCCAGGGCTCTTCACTGGCATTTTCTTTACTGTTGGTATCATGTTATCAACAATTTTAAAGTGAATTTCCTTAACAGACCCCCTAATTAATGACAGGTTTCAACTTGGGCTTTGCCTTCATTCTCACCTTATGAAAAGATTGTGCCATTGGCAGCAATTTTAGATGGGTCGAGAAAGGTAATATCATCCATAAAAGCCATAGAATGGAGAAAGACCAGTTGTTCTTTAGTCAGCATTCCTTTGTCTCTGGTTGGTGTGCCTCGGTAAATCATGCAGCCAATCTCAAGTGGTTGCCTCTTGGTAGTGTAATCATTGATGGTGAATTTTATGAAAGCTAAGTACTTCATTATGATTTCCCTAATCTTGCCAGGGAAGTTGAAAAAGTAAAGAGCCATTCCTATTAATTGATGTGGGACTGACCCATAAGCATTGGCAAGTTCAAGCCATACTACATGAAGTTCTGTTTTATTTCTTTTAGCTGATCGTATGGAACTCCATATGATTTGTTCATGCTCCAGACGACCAGGGGGGGACAGGTATCTCAGCCTTTTGAATAGATATGTTTATGTAATCGTTTCCTACAAGAAAATCTTATGTGACAAGCGAGTACTCCAAAAAATAATTTTCCTTTCTACATTCGAGAGGGATGTTGGGCGAAAACTGGAAATGACTTTTGAGTTCATTTCTTTAGGTATCCAAATACCCTCGGCCAAACACCATTCCTGTGGTACAATATTCTGCTTCCAAATCCGCTGGAGGAGGATAGTGAGTTTCCTGAGCTTTATTTTATCGCCATGTTACATCTGACGTTACATCTCCATTGGGTAGACAACTCAACTTTTTCTCCTTAGGAAGTTGTTTCCCTTTATTGTCTGTAATACAATATAATTAAAAAGTAATTTTATTCCAGATTCCAAAAATACAAATACTTCTGAGACTAGGTAAAAATATAAATGCTTTTCCATATAAATTTTCTAAAGTATTTAAATACAATTCAAATACATCTTTGTGATCCCACTGCTACCAACAAGCACTGTGCATTGACGAAACGTGAATTAAGATATCAAGTCTAGAGCAATTCATTTCATTTATTTGAATTTGTAAATCCATGACAAGCAACTAGGCTTGGTAAAAAAATTTGTAACTATCTACATTTATATGTTCAAATTCTTAATTTTTGAAGCTTAATAAAGCCAAATTTCAGACATTCCTGACCTATTGTTGTTCGGAATTGATCTTTTATTTTATAGGACACTGCAGAGACAGCAGTGCTATTTGTAAGTTAGGGAACTCATTATTACTGTAAGATATTGTGACATTGAAAATCTTGATTGAGATTTTTGATTTAATAAAGGCATTCTCTTTTTTTGCATTAACATTTGGCCGTCTGTAATTTCGCAACCAAATTCTATTCCATCAAAATCACTTTTGTATGCTGCAGCTCTTACTTTGCATTTTTCTACCATGTCTTCATTCAAGTCATTAAGGTTTTCAATATCTAAGAGGAACCCAAATTGCTCAAGTAACTGACTCAGCATTGTAAATTAATCTTTCAGTTCTGTATTCAACCTGTCCAGTAATGCCTTCAAGGTAACATCCATTTCTTCTCTCATATTTAGAAGCTCATCTTTCGTTTCCTCTCCAGTTATTCTTTCTTTTTTTCTCTGTTGACTAATGTCAGTACCCCATTGTAAGTATTTTTCCTCGCCTTTTGCAACTGGATTTTTACAAGGAAAATCCCATTCACTTATAATAGATTCTTGAAGACTTTGAATGTCAGCTTAAACTTCACTGAAGTTCAGTCTGGGGTGCTATGCTGTCCTCGTCAAAACGTTTTCACATTTTGCTTCACGAAATTAAATTTAAAAAAAAAATGAAATCATTTGAGAAAAAAAATTTATTCATGAGTCAAATCAATCTTAAATAAATAAAAAACAATAAATTCACCGTGGAACAATAAGTACAAAACAGAGAGAGAAGAAGCATGTAACAATTACCACTATGGAGAAGGAAAGAGAAAGAAAAGCCCAATGTCGACACAACCAAAGAGAAATTAAGTTAGACAAAAAATAAACATACCGAAGGTTGAGATCGGCAAGGAAAAGCATGTCTAGTTTGTTGATACTTAGTATCTCAGCAATGTCAACAATAAATTATTAAACGATTATCTCCCTTAGATGCAGAAAGAAAAGAAAATGAGACCGTTGTGGACTAGAGTTAAAGCAGACAAAAAAACAAAACAAACATTGTAACATGACAGGTACTATTTTAGTCTCTTCTGTACTCAGTTGATGGAAGTCAGGAAGAGTTTTAGGAAAAGATTCAGGAAGTTTTCACCAATGTTGTACACTTTTCATTATGCCTGATGAGCTTGTAACATTGTTCAGTTTTCAATAATCTCTAATTTTTGATGTAACGTGAAAGAATTTCTTTCCAGTTGGGTTTTTTTTTTTTTTTTTTTTTTTTTTTTTTTTTTTTTTTTTTTTTTTTTCTGTTTGAGACATTATGGGTTGAGAAATTTTAAGTTACTAACAATTATCTGCAAAGAAAAAATATTAGAATGTAGTATATTCCTACAACATCCAAATGGCAACACTGAGAAGTTTGGATATGAGGACCTCTACTGTAAATCCATCTTAAAGTAATTTTTATGATTTAAGTATTTGTCCATACTTCTGAGCTGAAGTAGTATTTACACTGTTTACATTCTTTGAACTGTTGTCTTCATCTTTTTTTGTCATATTCACAATGCTTTGGCCAAGAACGATATACCCCAGTGATTGAAATAAAGGGTTCATTTGAAATATCAATCACTTGAAGAGGGCTGGAGTGTACAACGGCCAAAACATTGTGAAGATGACAAAAAAGATGAAAACAACAGTGTGAACAATGTAGTGTTATCTTTAAGTTTATAAATAGATTTAAAATTTGAAATTGCTTGACAAAAATGTTTATAAAATAAGTTTTCAAAATGTTAATGAACAAAGCATAAAAATTTGAAAAGAAAATATTAATTCTTGTTCTGTGAACGTGTTTTTTGTGTTACTAAGCGTACAGTGGTAGAATGAAAAATAAGCAATGAAAATTTAAGGCAATAAACTCTTGTATTTAAAATACAATCCAAGAAAAATCAGGGTAAATTGTAGGGAGCACCGGCTATGCTTGTGAGATGGCCTTGTACCAAACCTTATGTTTGGCACAAGGCCATCTCACAAGCCCACCACATTTGAAACATTCTACAAAAGATAAAAATAATCACATATATTTAATGAGTAAAAAAAATGGCATCAATTTGGTTTTGAAATAATATTTATATTTGAAAGTTTTGAATAGTTTTTCTTTTAGATGTGTGTTTATGAGTTCTGTTTTTTTTTTTTTGTTTTTTTTTTTAAGTCAGACAAAATGGATTTGTGAAGAAAAGACAAATCTGGTGTCACTATGTGAACAAGTTTATCCTGAGTGTGAATGAAGGCGAAAAAGATGTCTTTGTTTTGGTTGGCAACAAGGAAAGGGGGAAAAAATCAATTAGTGTGGTGTGAGAGTGAGAAAATGACATGTCGCCTGGACTTGGTGTCCAGTTAAATGACCTGTGGCTTTCTGAAGAGAAACAGAAAAATCACGCATATTTATGTTTGTAGAGAAAAGAATTGGATCAACTTTGACATTTTTTTCCTAACACCTGATTGGCTGATAAATAATAGATTGTATCTGTTTTGTTTTTGATGACTTCACACATGGTAAAACTTAATAAACCAACTGTCTTAGGAAAGGAGCCTTTTTATTTATGTATATATAAATGTTTTTCTTTTCTTTTTTTTTTATTGCCTCATTAAAAGCTATTGGCTTGTGTAAGCTCAGATTTTTTCTACAATCAAATCTTATGAAATCCGACAAAATCCGACAATGTCTCTCCTACAAAAAATGTCACATACTTTGACGTCTTTAGCTTTTTTTTTCTTTTTCTGTGCAGTGATAACCAGTTGATTGATTTTTTTTAATCATAAATGTCGATACATAATCTGCTATTCATTCAATAAATTTACTCTTCAAAATGTCAGGAATATAAGCTTCTTCTTTGTCAAAAGTAACCTTAACAATTTTGTGTCTCCCATGATCATCCAGTATTTTTTTTTCTCATAAATGACAAATCATTAACTGCTATTCATTTGATGAGAATATTTAATTAACAATATTCCATTATTTTTATTCTTTCATTAGTGACTTGGTTGTATGTGGACCCCCTGACCTCTATGTTCAACGCCTTTATAGGGACACTCACTTATCAGATGTTTGGGGCTCTCACAGAACCCACACCTTTCTATGGGGCAGTCTGTTGTTATATGATCCCTCTACCCACACTCCCAACAGTGCAACCGATCTCTACCTGCATGAGCCACCCTGCCTCTCCTCTATCCGGGTGGTCCCTCCTCACGTTCCTGTTTTAGGTCGCCCAGTTTTAATTTCACCTTTAACACCAGGGTGGAAGGTGGAGTGGGGGCTTCCCTTCCAAACGCACACGATTTGGCCCTGTGTCCCCTGCCTTCACACCTTGTACAACTCTCCTGCAGGTGATCCAGGGGCAGGCCCTACTTGTTGGAGCAGTCTGCTGCCCTGTGGCCCTCGTATTTGCACTTCCAGCAGATCAAACTGTACCTGCCCAGTGTGGGCTTTTCTGTTCTTTTACATAGATCTTCTACCCCCTCATCCCTTCCTTGGGCCAGCTTCATGAGGCCTCTCATAGCCTCTACGGCGGTTTTCTCATTGGCATATTCCTTGACTAGCAGCTCCTTAAGTCTTTCCTAGGTCAGATGAGGGTTCCCTTCCAGGAGTTGGCCGATAAATTCCGACACTTCTCCTGTCACGGTGTGGAATGCCACGCATACCGTTTCTTTTTCTGTCATCTCATATATTCGCTGACTTCTCTCTATGGCCACTACCCAGTTTCATAACTGCCTAGAGCCTCCCCCCACAAGCTTGGAACTCTCGGTCCTTTCAACAGCCTCCACATCCCTCTAACCACTGGACGCTTTGACTTAATGTCGATGGCCTCCAGCAGTCGTTCCATCTCATCCACCTCTGATCCTGCCCCTCTCTGTTCCTCCCCGTGGTCAGACATTGAAACACTACACCCAGCAATCAATGAGAAACGAGAAGGAAATAAAGCTACAGGAGCTCGTGTTATATATCACTGTACGACGACAAACAACGAGAACACGCATATATAAAAATATAAGATTATATTTCTATTCCTGACGACGAGCCTGTGTGGAACAGAGAATGGAAGAGTGAGAGCGCGCATAGAATGAGTCGCAGGAGTGTAAGTCTTGCCTGTGGTGTCTCTCTGCTTCCACTGGCCGTTCTCTGCTGGCGAATCTGTGTCAATTTCTTTTTATAGTCTTCTAGAACCGGGACTTTTCCTTCCGGTTTTGTCTCACCTACGCAACGCCCACGTAATTCCAAGAGACACCTGTTTTGTTTACTTCCGTAGTCATTTCCGCCGCTGTCGGAAATAAGGTCAAACGAGCCCGACTCATAACCCTGCGACATCCACTCCAGACGCCGACAGGATGTATTTCTCAAACCCCTGTCTTGTCGTTCGCTGACCCCTTCATCGACGGGAAATATCATCGATTGCATCAACCTTCTTCAGGTGGGGGCTAGATTGCTATATTACACTCAGTGGCCACCAAATAAGGAGAACCAAAAAGTGTCTTACCTGGTACTTGTTTTCTTCGAACTCCTCGACTCATTCAGTGGTTATTCAGGGTTGTTCCTTGGTCACGGCAACCAGATGTGACACCCTTGCCTGGGGCTGGCTTAAACTTGTTTAACTAACAAGTCTGCCAAGTCCCCTAATTCAGTCTGTGGCACATTGAAAAAGTACTGTTATGAAATCGTTCAATTTTTGTTCGCTCAATTGCTTGCTGGTGAGAAATTTGTCTCAGAATCATTAAATTTTTTCAAGGCTGGTAGTATGCATCAAGCTGCTGTATGACATTGTCAATGTTGTACTTGGCTTGCACTGAAGTGAATTGCAAAGGTCTGGACTTTTCCAAGCTTTGTGTAGTACTTAGTGGCCATCTTCCAACACTTCCAGGCCCCAGCTAAATTTTCTTGACTAATGTTGAGATTTTTTTAGAGCTGATAGAGTATACATGATCTTTATAGACAAGTGCAGATTCAACAATTTAAATGGAAGAATTCGAACGTAACCAATTCAAACGAATTCAGGAGAAACAAAGAAATCAAAACAAGAGAAGCAACAAAAAAAAAAGCAAGTTGATGTAAACAGCTTGGATAAATTACTGAAAATGACAACTAGCATCCCACTTCTGACACTGTTGCATCACTGTACACACGCACATGGCAATGAGTGATTTCTGACTGATAGATGTCAGAACTAAATTATAATGAGGATTGTCTAAATAAATCTCTTACCGGATACTGAATTAACATGTTGATCCATCAATAGTACTTTTGTTAATGCATTAATCACAAGAAAACAGGATGCCTATGATAAACAAAGCACGAGCGTGTGCCTTACTATTTATTTTCAAAGCATATACAGAAAGTGCGTTCAGGCAGAACTAATTGTTGTACAGTCTGCAAGTTCCTATATTATTGCAACAGCATAGATCAAAAGATCTGATTGGGGGGGTGTAACATTCTATAGCCTTTTTTTTTATCTTGAAGTTTAAGACAAAATTATACAAGTAAAAATTTTACTTGTTTTAAAATATAATGGAAAATGTATAAGAAATTGGTTTTTGCAAAAACTTATTTTTGTGCAAAATATAAGAATTTATTTTTGTTGTAATGGAATGGGAGAAGAGATGCAAATAAGACTCTTTACTACATAAAATTTAAACTGGGTGTCCCATACTTTCGGTCTTGTGCCACATCTAAGCTGTGCCTAGAAAATCACCATAAAATTTAAACGAAACATAACAAATTACGTGAAGACAATAAAACATTTTAAATCCCTCTGAAGTTTACTGCACTAAATCTTTTTCTGTGGCAGAAATAAAAATAAAAGCACCACTAAAAATGCAATATACATTTATTTTAACCATTTCTTTTTTGTTTGTCTTTGATTTGTTGTTTCCCCTGTGAATTAAAAAAACTAATATAATTTAATCATGGAGAAAAATTCAAATATATTTCAATTCATATGGGAAGATATTTCATACTAACTAGGGAAAAAATAGCCTTGTTTTGACTTCTGGAAACATTTTCCCGCAAAATACATTCCTTCATGCAATAATTCTTGACTCATTTTTGGTTTCATAACTTCTTTTTTGCATCTTCCACAGAGATTCTACCACTTTTAGGCTGTTTTATTTAGATGATTTCATCTGTTCCATTTCTGACTGAACAAAGTTTGTTTTTTTTTCTTGTCATATAACCCTCAATTAAGATAGTTATCCTTGTGAAGAAAAACTTATTCATATTATCCTTTTACAATATATATCTTAGTTCAAGCTGAAATTTGACACACACACACAGAGGAAAGTTTTGTACTTTGCTTGGAGTATTGTGTATAATAGGAATATGGTTAGGTTTTGAGTGCTGTCACAATGAGTTTAGTAAAATAAAGGAAGGTAAATAAGTTGTTGGGTATCACCTATTTATTATACATTAATATTTCGAGATTAAAATCTCAGGTGCGGACTCAAACACAAGCTCTTCTAACATTCTGAAGATGATTTTAAGTCCATAAACAGCAAGGATAATCCAAAAAGATCTATTTAATATGAAATATTAAGAGATAGATCTGTATAAAGAGCCCAGTGGATGTTATCCAGAGCAATATGATATATATAAAGGAAAACTCAATATCTCCTCTAAAGTGGTTATAAACTATAATTTATTGCAACGGGCAAATCTGTCTCTTCAATGGGTACATTTACCAGTCTAAATAAACTATTGTTTATAACCATTTAAGATGGTGACTCTCTCTCTTTCTCTCTCTCTCAGTAACTAACTATTTTAGAATTCCGAGTTCTGGCATTTACTTTTTTTCAAAGTGTCAGTAAACCATAATTTACATTACGTTTTTAATTTTTTTTTAATCATAACACCACTGATGTGCAGGGGGCTACATAAGAGGAAAAAAATAGATTGAAGAGAGTGAAGAGAAAGACAAACTAGTTAGGAGCAAGAGAAGGATAGGAATACAAGTGTGATGACAGTTGCGAAGGTGGAGAGAAAGGAAAGGATATACAGGTTGGTGTAGAAAGAACTAGTCAAGAAGTTAAGAGATGAGTATTGACACTTCATTTAAATTCCTGGAGGTTGTAGCCATCAGGAAAGCAAAAATATGGAAGCGGAAAGTGCAAGAAAAGAAGGCAAATCGTTTTCACAATGAGTTCGACATTGCCTGATGATAAGGTAAAATCTTGAAACATCAATATTTCCATGTCGCAGTGTAAATTAATTTTAAATTAAAATCAAATTTAATTATAAATAGTGTGTGTGAAGCAAGTCATGCACCATATAAATAAATTCATAAAACTATAATTATATAATTACACATGAAAATTTTTATTTATTAGTTATTTAATTATGTGCTGTTCTAAATGTTCTTTTTCAAAATGCATTTTCTATGCCTTCATGATTCATTAACACGACAGAATTTATTCTGTCATTTTACTGCATTCATATTTAATTCTTTCTTTAAGTGCCTAAATATTTCTTGGGCATGCCTGATAACTGATTTAAAAAAAAAATATGAAATTGTTGAAACAAATTAGATATTTAAAACATGATTAATTAACATTTATGGTGCATGACTTTTACCTCACCCTGTGTGTGTATGTGTGTGTGTATAAAAACACACACATACTTATATATTTTCTCCTTCAAAGAAAAAGGCATTTGTTAAATAAATTAAATATTTTAATTTCAAATACTTTTTCAGTAAAGGTTGGTTTTACCAAAGAAAATTTTGTCATTACTTATTGAAAAATGTTTTAACAGTGTTTCTGTTCATTGTCAAGAAACAAAGTAGGTAATAATTTTGTTCCTGAAGAAAAAAAAAATCAACATCATCGTCAGTGAACTCAAAAAAAATCTGCCTACAGGGATTGCATTATGAAAAACCACAAATGACAAAAGATGCCTTTTTCATCATATCGCCAAGCCAAGCCAAGCCAGATGACATTCCTTTTACTTACGGTAAGTAATTATAGGTAAACCACAAGTTTATTAAAAAAAAATTACCAAAATTCAATAAAATTCTCAGCACTTATGAAATGAGAATGTTCTTTTAAAAAGAAAAAGAACTGTTTTTAAATGTTGGACTTTTTTTTCTTTTTTTTTTTTTAGTCAACTACCCCTCCCTTTGTATTAGTAGTAATTGTAGTATTATCATTTGTCCATATTTCTGAAATGAGGTATTGTAATTTACACTATTTACATTGTTCATACTGTTGTCCTCAAGGTCACATGGCCCAGTGAATAAAACCATTGGTTGATTCATTGAATTGACATAAAGAATTGTGGCTACAGCAGAGGTGAACAAAAAAAGAAAAACGGGCCCTCTCGTATTAGGATATTCGTATTAACAGGACATGCAAGACCGTACATTTGTGATGTAAGCAATATTATTGAATGTTAAAATAATCAGAAAACAAGTGAGAAATTCACTTTTGTTTTCTTTCTAGCAAAGATTTAAAGACTATTTTTTGTTCTTGTTGTTTATGTCTGCTAACAATGGAGCCAATATAGTTTTCTTTGTTCCCTTTAAATCAATATACACCTCAAATTTCTCGCTCCTTTTCAGCTGTCAAACTTCTCAAGATTTTATGGCCCGGGGCTTGTTTATCATTAATAAGTAAACCAGACGTACATTTGTTCATGTATGTTTTTTATATATATATATATATATATATATATATCCTTTGACATTTGAAAAAGAAATCACTCAACCGGCGGTTGAGAGCGAGGGGAAAATTTACTCTCCCTAAAATTATTTTACTCAACCGATTCCATTTTTCGTAAACATAGCATGAATCACTGACGGAAAACAAAACATTAAATTTTAGTTAAAATTTCGAATGTGTTAGAAAGGGTTTAAAAAATTTTTTTAAAATAACAATTTCATCTTTCCTCTTAATAATAGTATAAACATTTTGATGATAAAACTTTGTTTTTAGGTTTGAGCCCTTTTAACATCATGAAATGCGGTTTTTATTTGTTTTTTCTGCAATTGTGTGGAAGTACTTAAATTCCTAGTTTCTTCTGTTTGTCTACAACCTCATAGATGATAAAAAATAACAAATCTGATTTTCTCAACGATTTTCAATAAAATAATTACTTATATAATTTGTTTTTCGGTGAGTGGTTGAAAGAAATAATTTTACTTTTTGTGAGTGGGAAGGAAATATAGAATATTTTTCCGGATGAGTTTCTAAAAAATCTGTGAGCGTCTTTAATCTGGGCGACAGACACATTTTGGCTCCACTCTGGAAGTGTTAATTAAACAAATGTTTACACTGACTGGGACAATAAAAGCAAAGAGTTTAATAATGTCATTGTAGGTCATTCTAAATATCTTGTGAATCTTCAATGGTATACTTTTGGGTTGTGAAAGGAATCAGATTTCCTTTCTCTATATTTGAAGGGACACGTTTCATTGCGAGATTTTTAATCGACCCGGGTGAGTAAAACAAACTTCAATCACCCAATTAAGTTTTTTAATTGACTGAGTCAATGGGGCAAGTAAAATCTCAAAGTGTGTGTGTGTGTCAACAGAAAGGTTGAAATTTATAGTAAGGGATTCTACTGAGTTCTACTTGTTAGTAAAAAAGGGTTTTCATTCATGAAGTAGTTGTAAAATAGAGAAGTTAGAAATAGAACATTTGGAAGATTCTGGATCATTCCAGATATTTGAGAAATATGCTAATTAGGTCCCAGCCCTTATAAAAATAGTTTTTTTTTTTTTTTTTTTTTTTGAAGAGTTGTCAGTTGAAAAAAGGAATTTCTGATATTATCAACTCCGGCTTTTGATTCAAGGATTATTGTATCCAGCTGAAATAATGTCTATGAAAAGTTGCTGACCAACAAAACCCAAAAAGAGGACCTTCTGGAATTAAACTGGTAAATAGAGGTTTTGAATATTTTCAGTGACCAAACTAAAAATGATTATATATATATATATATATATATATATATATATATATATATACACACACACACACACACCTATATTTGTAGATTTCCATTAATAGCACTTACATTACTTTGCTAGCTCTAACTTGGTAAAGATACTTGACTCCCACACCTTTCCTTCTCCATCATAACACTTTGCCAGTAGACATTTGTTTTCTGTTTTGAATGCTATAATTTTATCATTGTATATATTTTATTTTGTGTTTTTTAGTAAATTAAATATTTGTGATTTAGCTGTGTTTTGGTATTTTCTTTGTTACAAATTCGAACCATAACAATATATAGAATGATTGTGAAAATTATCCACACCTATTTATAAATATTACTTTTAAAAAACAAAATCTATGCCTGCATATACATCTATATTGTATGTATATAGATACGTAAATATTAAAATTAATCACTTTGGAAGTGTAAATACTACAGCTAAGAGACAATTGAAATTTTTTTTTAAAATAATATAATAATGTATTTTTTACAGCCCTTTTATTTTAGTTTTTGCTTTGGGTTTGGCTCTAAGTAGGTATAATTCTTAGTCTCAGCCATGATACCATTTACTCAGAGGACTTATTTAGCCTTCAAAATTCAGTTTACGACGAAAAAAACTTATTTGATATCGATACCAGGAAATCAATTTGACTGACATCCATTCATTTTTTCTTTCAGTCTACAGTTTCGCTTTAACTGGAAACAACTATTGCTTTTTAGTCTTTTGTGCCAACGTCCAAAGAGTCTGAGCTCCAGGACCATCGATTAGTTTTAAAGCTTTCATTACACCCGAGCAACGCCGGGCTATACTGCTAGTAAAAACTAAAGAATAACATAAAAATTTGAATAATCAAATGTATGTTCCTTGTTTTGATCTGTAAATTAATAATGAAACAAAATATTTAAATTTTTTTCTCATATCTTTTTTAATATTTAAAATATTTCAACTTGAATTTAAATAGAAGCTGGTAAGACAATTTCTGTCTTTATAGTTTCATTCAAACTTGATTAGAACAAACAATAAAAACAAAATAAAATAAAATTGCTGAAAAAACTGCTTTGTACTTTCTATGTGAAAGTGTGGGCAAATTATTTACTTTTTGTGATAAAATATCTTCTTAAACATTGGTCAGGAAATACTGTAATTGTCTCATAGCTGTAGGCTTTACACTTCCAATTCTTTTGCTTCAGATCAACTTTGAAGAGCCTTAATGGAGAAATGAAATGTAATCTTATGAGATTGTGCAGTAACTTTTGAATTTTCCATGTTCTGGATTCTGGCCCTCTCAAAATAGTATGCTTGTAAAACGGACACTCATCTCACTCACAAAAACTTGTAAAACAGACACTCATATTGTTACTCACACTCAAATTCCTAATTGATACTTCCTAATTGAAATTAAGGGTGTAGGTCTGGGTTTCTAGTTGTGTGTCAATATTATCTGCTTTCAGTGTACTGGGGAAGAGGTAGCAGTGAAAGTCTTCACTCAACCATCTGACTCAAGAACTTTGATGATACAACAGGAATTTGCTGTTCTTAAAATGCTTTGCCACAATAATGTTGTCCAGCTGTTTGCAATGAAACCAGAGATGAGTAGTGGTGGTTGATTATTGTCTAAATTGGAAATTTCCAAAATCAGTTGTTCAACTTTCAAAAATGATCATTATGGCACTGACGTTACGTAAAGAAAGATCTATATTATATAAACTTAGGAAATGATCCCAGCAGAAAAAACATATTTTTAGTATATTTAATATGTACTAATATTCTTTTCTACTGAAAACATTATTGAAATTAAAGAACAAATATAATTTAACTATCATCTTTGACAACTTTTCTAAATCTGCAGTACATTGTCATACAAATCTTATTGTTTTGCTTCTCTTAACACGTACAAGTGCAATTCATTCTCAATACATTTGACAAATAGCAAAACTAATTCTATCCATGATGTTGACTATCTTTTATCAAAGTGATTATTTTACCAATCTTAGTAAAATAGATTCCCAGGCATATTTAACACAGTAATTTGTTTTTGCCATCAATTAAGACAATTTAAAATCTTTTCCACTGTCAATTGTTAAAGCGCCTATTTTCTAAGGATATTGACTAGTAAAATTAAGGTGGCAAGAATTTTTTTATATATAATGAAATAGTGAATGTATTATTACTAGACTCCACAGGAACATCCAAGAATGGGAGTTTGTTTGTTTTTTTAGGGACAAGTTCGTGAGTAAAGTTGAAAGTGGAATTTTTTTTAATGCAGTTTTAAGATTATCAATTTCATTTCTGTTTTTAGCTAAAATAAAAATGTCAACACAGCCCTTGCTAAGCTTTCTACGAACTGGACAATGACTGGGGTGCAGATCTCAATTCAATTCCAAATTTTTTTCGGAAAATGCAAAATCATAGAGACCAGCCATTTTACGGAAATGCAGCAAAAACACTACAAGACGACTATTGTAGCAATTAAAAAGTCAAATTACATTAAATCACTTTTTAAAAAAATGACAATTTTGAGCCAAAGCATAGTTTTTATACTTCATGAAAACTCCAACAAATAGGCTATTAAATAAAAAAAATAAAAAAAGTGATTATAAATTTAAACTTTTGGGAGTGATTTACCATAATTTGCATTTTAAATCACTAAAATAGGCCTCTTGCAGCATTTTCACTGCAATTCTGTAAATCACCTGAACTTTTGTTTCTTACAATTTCTCGTTTACCATTTCTGCTTTTTTTTTTTATTATTACTATGATTTTAAAATTGATGCAACAATTATGACCAGTTCAGCTGGACTCTTGGACTCTTCAACTTCAGGGGTCCGAGCTTTTGGGCCCGAGTAAAAGAACTTTAACTAACCAGTAAAATGTAAATGCAAATTCTATTCCAGCAGCTTCTTTTCTCACACTTTTGCAAAACACATTAAATTCATTAGCAACTCACTGTAATGAGTTTGACCCTCACTTTGATTACAACTAAATGTTTGAGAAAGCAAGTTTTAAGATGAAAATGTATAGGAAGTGCTTTAATTACTAGATAATTCACAGTAAATTTATGTTCATGTTCTTACATTTCTTCTTTAGCAGATTTTCCATTATCGTGATGTGGGATATTTAATAACAAAAGTGATGGAAACAAATTAAATGACTCTATATAACACACATACTTCTCTTTATATGCATGTGTAAACTACATTCAATGCACTCATCATTTTTGCTCAGTGCAATCCTAAAGAACGAAACCCATCAAATAAAAATATTTTCCCACTTTGTTATTGATTTTCCTAACATTGTTCTGGTATATAAGAATTTGTATATTTTCTCCCACAGAGATATATACAGGGTATCCCAGAAGTCATGTACGATACAGATTTTTATAAAAATACAAATGAATATCAATTTTATTGATCATAATCATAACAGATGCTCAAATTGTTCACCCTCTGCATTAACACATGCATCAAATCTTTTTCTGTGTTTTAAGAATACGATGTGCTGATGATTTGCTAATCGTTAGCTCCTGGCTTATTTTCCTTACTGGTTTCACGGGGCTTCTAGCAACATTCACCAGAACCATGGTGGATGTTTCTTCATCAGTTGCACTCTTTCTTCGACCACATCTCTCACAGTCAGCAACTGATCCAGTTTCTTGGAAGCGTTTGATCAAAGGACACAGAGTGGTATGGCTTAACCCTCTAGGGCCATTCGTATCATATTTGATACAGTATTTCCCTATAAGGAAACATTTGGTATTCATTGACTGAGCAGTCAGTACTGCTTTCATTTGAAATTTATAAAATATTTCTCTTAAAAAAATTTTCAGGAAAATATTTCAAAATATGATACGAATGGCCCGAGAGGGTTAATGGTTTTTCTCGCAATTAGGATTGCGGTTGAATTCTTGAGCTACAGAGCAGTATGTTGCTCCCATCTCTTCCAAACATAAAAACCAATTCAGCTCTTTCTTGTACTGTTAGTTTCTCACTCATATCAGATCAAATCTGCAACTTAAGAAAAATAAAAATTAGTATATGGTGCATGACTTCTGGGACACCCTGTATATAGATAGATGCCGGTTTCAATAAAAATGACAGACAAGTTATTATAGTTAAAATTTTTTTTGTAATTTTTCATGTGATCTCATGATTGTTTTCTTTTGAGGACATAAATTATATAACAATTGCCCAAATGTTTTGTTTATCTGAGCACTTTTGGCTATATTTTTAGCCATTTTCAGGGATGTTATTTTACATGTAGCAGAATATATGCGGTTTTATGTATGTTGTAGAGTTACATCCTGAACACAGTAAGTATGTTGTTAGTTGATCTTGAGTGTTGGGTTTTTCTTTTTTTATGAGTTAAGCCGCCATTATTTTTTAGCCTTTTTTGCATGTGGATGCTAGGATATTTGTGTTGTCAACAAAGATGTTACGGATAGGGTTTGGTAGGTCTCTATGTAGTGTCTAAATGAGATCAAATTGAGCTCCATTCAGAGAGATGCAGTGTGAGTCTTCAAGTCAGTTTTGTAGTTGTATGGCCAATGCAATTATTTACAAAATTAGAATCAAAAACAGTTCAAGAAACATGTGAATTTGTAAATAATATTGGTTTGTTGTTGTTTGGATCTTGGCGGTGAATTTTTGTTTTTGATGAGATTAGCCATTTTAAATTTTGTATAACAGAATTTAATTCTTTTGTTTTAAGTTAATGTTTTAAGTATTTTTGGATGATGTTTCAAAGTGAATATTTCTTTTGTTTATAATTACTATCTATTTTATATATATATATATATATATATATATAATGCACTACCGGCCATAATTATTAGTCCACCCCAGTGTTTTAAAAAAAAAAAAAATTATGTATTTCATATTCTAGTATTTATTGCCAAGTGGATAATTTTAAATGAAAATAGAATGGTTCTTTGGACGAGTAGCAGCCAGTAAGCCTTTGCTTCGGTCAGCCAATAAGAAGAGACTAGCATGGGAAAGAGAGCACAAAAACTGGACACCAGAACAGTGGTCAAAAGTGTTGTGGACTGATGAGTCTAAGTTCAAACTGTTTAGGAGTAAAAGGAGGGTGTATATGCAGAGGAGGGTTGGGAAGCGAGTGAAAGATGAGTGTGTACCATCAACAATGAAACATCATGGTGGATCCTGCATGGTTTGGGGGTGTTTTGCTGGCGTTCAGGTGACTTGGTTGAAGTAAAGGGGGCTATGAAGAAAGAACAGTACCATTCAATCTTACAGAGATATGCAGTTCTATCTGGATTGCATATTATGGGTCAAAATTTCATCCTCTAGCAGGATAATAACCGAAAACATACTCCTAAATTGTGCCAGTATTTGAAATTAAAAGAAACTGCTGGAGTGTTGAAAGTTGTGTTGTCCACCTCAGTCACCAGACCTCTCACCAATTGAACTTGCATGGGATGAGTTGGACAGGAGAAGCTATTTATAGCTTCACATTTCATTCGTGACAAAGAATGTCGGGGAAACAATCCTCGATTGACTCTTATTGGCCCTCTTACATACCTTTGTAGGAGCTGCAACAAATCTTTTCATAGTTTGGAGTTTTCAATTGGAGTACATAGATCTATCTATTGCCCGGTTCACACTCCACTCATGTCTATTGAACAGGTGAAGAGGCTCATCCTTGTTTAGGATGTGGTTTCCGGCTTTCTCTTTTCCAATCTTTTCACTATTATGTAGCCCCCTGCACATCAGTGGCGTTACCGCATTGCTCGGGGTGGTACGATTTTTTTTTTTTAAAATCCTAATTATTTTGAATATTTCTAATATAGATTTGCCTTTGGAAAGTTCATTTGTTATATCTTTCTCATTTGTGACCCATAATGTGGAACACGTCTATATTGTGTTAATACTGCAAATGGCCACCTGTCACGTTTGTAACTTGGACCTTCCGCCTTCAAGGACAAATTCATTCGGACACCATTTTTGTGTTTACCTTTTACTTCTCGTCTCACTGCGACGTCTTTCTTGTTACTGTTTTTTATTCTATTTTATTGTTTTTCCCTTATCTTTCATTATTGTGCTTTCTAGCATAGACTATGCTTACTTTTGTCTTAATTTCCTGTCCTTTATCACGCCTTACCGTGTTTTACCCACTCTCGGCAACGTGATAAGGCCACGTGAGCAAGACTGTCCTTTGGCGGGATCTTCAGATTTCTTCATGTTGGTCCCTACATCGACACGCACTATTTCGCCTCTCTGCCGTTTCATAGAACTTTGATTTTTTTTTTTTTTTTTTTTTTTTTTTTTTACCTAATTCGAGGAATAAAATCTTTCGTTTTTCTATGAAATTCGTCTGTGTGTTCTTACGAATTTGAGTTAAACTGGCTGTCCAAACGAGATGCTTTTCAGCATTTTGTCCAGGGCAGCACACCACCATTTGTTTCCTTTTGCACAGGATAATACAGTTTTTACAAAGCCTGCACATATACCTATTCCCATTATACTGAGAAAATTTTATTAAATTCTTACTAGTAGTTTTTAGACAAAATGAAAAATTGTCACCTCATTAATAATTTGAAACGCTGTGTGTGTGGCCGAGTGGTTAGAATGTTTGCTTTCTGACCCTAAAGCCCTGGTTCAAATCTCACCATGGTTGATTTGTCAGGAAGGTGACTTCTTGGTGTTATCGGTCTGGGAGGAGACAATCACAGTGTGCGGTACCTTTGGGAAGTGCTTAATAACCATACTACAGGTTGACCCAAGCATTGTGAGCGAAATTGGGTAGATGGCTCTCTTTGAGGAGTTGTTAATGGTTGTGCTAACTCTGTCACGAGTCATTGTGACCAAGGGTTTAAGCATTCTGGCCTTGTTCAGACTGTTGTTCATGCTAGATAATGCGCGCTCTCCCAGAAATTGTAACTAAGGTCTGCTCATGGTGGGCTCTGTGGGTGTTGAACAAACACAAGTGTGCCTGAGCAGGCATCTACAATAGGGATTAGCTAGCTGCTCTGGTAGACGGGTATCCTCAAATATGAGTGGCCAGCCATTATATACACACACACACACACACACAGCCTTTGAGATTTCACTTGCCCAATTGACTCAGTCAATTAAAAACTTAATTAGGCGGTTAAAATTCGCTTTACTCACCCGCAATGTAACGTGTCCCTTCAAATATAGAAAAAGGAAATCTGATTCATTTTACAACCCAAAAGTAGCCATTGAACATTTACAAGTTACTTAGAATTACCTACAATGATATTATTGAACTCTTTGGTCAAAATGTGTAGTTAAACAAGACAGTGACATCCTGCTATCATCAAAGCAAGAACTGACAAATGGAATTTAGATTGACAAGCTCCTGTTTTTAACTCAACATCTATATTTCTCTACTCCCCGCTTATGAAAAGTAAAAACGAACATTTGAAAGAAAGAAAAAAAATATGCATGCTTCTTTCAACCATGCACCGAAAAACAAATTACACATAAAAGTTTTTTTTTTTATAGAAAAATGTTGAGAAAATCAGATTTGTTATTTTTTATCATCTATGAGATGGAGGTTGTAGTCAAACAGAAGAAAGAAACTACGAATTTAGGTACCTCCACTCAGTTGTCAAAAACAAAAAACAATTTATGATGTTAAAAGGGCTCAAGCTTAATAAAAATAAGGTTTTATGCTATTATTATGAGGAAAGATCAAATTTTATTTTTAAATCCTTTCTAACACTTTTTTTTTCCATCAGTGATTCACGCTATGTTTACATAGGCGACTATTAAGAAAATGGAGTCAATCGAGTAAAATGATTTTGAGGTGTGTAAATTTTCCCTCACTCTCAGCCGCTATCAAGTGATTTCTTTTTCAAATCTTAAAGATTTTTATATATATATATATATATATATATATATATACACACACACACACACTTTTAACACGACTGTATTTCAACAATAAACACAGATTTTACCAAACGCACAAAAAACAAACAAACCGTGTGTACACCTACTGAATGCAAAGCCAAAAAAAAAACAACAATGTAAAATAATGCCGATACCTAACCGAAAAGAATACGTGTGAATTTTTAACAATACTGTATTTCAACAATAACTGCACAGATTTTACCAAATGCAAGGAAGAAGAAGAAAAAAACTCTTTTAACGAAAAGATACACTTACTAAACGCAAAAGGGGAAAAAAAAAAAAAAAACAATGCAGGAATTAAAAATATTACACTCTCTAAAAAATATACTGATACTTCAACTACTACAAAATTTGAACAATTTCTTACCAGGATGAGATGAAAAACATTCTTCCTAAGTAAATATGCAGGAGTGAAAAACCGAAAGAAATGTAATTGTAAAACAACGAATTATCCCCCTTTAATCAAGGAATTGATTATTTTTGAAAAATACATGATTTATATATTAGACAATATAAAATTTGAAACAATCAAAACAAATTCCAGAAATTATTAAATAAATAAATAAAAAAAAAAACACACACACACAAAACATCCTTATTAAAGGAGATAAATCCAGCAATATATACCAAATAAATCCAAAAGCATACGAAAAAAGATGATCAAAGAAATAAAATCTTACAAACAAGCCCCAGATTCATACATTGAAAACATCAATAAGGAGGCTAAAATCACTGCAGACAAATTAAATTTAAGCAATAAAATACAAATCTTAACTGGCAAACAAGCTTTCCTTACATTAAAAGACCACAAAGATGACTTTACCAACAACCCATCATATCGACCTATTAATCCAACAAAAACAGAAGTGGGCAAAATAAGCTATCAGATATTAAAAAAATATTTGTGACTTGCTAAGAACAGGCACGCAAGCAAACCAGTAGAACACAAGTGACTGCATTTCCTGGTTCCAAAAAATTTAATTGCAAAAGTAAATACATGTTCATCAAATGACATAAACAACTTTTACCCATCAATTTCTGAAAAAGGTTTAATGGAAGCATTTAATTTTGCTAAAATGTACATAAAAGTATCATCTGAACATATTGACATAATCTTGCATTGCTGCAAATCTATACTTTTCTACAAGGGTAAAGCATGGATCAAAAAATCAAACAATGGAGCATTCGATGTGCCACAACGATTGTATGATGGAGCAGAAATTTCAGAATTGATGGGCATTTACATTTTAAACAAAATCAACAAAATAATCCGTATTGACAATCACAGATTATGTAGAGATGATGGATTATTGATAGCACCAGACAACAAAAGAGAAAATGATAAAATAAGGAAAGAGCTTTTCAAATTATTCAAAGAACTAGATTTTGATATAATAGTAGAAACAAATAATAAAGTGGTACAATATTTAGATGTAGAACTTCTTTTACAAACTGGCAATGTCTTGCCATACATGAAAATGAACTGTTATCATACATAAATACAAAAACCAATCATCCAAAAAGTATAATTAAACACATTTACAAAGGAATAAAACACAGACTATCTAATAATTCGTCAAACAAATCAATATTTAATGAAGATAAAAATATCTATGAGGATGCACTAAGAAAATCTGGCCATAAAAACATTTTACAATATAATTCTCAATCAAACAGACAAATCAAAAATGATAATAGAAAAAAGATTATCTGGTTCAACCCACCATTTAATTTAGAGGTAAAGACCAAAATAGGACAAATATTTTTTAAACTGATAGACACTTTTCAAAAGAATCAGGACTAAACAAAATTTTCAGTAGCTATAGTTGTACTAGTAATTTAGATAGTTTCATAAAAAAAAAAAAAACAAAATGCCAGAAACTTAGATAGTGGTTTTGTTTTGTACACTGCTAACAAAGAATGCAACTGCAGGGACGAAAATAAAGCCATGTATGGAAATTAAAACCAAAATATGAAAAAGACCCAAACATAAGGTGGAGCATTGTAAAAACAGCCAAGCCTTACCACAGTGGCAAAATGTGTAAAATGTGCCAAGAAGAAAAGTTTGGGAATAGCATAATCTCTAACAAAAACGAACTGTTGAATGAATGAACAGAAATTAGACTAAGTGTATCCATACTAAGAAATACCTCTTAGGTTCATACAACCATGATGGATAAAAACACCATAATTCGTTTTAATTTTAAAAATTGCACGTTCAAAAATTCCCTGCCACATGAGCGTTAATAAAAAAAACACCATTACATGAGTGTTCTTAAAAAAAAAAACTGTAAAATCAGTTAAAAATTGCCTGAAGACACCACTCATGGTAGAAACCTAGGTTGTGTAATAACTCTTTTACAAATGGGGAAAAAATATATAAACTTATTTATAAATGGAACTTTGTGTGTGTGTATCCATTACCTATAGACTCTGAAATGGCTGAACTGATTTTCTTAAATTTACGCAGTTGTACTATAAGCGTCTGCAAGTGTTCTTAGCTAGGTTTTGTGTCGAGGTACCCCCGATAAATATTGATAATCGAAAAATTCGGGTATAGAAGAAGCGGTCCGATTTTAATCAAATTTGATACACTGATAGACAAAAACATAAGAAATGATATTCAGAAGTTTCAAGGTTGCAGTTCTTACAATAGTGCAGAAAATTTTATATCAATACCAGGAAATCAAAATTTGACTTACATCCATTCATTTTCCTTTCAGTCTATGGTTTGGCTTTAACTGGAAACAACTATTACTTTTTAGTCTTTCGTGCCAACATCCAAAGAGTCTGAGCTCCAGGACCATGGATTAGTTTTAAAGCTTTCATTACACCCAAGCAACGCCAGGCTACACTGCTAGTGTGTGTGTGTGTGTGTGTGTATATATATATATATATATATATATATATAAGTGAAAAAAAATTTTCCTGTGATTTGTTATGTCCTTCATCAGTCTAAATTTGTTGGTGTGACCACACATGTGCACAAACAGGAAATGCTGGATTTTTTTTTTTTTAGTCTAGCATAATAAAAGTTCTGCCTGGAATGCTGTAAGAGCCTGGGTACAAAGTTGTCAATCAGGTGATCAAGGCACTCTCATTGTGAATTGTTTTCTCCTTTGATCAAAATAGCATTTTTTATGTCAAAATTGTGGTCAGTCTCCTTACAGTGAGAAACCAATGCATTTATTGTATTATTTTGTAAAATGTCCCTTCTGGGTTCATAGAATTTTTTATTTTAATTCCATGAGGTTTCTCTTATGTATTTTTTGTGACATGTATCACAGGTGATTGAGTAAGTTCCAAGTTTTTAGCATATTGTTCTGTTTAGTATTGACTAAAACTTGTTTTAGATGTAGTAACAAATTTTATGTTGTGTTTAGACAGATTCTTTCCAACCGTTTTTTTTTTTATTTTTTTTTATTTTGGAATATTTTATGAGCTTTATAAAAATTCCCAGCATCCCCCAATTTGTTATGCTGGTATACCCCCGATATGCACCTGAATGTGTGCTTGTGTCAGCATAACAAATTTAGTCCGATAAAGCCTTAAAGGACAAAATACATCACAACAAAACTTTTTCACTTTTTTCTTCAAAATTACACACACACACACACACACACACACACACACACACACACACACAAGGTGATTGAAAACCAACTCAATTGTAAAATAATTGAATTATTTATAGTAATTTTTGTTTCAATTTTTGTGTTTTATCTTTAATGTATGAGAATTTACTCTGTTTTTATCTGTCTTTTCAGATTGATTTGTTTGTCATTTGGAAACCCTACAAACATGGTTGAATGTCTTACCCTGCCTGCACAAGTGTGATCATCTAGCAGCACATTAAGTTTGGAAATCCATTGTTTGAAAGGTGATACTCAAAGTGGTTGCCCTTTCAAATCCAGTGACCAGGTGACCATGCAAACAGTTAAAAAATGAGGGGGGTTACCACCTAACCCAAGAAAGTCAATTCAATAACCAGTAAGTGAAAGTAGACTCTCCTTTCACACATGAACTGTGCTCAAAAAGCTGAAATGAAATGCTTGGAAGCCACACTACTCTAACCCTTTCTTCCTAGCCCCTCAACCTCCAGCGTCTTCCTCTCTGGGTTGAGGTGTCTGCTTGGTCTTAACCAAATTTAAGGGGTTGGCCGTAGATTCCCCTGAGCATCCATAGATTAGTCAACCAGTCCGCTGGTTTGAATCTACTTCCTGCCCACGTTGTGATTATTATTGATCCAGAAAGCAGAAGTGTTGTCCGTTGACTGAAGATGTAGACACGGCTGGGAAGTCTGCGTTAAGAAATTTAGAATGTAGCACAAAAAAATATCTGCAGAAAGCTGGACAACAACCCTTCAATGGTTGCATTGTAAACGTCTTTTATATAGAAGAAAAGAATAGTAAAGAAAAAGGGTTACAGAAAAGAAAAGTATTTAACATAAAAACTCATACACTGGATTCTAGACACAGTGTGTGTGAGTAACTTGTTGCTAAATCGTCTCAAAAAGATATATAACTCTTGCTATGGAGAGATAAAGATTTCTGTGTGGGGTTTAAAGTTATGATGGTGTTCCTCCTCTCAACCCTTTCCATGGCCAATTCTTTCTTTCAAAAATTTCTTCCAGACTCTTGACAGAAAGTTTCCAAATAAAATGCTGGGACCACAGTGTCTGATCAAAGGTGCTGGTACAAACGACGGATGATGCAATTCTGATATTGTTGGGCTGGTGATTAACATTAAGCTTCATATACTCAGTGGTTTTTTAGTGTGACCACTACGACGACGCTACTTCTCAAAGTTCTTTGGCGACTAAATTTCAGAAATCCACAAAAAATTTAGAGGTGATGATTAAATCATAAATCACTTTGTCGGGAACCACTCAATCAGACTTCTTCACAAAAATCAGTTTCACATAATCATTTCATAATCTTCTTCCTTGTCCTTTCATCGTCACCGTCAGCAGCAACAAATACAATCTGTAACAAAAGCCTCTGTCTGAAACAAAGGACCAGGCCCAAATGTAAGCAAAATATAAAATATATTTTCCTTTCCTTTTTCATACAAAGACATCTTCAGTTAGGAGGTTGTTTGGTCAGAGTTGTCAGCAACCCCACTCCATTGGAGAGACCCGATCTTACTCAACTGTACGCTTTCATGGTTGGGGTCTGACTCACTTTTTCAGCATAACTATACATTTATATAGAAAACCCAACTGGTTATAAATGACCCTTGGCCATACTACTTCGCATGTGATGGGTTCTGGCTGCTTCAGCCAAAATCTTGTGAATTCCAAAGTTCCTTCTAGCTTACTCGACTCCATTTCAATTTTTAATCGATAAAATTGCTTCATTCATTTCCATTGTCTTCAGATGACACAGATTCAATGGGTACAACTTCTACCCAAGATCAGATTTCTCCATTTTAAACAAAATGCGCTAGTTTAATTTCACTCTTCAAATTTACTCTAATTTTTAATACAAAAATACACGCCTTTTTTTTTTTTTCCCCCCTGGCTCTCTCTCTCTCTCTCTCTCTCTCTATATATATATATATAT